>SRSM01000334.1:1200000-1611118 GCA_019593545.1 Apocynum venetum
TCAAGACACATGACTGGAAATGCATCCATACTTAATGATGTTAAATCAAAGGATGAAGGGTTTGTGACTTTTGGTGACAAAAAGAAAGGGAAAATCATTGGCATTGGCAATGTTGGTAAAAGTACTTCTCCTTTTATTAAAAATGTTCTTCTTATTGATAATCTCAAATATAATTTGCTTAGTATTAGTCAATTATGTGATAATGGCTATAAGGTTATTTTAAAAAAGGATTCATGTTTAATTCTTGATGATTGCTCTAACAAAATTGTTTTGTTGGAAATAGAAATGGAAATATGTATGATCTTTACTTTGATGATTTAGTTGAACAAGATATTAAATGTCTTGCTTTGAAAGATGATGATGTATATCTTTGGCATCGTAGATTAGAACACGTTAGCATGGATACTTTGCATAACCTATCAAAACAAGAATATGTTAGAGGATTGCCTGTCATTCATTTTGAAAAAGATCATATTTGTGATGCATGTCAATATGGTAAACAAGTTAAGAGTTCCTTTAAATCTAAGAAGATAGTTTCAACCTCAAAACCTCTTGAACTTGTACATATGGATTTATTTGGTCCTATGAGAACAATGAGTCTTGGTGGAAAATTGTATGCATATGTGATAGTTGATGACTTCTCTAGATTTACTTGGGTATTATTCTTGTTGAGCAAAGATGAAGCTTTTGGAGATTTTGTCAAGCTTTTTAAACAAGTACAAAACACCATCGGATGCAAACTTATCTCCATTAGAAGTGACAATGGTAGAGAATTTTGCAATAATAGCTTCACTAAACTGTGTTGCAAACTTATCTCACAACTTTTCTGTCGCAAAAAATCCTCAACTAAATGGTATTGTTGAGAGGAAAGGTCGTACTTTACAGGAAATGGCTCATTCGATGTTATGTGAAAATAATTTGTCAAAATATTTTTGGGCTGAAGCTGTAAACACTTCTTGTTATATTGTAAATAGAATGTTTCTTAGACCATTTGTTAAGAAAACCCCCTATGAACTCATGTTTGACAAAACTCCTATTTCTTACTTCAAGGTTTTTAGTTGTAAATGTTTTATTTTAAATGTCAAAGACAATCTTGGTAAGTTTGACATGATATCCGACGAAGGTATATTTCTTGGCTATTCTTCAATAAGAAAAGCTTATCGTGTGTATAATAAGAGAACTATGATCATTGAAGAAGTCATTCATGTTGTTTTTGATGAATCTAACATCTATTTGCCAAGAGATGAGAATGAAGGTTATATTCAAGAAATACCTCTGGAGTTAATGAATAAAGATGCTGTTAAATCAAATCAAAATTCTTCAACATCAAAGGATGAAAATGAAGAAGTCTTTGACAATCAAGAATCTACCTCACTTGAAGAAGAAACAAAGTTTGATCTTCCAAATGAATGAAACTTTGTCCACAACCATCGAAGTGATCAAATTATTGGTGATCCAAATGAAGGGGTAAGAACAAGAAGACACTTTATAAACTTTGTTGATATTTTTGCATTATTGTCACATATAGAACCTAAGAACATTGATGAAGCTCTTAGTGATGATTTTTGGATTATTGTCATACAAGATGAATTAAATCAATTTGAAAGGAGTAAAGTGTGGGAACTTGTACCTAGACTTCTAATCACACAATTATTGGTACAAAATGGGTTTTTAGAAACAAACTTAATGAACATGGTATTGTGACTAGAAATAAGGTTAGACTTGTTTCTCAAGGATATAATCAGGAAGAGGGCATTGATTATGATGAGACTTTTGCTCCAGTTGCTAAATTAGAGTCAATTAGAATGTTACTTGTATTTGCTTCCTTTAAAGGCTTTAAATTATTTCAAATGGATGTCAAAAATGCCTTTTTAAATGGTTTCATCCAAGAGGAAGTGTATGTTGAACAACCTCCTGATTTTATTAATGAATCTTATGTAAATCATGTGTACAAGCTTTCTAAAGCTTTATACGATTTAAAGCAAGTACCAAGAGCATGGTATGATAGACTTAGCACATGATATTTTGATTGTTCAAATATATGTTGATGATATCATATTCAGAGCTACAAATGAAAATATGCGCAAAGATTTCTCTAAGACAATGCAAGATGAATTTGAAATGAGCATGATGGGTGAGTTGACATTCTTCCTTGGGTTACAAATTAAGCAAGCAAAAGAAGGTACTTTCATTAACCAAGCTAAGTACACAAAATAATTACTGAAAAGGTTTGGAATGGATGATTCAAAGGAGATCAATACTCCTATGGCCACATCTATTAAATTGGACAAAGATAAGAATGGTAAGATGGTTGATTAAACTACATACAGAGGTATGTTTGGTAATCTTTTGTATTTAACTGCTAGTAGACCTGATATTATGTTCTCTGTTTGTCTATGCGCTAGATTTCAATCATCTTCTAGAGAATCTCATTTAATTGCTATCAAACGTATTCTTAGATACTTGAAAGGGACTATAGATTTTTGTTTATGGTATCCTAAATCTATGTCATTTGAGTTAGAAGCATTTACTGATGCAAATTATGCGGGTTGTCGAGTAGAACGTAAGAGTACTAGTGGTCACTGTCAATTTCTTGGTTATTTTTTAGTTTTATGGTATAGTAAGAAACAAGCTTGTTTATCTCTCTCTACCACTGAAGCTGAATACATTTCTGCTGGTAGTTGTTGTGCACAAGTTTTATGGATGAAAACCACTTTGCAAGATTATGGCTTGAACTTTGATTGTATCATTATCAATTGTGATAACACTAGTGCCATTAATCTGACAAAGAATCCTATACAACATGCAAAAACTAAGCATATAGATATTAAATATCATTTCTTACGTGATCATGTTTTAAAAGGTGATATATCACTTGATTTTGTTCCTATGGATGATCAATTAGCTGATATATTCACAAAGCCTTTGGGCGAGAAAATGTTTTGTTTACTTAGAAATCTCTTGGGTATTGGAACTTTCAATTTCTAACTTGTGCGTTTTTGTGAAGTTTGCCGAAACAATTTTTTTTGTGTTGTTTGGATGATACCCAGTGCAGATGTTGTTGACTGCATATGAGTAAATAGTCATCCACAGAACAGACAGTTGACTTGCAGATGATCATGACAGAATCACCGGTCGACCGCTGATCATCAATCATCGACCGCAAAGGTTCCAGAGAACTTGCGGACGACCTATATCAAACTTCCAGTCGACCGCAAATTGAAATCATCGATCGCAAAGGTTCCAGAGAAACAAAAATCAATGTGCGGACAATGCAGCGGACGACGATCCGGTCGACCGCAGGTATAGGACCGTTACAAATATACCTCATTCGGACGCAACCCTTCATTTTCCAATCATCCCCATCTCTTCACATATTAGCCACATCTCTTCAAATTCCTATAACCCACCACAAATTTACCATAAATACATTTCATTTCTTCTTCAATTCATCTATTCATCTTACATATCCTTGATTTCTAAATTTCAAAACCCTAGAAATGGTAAAAACTCAAATTGACAAGGGCAAAACACAAATGGCTCAAGAAGTTCCAAAGAAGAAAAAAACTATGCCAGCTTCTTCACAACTCTTTAGGTGCAAGCATCATGAGGCCCGTTACAATGATTATCTCAATAATCGCTAGGTAACTTTTGGGAGTACCATTGATAGATATGAGTTTCCCTTTGATAGAATTCTTACCTATATGGCTTGGCAAGGATAGGATAGTATAATAGATCATGAAGAGTCTTTATACACTGATCTTGTATATCAATTTTATGTCAATCTCGAAAAAGTGATAGAAAAAGAGGGTGAGATGACTATAATGACCAATTATGTTTCAAGAGTAAAGGAGATAGATTTGCTTTTTACTTCCATTGGCTTAGATGAAATTTTAAAGATTCCTTTTGATGGGGTTGAGTACTTCACTACTCAACAAAGGATCAGACAAAAGGACTTTTCTACTGAGGATTTTGAGAGGATTTTCACTCAAGGCAAACCTTTTGTCAACTTAGTCAAGAGATAAGCAAATGTGTTCAGTTTTGAGCATCGCATTCTTCATCATATGTGCACTAACATTTTCATCCCAACTGAAGGCCATAAAACTATAGTCACGTTTATGCATATGTTCCTTATGTATTGGTTGTTGAAGAGAATCAGGGTGGATTTTGGATATATAATGGTACAACATATGATGGCTACCATTGAGAAGAGTAAAGGTGTTCCCAAGAGCTTACCCTACAGACGCTTGTTAACCAAAGTCTTTCGACACTTCAACGTTCCATTCCCAGAATTGAAGGGGACAAAATATGTGCCTAAGTTCAATTTTGCGTCTTTTAAAAGAATGCAAGCTTTGTGTCTCAATGACACAAGGGACTTGAAGAAAAATATGTCTTCAGAAGAACTCTCTGTGGCAACTGATTGAACCATAATTAGATTGGTTTTTAGGAGCTTAATGTGTTGTTTATTGAGATAAAATCTACCTAATTGTGTGTTTATATGCTTAAATTGGTTCTTTACACTTTTATCTTTGTTTGCAGGTATTTTAACATGTTTAGAAGACATTGGAGGAAGATAGGAGCTTTAAGAAGTTGTTTCGCAGGAAAAATGGAGTGGACGCGCCTCATAAACCAATTGGACGCGCACTTGAAGAAGTGGACGCGTCACTATTCATCCACGCGTCCATTCTCAGTAGTTTTGGAGCCTCACGCGTCCACTTGGACGCTTCTGACAGCCTCGCGCGTCCACTTTTGATAGCACGCGCGTCCACTTTCCGAATTCAAGTTTTAAGCTTGTTTTAAGTAGTTTCTAATTAGGACTCTTGTATAAACCACCCTAGGACCTTTTTCTAACTATATATATGCCTTAATAGCTTAGTTTAGGGTGTCAAGCACCTTAGATATTTTCTTCCCAAGCATTGTAGGAGATCATTGGTGGGAGCTTCTCGGGAAATCGGATTTCCGACTAATGAGTTTCTCTCTTTCCCTTAATCTTTTTATGATGTTTTCCTTTATGTTTTGTGAGTAAACGTCTTTAGTTGGCAAGGATATGTATTAGGTTTACTTTATTCGGGAATATGAGATTTATGTTTTGTTATTAAAAACCCGATCTTTTCAAGGAATTATTATTTCTATTTGAGTATTTGAACAATTCTTGGTTTTATTCTATCAATTGTGTTATTTCAATTATTATTGGCCATCTTAATTGTTTTACATAGTTGATTAACTAGGGTTATGCATAATCGGTTTTCGGTAACCAAAAGTAGTAACTATTGATTAATTTAAATCTGTGTTTGATTAATTAATAGGGAATTGTTTGAAGCGAATTGCATGATTTTAATCGGCCATTAATTTTATGTAATTTGTGTTGATGTTGTCCTTATGCTTAATAACTTGATTGACTATCTTATGCGAGCGATTCGGTAATTTGGTTTAATCAGGTTAAAGTTAATTTGCCGTGCTTCTCGGGAATTAACCTAATTTTTACAGGAATTGGAATTTGCTGCGCTACGCGGAATTTTAAGTCATTACTCAAATAAGTTGTTATCGATGATTAATCCCGAATAAATAAAACCGAAATATAAAGTCCTTACTAACGTTTTTTTTCCATTGATTTCTAGTTATTTTGTGAATTACTTATTTTTAAGTTTTAATCTTTTTAGATAAAAACCAAATCTTTTCCCCCCAAAGTCGTGATTAGTTTACTTAATCAAAGAATTTACAAGTCTCTGTGGGTTCGACCCTTACTTGCCCTAATTGCATAAGTTGGTTGAGTTTGGTATTAATTTGATAGCGCAACGACACGCTCATCAGCAACAAAGGAGACAGCGAGGCTGATGGGAAAAGAACCATCAATTATTCTCAACGAAGGTGTTTTTGGTGACGAATTTGTCCCAAATAAAGGTGAGGGCTCCCAAGGTGTTAAAAGATCACTTCATCAAGATGAGGAAGAAGATATTCCTCTTGAGGTTCTAGATTTGAAAAAGGCTAAAGGTAAAGAAAATATTGGAGAGGAAGACGAATCCACTCCAAATCTTGCCATCTGGGGTGCCCTAGAAAAACTCTCATCTCAGATTGGTTTGATGTTCAGCACTTTGGACAATCACTTCAAAACACTTCACTCCAAGATCGACGATCTGGCATCATGAGTGGAGTACCATGGCATCGAGATTATAAATCTCAAATATCATCTAGAGACGCTTCATGGTATTCCGGTTGATATCTCTACACCACCGCCACCTTCAAGTGACATGCCCCCACCTGTTGAGCCTCATGCTGGACCATCCTCTTCCATGACCAAAGTCTATGTGCGAAGGCCTAGGAGATAGTCTTTATCTATTGTGTACTTTTGATATGCCTAGCTATTTTATCATTGGTTTTTTTTATGCAATTTTTTTCCCATGATGACTCCTTGGTAGTTGAGGGATTTTATTGTTTAATTGACTTAGTTCTATCCTTTCTATCCATTCTCTTTGAATGATGACAAAGAGGGAGAAAAACTACTGTTAATTTCAATTTATAAATGTTATGAAACTAACCATATGTTTCAGGAAAATTGAGATGAACTTAAAAGTTCAACTTCATCAAAACCAAGAAAAAGAAGAAACAGCTCTAAAAGGTTAAGTGTGGCTATCCTTGGTTTAAAATTCTGTTTTTAATTGATTAAAGGAGAATGGGAATTGTGTTGCTAATGGCCGGGTTGACCTTATTTTTTATGTGATATATCTTTGTGCTTAACTAAACTTGCTTATGTGAAATTGGTTTTACAAGAGTTACAAAGGAAACTCTGTCAAATTATTTTACAAAAGTGGTATATATTGTTAGGGGGAGCCTTTATAAATGCTTTTATAGTCCATTTATATGTTCTTATTTCTGGAAGGAAAGAGGATACGAAGGTTGGTGGAAAAATAGGCTTCTTTAAGCCTATATAAGGTAGGAAGTGATCTCATATACTTACAATTAATACTTTCATTTTGAGATCCAATATTTGTTCGAAAAATGTTACATTCTATATATTTCTTGATATCATCAAACTAAATGGCTATATGCTATATGTGATATCTTACAAATACCTAGCATATTGTAAGGGGGATCATTTTACAATGTTTGATACATATTCTATAAACTCTTCCTTACTTTGAATCCTTGCACTCAATTGTTTTACCTATCACATTGCATCAATATTTGTCATCATTAAAAAGGGGGAGATTGAAAGCCCTAAAGCTTTTAATGTCTTAATTTTGATTAATGATAAACATTGATGAAGACTAATGTCTTATTTGTACAAATGATAAAGTTTTTGGATTCATGATTTAACCAATGCAAGGACAAGATTTTAAGTCTTCAAGGAAGTATACAAGTCAAGACTATCAAGTTTTGAAGACAAGCTTTTATTGGATTAGATAGGAACTAGATGTATAGTTTTAGAGTTTAATATATTTTGATATCTCTAGTCTTACCTTTAATTGAGTAATAATTTCTATAGGTTGCTCAATAAAAGTGAAATGTTTTTTAAAATGCACTTCATATAGATAAAACATGAGTTGGGTATTTGAAATGATTTTCAAAATACATGCACATACTTTAATTTCTATGAAATGTATTCCACAAACTCTTGGAGTTTATTGGAATCTTCTTTTGCATAGTTTGAATGCATGTGTAGTCGACCAAAGATCATGCAGTCGACTAGACCTCTCAGCTCATCGTCCGCAGAATGTCCAGAGCTCTCTGGAACACTTGAGGATGATGGTGCGGTCGACCGGACTACTTAGATCATCATCCACAGTATGTCTAGAGCTCTCTGGAAAACTTGACTATAATTGTACTCAATGTTGCATGTGCCATAAAACCTCAAGTGTTGGGGGTAAGTCTTGTGTGTGTTGTTTTGTATTCAAGGTTGGATTGTAAAACTTTTGGGTGAACCTTGAATTGATATTGTATTGTGAAGACTCCACTAAGGAGAGTATTGAAATTAGGCTTATCAAAATTGTGCTGTAAAACTCAGTGGTTGAGAGGTTATTTGTAAAACCCTAACGTGAATTAGGTAAGTCACTTTTATAATCTCATTTATTTGATTATTGATGGGATTTGAGAAAATCATTGAGTAGATAACTCAAAGTAGTAGATTATGTTTTGCTAAATAAACCAAACAATTATAAATCATTATATTCATTGTTCTACTTTCTATATTTTATTTGAACACGCTACTTACACAACCTGCACAACAAGTATTTGATTGTTGTTGTCAAAGAGGTGTTATTGAAGTAGGTTGCAAAAATATAATAAAAATCTAATTCACCATTCTCTTAGGTTTTTCAACCAAATTAGGTCATGTTCGAAATTTAACTAGTTGATTAAAATAAGAAAAAAAAGCACACAAATGAAAGGCAAGCTCCAATTGGAAAAAGTAAATAAGTAGTTTTACTCCCTTGCAAAAGACCCAAACTAGAATTTGAAGGAT
This sequence comes from Apocynum venetum, assembly GCA_019593545.1. Taxonomy (NCBI): domain Eukaryota; kingdom Viridiplantae; phylum Streptophyta; class Magnoliopsida; order Gentianales; family Apocynaceae; genus Apocynum; species Apocynum venetum. The sequence goes on from SRSM01000334.1 coordinate 1,208,459, forward strand.
CTAAAGTTACACATACCCATCGAATTAGCTCCAAGTTGCCTTAACACACTTGGGAGGTCATTCTCTTGAAACATGACTGGCTGCCCCAAAGCCAAATCAGCTTAAGTGTTAGCAACACCATTTGCCTCATGAAAAACATGTGAAAGTGAAGAATAAAGTTGGCAAAGATAAACACCAATGTGAGAGAAGACATAGTAGGCAGGCCAATATTCCACAATCGAAGACGAAACCGTAGTTACAAGAGCCTCAATCACTACAAAAAAGCAGCCTATTAGCAATGGAAATTACCATCGAAGACGGACACCATACATATGAATTATATATATATATATATACTACATAGTTACATAGTTATATATTTATATGGTATATAGTTATAGTAATTTATTTATATTTGAATTTATACTATATATTATTATAAAAATTATATTTTAAACTATATTTTCTATTATTACAATTATTATTATATATTATGATTATAAAATATTACTCTCTCCGTTTTAAAATAAGTTTCATTGTAAATGTTTTATTTTGTTTCAAAATAAGTGTTTTTTTAGTATCAATTTTTTTTCAATTTTATCCTTATTTAAGTGGAGAGATAATAAAAGTAATTATTAATTTGAAGTGAGATAATGAAAGATTGATTTTGAATATTTATTAAGGATAAAGTTGAAATTTAATATTAAAATTTATATTGTTTTTAATATACTTAATAAGTGTGCAAAAGTCTAGATTGGTACTTATTTTGAAATGGAGGAAGTATATTGATATTATTGTTGTTGTTATTATTATTATGTGTTATTTTTATTATTATTATTAACAATAATAAAAATGATAATAATAATACTAGTACAACATTAAAAAATTTTGGTATTATTATTATCTATTATTATTATAAAATATTATATTGATATTATTATTATCATTGTGATAGGACGTATAAATATTATTGTTGTGCAAATAAGTTCAAATTTCTTACTTGATCTACTGACTCTTCGAATCCTTAGTATTGTAAAATTTCTCTCAATTATACAAATGAGCATACAAGTTGGCTGGGCTTGGCTTATTGGGCTGAGTGGGCCGGGTCAGTTTCAAATAGCACCCAAAAAAACTCTTTTATTTTTTATTTTTTGACAAGTTATCGACAAAAATAGTAACAGAAAAAATCTATCAATATTGTAAAATTAGACCAAAAAAGTTATTTAAAAATAATAAATAATTTGCCTACGGAATTCTACCGTTCTCTTGGCATTATAGAATTCTACACGAAGACAATGAAGAACCAATTTCCCAGAAGTGACAGAATCCCGAATAGAGCTCCTCAGCAATCTTATTTGACAAGGTCCAAGAGAAGACTTCTAACAGATTGTCGTTCAAATGACTCTTTTGGCTGGAATTGGACAGAGTAAAGAAATTTCAAGTTTCAGTAAGAAGATAAAACCTGTCGATTTTAAATCAAGCCATACAAGAGTATGGTAACTGCATTTCTTCTAAAAAGAACACAACTTCTCTATATTATCTTTAGTTTTTCAGAATTTTCTAGTTGTGATTATTGAATTCCTTTTATTTAGATTTCTATATTAGAGATTGTTTTAGCATTGAAGTTGTACTTACTGGAATAAAATCAAAAGAGCCAAAATTTAAAAGGAGAACAGAAGAACTAAACTCTCCATGTTGAATGTTGTGTGACAAGGAGTGGTTGATTAATAATATTTCTGATGTATACCTTTGTCTATTTTTCTTGACTGTGATTGTACTAGTCAGCACTTGTGATATTGGAAAAGAGAGGAACCGAAGGTTTTAGCTGTGGCTGACATACGTGCCTTTCACGCCTTAAGATGAGGATCAGCAAAGGCAAAATAAAGAAAAGAAGAAACTTAATAAAAGGCCTAAAAGAGGTTACATGGCTTTGTGGTTTGCATGTGGAAAGTTTTATTTCCATTGCCTGGGCTATTATGTAATATATGCTTTTACCTCTTTTCAAAAGTACCTATGGCCACGTTGTTGATAAGGTGAATGACATGGTTATTTATGACTGAATATATATCTAGAAAGCAATAGCTTATTTACTGGAGATCTTTTGACTTGCACTGGTCATCAGCAAGAAGAATTCCACATCAGAAAGAATGAAAAACACATCAGCACACAATCAATAATCAGACAAATGAGTCAGTTAGGATTGGAATGGTTATTGTATCCATGATGACAAAGCCATCAGATTTGCTTATCTTTTTAGACCAGATAGTGAAAAGATTTCATTTTGTGAAATTTTGCTTCAATCACACTGAAGAAAGCAGGAAAACATTTTAGAGACCTGTCAGTGAGGACCCCAGGATGACTCATCCAACTAAAATTTGACCTCTAACAACCGCCTTTGATCCCTATAAATATTGTACCTACGGACATATGGGTATCCAAACACAACATCTCAGACAGTTAAGTCTTGCAGTTTTGTAGGGTTCAATACTAAAAGAATGAAGAGCCAAGTCTCCAAACAAATGATCACAATTCCAAATAGCTCTTCAGCACTCTTGTTTGACAGGTCAAGGAGAAGTCTTTTACTCGATTGTTATTCACATGAGTCGTTCCACATTGTACAGGGTAAAGAAATTTCAAGAATAATTAGGAAGAATAAACTGGGATTCAATATGGGAAGTTTCACCGAGGGCATCCTAGAGCATGGTAATTACACACATGTCCTTGAACAAAAAAATTTCTAAAGTTTCTGGTTGTAATTGTTAAATATTCGCTCCTTGTGTAGCTGGTACTAAATTTTTGTTTTTGAATTTGCAGTGAGATTGGCACCAAAATTAATTGAAACCATGAAAGGGAAGTTGAGATTGGGGGCAAGAATTCTTCAATTAGGTGGGGTGGAGAATGTGTTCAAGAAGCTTTTTAGTTTTGAAAATGGTGAGAAGATGTTGAAGGCTTCCCAATGCTATTTATCAACAACAGCTGGTCCTATTGCAGGTCTAGTTTTTATTTCAACAGAAAAGGTTGCATTCTGTAGTGAGAGATCTATTAAACTTGTTTCTCGCACTGGAAAGCTAGTCAGATTCTATTATAAGGTCTCGATCCCCGTGAGGAAGATAAAGCGAGCAAATGCAAGTGAAAATGTGAAAAAACCATCCCAGAAGTACATAGAACTGGTTACTGATGACAACTTTGAGTTTTGGTTTATGGGTTTCCTGAATCATCGGAAGACCTTTAAATATCTCCAACAAGTGTTACATGAAGCTCGGTAAATCAGGATTCAAGTGGCTTTGAATTCCCTGTCCCATGACATGTAGAAATGTAATTTAGTTGAAAGGTGTACAGAGTTTTGTAATCTAGCCTTTATTTTCCTTGAGTGAAGATATTATTCCCCATCATTAGATTTGAAATCTCTAATGCTGAGATGATGCTTATTATTTTTTTCAAGTAAGCTAAAACTGATTTTGCTTCAATCTTATTGCTCTGAGATTTCAAGCATATTCTGTAATCCTGCTAACTACATAAAGTCATCCACACTATTTATATATATCTTCCCTGAGTAAGCAACACTTTTAAGCTAGTCAAACATCCTCCAGAAATTTCATATCCTTCATGCGAATTCCAGAGGATGAAGATGGTACTTAAAACAGAAAGAAGGAAAGGAACAAACATTATCTTATAGGATTCAGTTTTGAAGTTTAATGTTGGGATAATCCCCTTGTCCTTGTGCTTTTCTATTTTAAGGCATGTTTCAGCATTACAGTTGCATTCGTTCAACTACTTTTGTTTATTTGGTTTTGCTTGCCAGTTCAGTTATCAGAATTTCAAGTTGGGTACAACGCGATTCAGATCAATTATGGAAAAAAGAGTTACATAGCAAGTGTTTTGGGATGCTGAAGAATAAAGTCATCAGAATCTTTGCTGCTTCCAAATTTGAAATTTGAAATTTCAAAAAGTACTGAAAAACCTAAGAGGGGGGTAATTAGGTTTTAACCGATTTTTCCTCTTTAAATTAAACAAGCTTTCTAAGATAACAAATATCAAACACTTGGTGTTCAACCAAAGTATGAAATGATGAGTTCAAGAAAAGAAGCAATGAACACAAAGATTTATAGTGGTTCGGTTTATCCAACAAAACCTAATCCACTACCTTGAGCTATCTACTCAAGGATTTCACAAAACATTTCACTAATATAGTAAGAGAGAATACAATAGAGGCTCACCCAATTCCCTTAGGGTTTTACAACACAAACCTCTTAACCAACCAAGGTTCACTCAACACTTTGAGTTTTACAATATAACCTTGTCTACACACCTATCTCTATTACAACAATTAATGAAAAAGAAGCTCTTAACACAAACACAATTTTCTATGGTTCAAGGCTCACTCTAACCCTTAGAGTTTTAAGCTCAATGCAACATTGAACAAATCAATCAAGATATGAATAAGAAGAGTTTGATATATGAAATCACCTTAATGTGAAGATATCAATGTAAAGCATAAATACCTCTTTGAGTAATGTTTTCTTGTAAGTTGCTCAAGAACCCCAATGATTTTGTATAAATCTCACTTTGATGAATTTCACAATATGAATGTTAAGATTTGGTTTCAAAATAATCTCCAGAGGTTCTATGAAGTGTTAGGATCAGATTTTTGCTCAAAAAGTAGTTGGTTTGAGTTGTTTAAACGATTGGGTATTTATAAGTATGCACCAACGGTCATAAAAATGGCTGTTTGAATCCCACTCAGGAGAAGTGCGGTCGACTGCAAATCAGGAGGGTCGTCCGCACCATCATCCGCAAATGTTCCAGAGAACTCTAGACAGCTTGCGGACGATGAGCTCAGAAGTCCGGTTGACCGCTCCATCATCCGCAAGTGTTCCAGAGAACTCTTGACAACCTGCGGACGATACTCTGAGAAGTCTGGTCGACCGCATGATTTGTGGTCGTCCACACTTTTGTCAGGTCGACCACAAATGCATTAAAACTATGCAGAACAAGTTTCCAAACAACTCTAAGAGTTTGCAAACTATATTTTATGAATTTTGAAGTATGTGCATGTATTTTGAAAATCATTTCAAATACCCAACTCATGTTTTATCCAAATGAAATGCATTTTGAAAATCATTTCACTTTTATTGAGCAACCTATGGAACTCATTACTCAAAGGGATAGACCTAGAGATAACCAAAGATAAATAAAGAATTAAAGCTACACCTCTAGATCCTATGTAATCCAAAAACGCTTATCTTCAAGGCTTGACATCAAAAGCTCTTTTCTGAAGAATTGAAACTTTGATCTTGCAAGGATTAGATATATGAATCCTAAGAGATCATCACTAATACAATAAAACCATTAGTCCTTATCAATGTTTGTCATTTAATCAAAATTAAGATATTAAAAGCTTTAAGGCTTTCAAGTACATTGATGCACTCATAAATTAACTGATTTTTAATTTATTTAATGACTATATTTTGTTTAAAAATTAATTAATTATTTATTTAATGGATATATTTCACGTTTCCCTTCTATTTCTTTGTTTGTAAGTTTTTGAATGTATTTTAGTTCATTTTTGAGATAAAAAGAAGCAAAAGAAATGTTGGAGAAGTCCGAAAAAAAAAAACATCCATATCATCCGATGACGTGGTACAATAAGAAAATGACACGTGGTTCAATCAGAAGATAACAAATGACACTTATAAAAGCCGTAATGTGGACCAATGAGGATGCAACAAGTGGTGAAGTTTGGAGAAATTAGGCTACTAACTGAATTTTCAAGATTTTGGGGTGTGGAATGATTATTTTTGTGTCTATAAATAAAAGACTTATTTTTATCACTTCATGACCAATTACCTTCAATCTTCATTTCTTTTGCAATTTCTTTCTTTAATTATTGTCTTCATCTTAGTATACTTTCTATAATTTTTAAAATAATATTTCAATGCTTTTTGTAATATTTAGTAAAGAAATTTTGTTCGGATAATTTTAATATTTCCGGGGAGTTTATCTTTCAAATTTTCTTTCCAATGTTTATAAATTTCATCTTATATTTATTAAATATGTATTGGGACTAATTTCATTTTGTTAGCAAGGATATGTGTTAAGTTATTAATAAATGAGATTTTTTTGGTACTTAATTTCTTTTTGGATTTATTTAACTAGACTTATGGTCGGTTTACCCGCCTAGTATTTATTTATTTTGCTTTATGAACTTTAAATATCGCAAATGGATGGCTGAACCACCTAATTAGTTTAATTTATTTTTATGTATTTTATTTTCTCTATTATGGAAGACCGATCTTCTTAACTAGTTTAATTTCTTTTTATGTCTGTAATTCCTTTTTATGGAAGACCTCGCCTCCATACTTTTAGTTTAATTTACTTAAATGGCTTGTTGAATCACCTAATTTGTTTAGTTAATATAAATTCAATCTTTCTTTATATATATATATTTATATATTTGTGTATTTATTTAATATACAGATATATATATATATTAATTGAGTATTTATATAATTATTATTTTAACTAATATAATTTTGTGAATTAATTGGATTGACAATCTAGTTAATGAATGTGATTATATAGCTAGGATTATTAATCTTGCATTAAAGGTTGGAGTAGAATCTACTAGTATAATTGAGTTGCAATTCTTGGCTGAATTAAATTAGTAGCGGAATTATATAATTAAGTTGATTGTTATATACAATTTAATGTTGGTGATGTCTTATTTGTTTAATGTAATTTGATTGAGCATCCTATACACGCTGGTTGGTAGTCGTGTTTAATTAAATTAGAAATTAATTTGTATGACCTGATCGGGATTAATTTAATTTGTAAGTATAGGAATCTGTCTGAGCTTATCGATATTCTAAAATCAATTACTTAATAATGTATTTATCTATGATTAATCTCATGTAAAATATAACTTGATGCTAGTTCCTTGCTAACGTCTTTTTATATCATTTGTATTCCAAATTTCATTTTAATTCTTCTTACAAATTCAAAAACCCCAAAAATATCCGTTTCCCTTCTTTGATATCTTATAATCTTATTTTAATTTTTATTATTTTCTTATTCTCAAAATACCAAAAAACCCCAAAACATTTTTCGATTAATGATTTTAATTTAAGATTTGGCAAATCTATGTAGATTTGATCACTATTTTCTCTATCTACATAATATAATTGTTAGGTTTAAATTTGAGAGTCGTACGAGAGACTTCGTCATACATCACAAAATAGAATGATTTTGTAGTTTCTTGATAAGGCCTCTTATAGAATTACAAAAGGAAAAATAAGGAAAGATTCAGAACCTTGTGAAAGAATTTAACTTCATGTTAGTTCCTTATTAACACATTTTTATATCATTTGTATTTCAAATTTTGTTTTAATTCTATTTATTTTAATCACTCGTCTGAGACTGTTTTCAGAAAAGCTAAAGTCAAGGTAGATTGACCCATTTGTTATCATTAATATTTTTAATCATGGGTCAGTAGAGGTAAAAAGTCTTCAAACGAGCAAAATTTTTAAAGTGAATGGTCATCTCCTTAAACCTTTTCATGAAGGATTTGTAGGACAAATTATCAATTCCATTGGTTTTGTAGATCCACTAGCAGAAAAGAATTGAAATATGTGCTCGTCGAGTCTAAAACGTTAAACAATGGCGCTGTGTGAGAGGCAACCCATTGCTTTCTTAAATACTTCTGAATTGTTTGATTTTCCTTTTTCACTTTTTAGCTTGCAGGCCTAGCAGAAATTGTTGAATACGCGTATTCTCGGATACTGAAAGATAGCGTATTCAAGTTAATTAAATGTCCAACAATGATTAAACACGGCTTTAAATAGCTTGCATAAAATTTATAAACATTAGAAATAAAATTTGAAAGATAAACTTTTCGGAAATATTGAAATTATCCGAACAGAATATCTTTACTATATATTACAAAAAGCCTTGAAAATTTAGTTGGTGGCCTAATTTCCCCAACTTCACCACATGTCGCGTCCTCATTGGTCCAAATTGCGACTTCTAGAAGCGCCACTTGTCACCTTCTGATTGCGCCACGTGTCATCTTCTCATTGCGCCACGTCATCGAATGCCATAGATTTTTTTTTTTACTTCTCCAACATTTCTTCTTCTTCTTTTTTTTATCTCCATAATAAACTAAAATATACTGAAAAACTTACAAACAAAGAAATAGAAGGAAAACGTGAAATATATTCATTAAATAACATAATTAACCGATTTTCAAACAAAATATAGTCATTAAATAACATAAAAATCAATTAATTTATGAGTACATCAAATTCCCCCACACTATCCCTTTGCTTGCCCTCAAACAAAATATAAACACAAAATATACAAGTATAAATAACTTAAACAAGATTAATAAGGTAACAAAGTGTTATATAAATTTCAATACAACTTTCACAATTAACCCCTTTTTATTTAAAAATAATAATTGTGCTCGTGTGCTTAAATATCATTTACGAGTTTAACATTAACATTCAAAATTAACAAAATATGACTGTGAAAAACATAAAACCCTTGATAATTTTTTTTTTTCAAACATGCTATCAATATAATGAAAGGATAATAACAAAGTCACTATGTAAATAAAAGTACATTCTTAGTTTCTCAACACAACATATAAACTTGTAAACTCACATGTTCTCCGCTAATGATGAAAAATTTTGGTCGATCTGGGTCAAATAGGACTTTTAAGCTTGTAATGTTAAGCTCGGGATTTTGCTACAAACGAAGGATAGGAATATACAAAATATATCAAGAGTTTAAATTGAGAATGAATTACCACTTCTTGACGAAAACCTTAGCCATGATATCTTTCATTTCTTTTCTTTTTTTTTCTCTTCTATTCTCTTGTTTTTTTTTTTTGAAGAGATCAAATGAAATATGTGCTCGTCGATTCTAAGACGTTAAACAAGGGCGATGTGTGGGAGGCAACCCATCGCTTTCTTAAATACTTTTGAATTGTTTGATTTTCCTTTTTCACTTTTTAGCTTGTAGGTCTAGCAGAAATTGTTGAATACGAGTCTTCTCAGATACTGAAAGATGGTGTATTCAAGTTAATTAAATGTCCAACAGTGATTAAACACGGCTTTAAATAGCTTGCTTAATTGTTGAAAGAATCACCAAACGATTTCTACTAATTTCCTTTCAAGAGTAAATTCCATCTGCAAGGTATTTCTTTCCTTTTTACATTTTAGTTTGTCTTTCCATCCCTTCTTTCTTTCTAGGTCTTTGTTACATAATGGATGATTCATTAATGAAAATGAGAAGATATTATCCATTGCTCCCTATTAATTATTTGAGAAAAATCTATTTGATGAGATTGGAGCGTATGAAATTACTAGTATCCATTGGAATGCCTGAGGATATTAGGTGGATAATTGAAGGTAAGGTCCGAATTAGTAGTGAACATCCAGCTTTTCCCAAACATCCACCTGGGTTGGGGAAGAGTAGTTATGCAAAGAAACGGAGAGGTAAAAGAATGAGAGTCTGTTATAAATGTGCTAGATGGAACTGTGATGCCAGTTGTCGTTCACTTGGGTATTTATCCGATAATCGAGAAGACAAAATTGCTTTAATTAAGAATGGACTGAGTAAAGAGTCATTAGATGATATCAAACTGACTCTTGATTCGCATTCTAGTGGATACGTTCAAATGGAAATTCTCGGGTTATGGAAACAATTCAAAATTGAACAACTTCGGTACACTCTTCGATATCTGAATTTAAACGATCCCGTTTGCCAATTTTTAAGACAGCTGGATGAGCAGCATACCCCCGACTCATAGAAGGTGTTTGAAACCGTTACGTGACGTAAAACCAGAGGAAGATGTGAGCCACAATCACAACTACTTATTTTTATTTGTTTCTTCCTTGATTTGTTTTATTTGTTTGTTTTCTTTTTAGTGTGTAACAGAATCACTTTTGAAGTCGTTACTATGGAAGGTTCATCAATCAAAAGTCTAACAAACATCACAGTGTTTGGAGGAACGACCGTGGGTGCTATTGTTTCGCATCTAACTGCTGCTATCCAATTGGGAAGAGTACTAGCTCATTGAAAGATCGGTCTAGTATATGGAGGAGGCAATGCTGGATTAATTGGAAAGGTTGCTCAAGCACACCAGTCATACCAAACACTTGTTCAGATTGAAACAAATTAACCAAACAAAGTTCTCGCAATAGGTGTAATTCTCACTCCTCTGAAACAAATATATGGCAAAACAATTGGACATGAGGTACAAACAAAATCATTTTATGGACGCATGACACTCATGTTGCATAACTGTTATGCTTTCATAGTAATACCAGGAGGATATGAGGTATTAGAATGCTTGTTCAATTTAACATTATGGTTTAACATGAAAATACACACTAAACCAATTGGTCTTTTAAATGTTGATCACTACTTTGATGGTTTGTTAGCATTTCTTGACATAGCTGTTACACATAAACTTCGATCTCCAGTAGCACGAAGAATAATTGTATCTGCACCCACAACCAAGGAGCTATTGGATGAATTAGTAACTTTTGTACCAGAGACAGATCCAGAAGTACCTCGAATTAACTGGTCAATTTCCGGTAACAAGCGAAAAAAATATTCACTGGATTTAGAGTTAAAGTTGTAAGTTTTTCTTTTTAAATAAATGTTTGTTATTTTCTTTTTTATTAAAAGCTGTGGAATAACGTTGTTGTTTTTTAAAACTTTGTGTGTTTTTACATTGAGGATAATGTAATTCCCAAGTGTGGGGGGTGGTTTGAGTAAAGAGTCAAGTGATTAATCTCATTTGATTCTTAATCTACGCCTTTAAAAACATTGTTTTTAATAACTTATTATTTTGTTGGATAAATCATGCATGTATTATAACTTTTTAAGATATTAGATAATTTTGTGTTAAATTTTTCAATCCTTTTATAATTGTACCCCTTTCTGTAAAAAATAAATTTTCGTAAATCATTTGAATATCTTATCAATTTGACAAAAACATTATTATTTAACTAATGTGGCTAAATCTTTTATGTTATAAACCCAGAGTTAAAAAAATTAGTATTGTGATTTGATGATAATGTATGTTTACTATGTGTTTTAGTACATTTAAGGTGACTCTCTACACACTAGAACTTGTTCTTTCACATGCTTGAGACGAAATTTAATTAAGATCTTGGTTGATTTGGGGATGACAAAAGGCCTTCTTTGATAGTTTAAGTCTTTCTTAACGAACCATACTGATATATATATATCCCTCGATTCTACTTTGAGCCAACATGTATGAATGGTCTCATTACCATTTAATTTCTTTGATAAATAGCCTCGTTTATTACTTTTCTATCCAGATACTTTATTGAGAATGTATTAAACATGTGTTAATTTGTATCGAAAAGTTATGAACACTGTTGATAAAGGATTATGAGATATTGTCAAAAAAAAATCGAAAGGTATAAAGCTCATATATTTGATCTCTTCAAACAAAAAAAAAAGAAAAAGAAGAGAAAGAAAAAAAAGAAAAAGAAATGAAAGATATCATTGCTAAGGTTTTCGTTAAGAAGTGGTAATTCATTCTCAATTTAAACTCTTGATATATTTTGTATATTCCTATCCTTCGTTTGTAGCCAAATCCCGAGCTTAACATTACAAGCTTAAAAGTCCTATTTGACCCAGATCGACCAAAATTTTTCATCATTAGTGGAGAGTATGTGAGTTTACAAGTTTATAAGTTGTGTTGAGAAACTAAGAATGTATTTTTATTTACATAGTGACTTTGTTATTATCCTTTCATTATATTGATAGCATGTTTGAAAAAAAAAATTATCAAGGGTTTTATGTTTTTCACGGTCACATTTTGTTAATTTTGAATGTTAATGTTAAACTCGTAAATGATATTCAAGCACAGGAGCACAATTATTATTTTTAAATAAAAATGGGTTAATTGTGAAAGTTGTATTGAAATTTATATAACACTTTGTTACCTTATTAATCTTGTTTAAGTTATTTATACTTGTATATTTTGTGTTTATATTTTGCTTGAGGGCAAGCAAAGGGATAGTGTGGGGGAATTTGATGTAAGTTTTGTAAGTTTTTCAGTGTATTTTAGTTCATTATGAAGATAAAACGAAGAAGAAGAAATGCTGGAGAAGTTTAAAAAAAAATGTCTATGTCATTTGATGACGTGGCGCAATGAGAAAATGACACGTGGCACAATCAGAAGATGACAAGTGGCGCAATCAGAATGTGACAAGTGGTACTTCTAGAAGCTGCAATTTGGACAAATGAGGATGCGACATGTGGCGAAGTTGGGGAAATTAGGCCACCAACTAAATTTTCAAGACTTTGGGGTGCAAAATGACCATTTTGCCCCTGATTTTTGTGGCTATAAATAGGAAGCTTATTTCTATGATTTAGACACCAATTTAGCTCCAATTTTCTCCATTTCTTTTGTAATTTATTTCTTTTATTATTGTCTTCATCTTAGTATATTTTCCAGATTTTTTAGAATAACATTTCAAGGCTTTTTGTAATATTTAGTAAAGAAATTATGTTCGGATAATTTCAATATTTTCGGGGAGTTTATCTTTCAAATTTTCTTTCTAATGTTTATAAATTTCATCTTATATTTATTAAATATGTCTTGTGAGCAGTTTTCTTTTGTTAACAAGGATATGTGTTAAGTTATTAATAAATGAGATTATAAGATAATTTTCTTTGTACTTAATTTCTATTTAGATTTATTTAACTGGACTTATAGTCGGTTTACCCGCCTAGTCTTTATTTATTTTGGTTTATGCACTTTAAATATCGCAAATGGATGGCCGAGCCACCTATTAGTTTAATTTACTTTTATGTCTTTTATTTTCTTTATTATGGAAGGTCGAGCCTCCTAACTAGTTTAATATATTTTTATGCTTTAATTCTTTTTTTTTTATGGAAGGCCAAGCCTCCATACTTTTAGTTTAATTTATTTAAATGGCCGGTTGAACCGTCTAATTTCTTTAGTTAATATAAATCCAATCTTTTTTTCTATATATATGTGTGTGTGTGTGTGTGTATTCATTTAATATACTTATATATATTAATTAAGTATTTATATAATACTGTTTGAACCAATATAATTGTGTGAATTAATTGGATTGACAATCTAGTTAATGAATGTGATTATATAGCTAAGATTATTAATCTTGTATTAATGATTCAAGCACCATCTACTAGTTTAATTGAGTTGCAACTCCTGTCTTAATTAAATTAGTAGCGGAATTATATAATTTAAATTGTATATAATTAAGCTGATTGTTATATACAATTTAATGTTGGTGATGCCTTATTTGTTTAATGCAATTTGATTGAGCATCTTATACACGCTGGTTGGTAGTGGTGTTTAATTAAATTAGAGATTAATCTGTCTGAGTTGATCCGGATTAATATATTTTGTAAGGATAGGAATCTGTCTGAGCTGATCGGGATTCTAAAACCAACTACTTAATAATGTATCTATCTATGATTAATCCCATGAAAAATATAACTTGATACTAGTTCCTTGCTAACGCTTTTTATATCATTTGTATTCCAAATTTCGTTTTAATTCTATTTACAAAATCAAAAACCTCAAAAATATTTATTTTAATTGTTGTCATTACCTTATTCTCAAAATTCCAAAACCCCCAAAACCTTTTCCGATTAACGATTTTAATTTAAAGAGTTGACAAATCTCTGTGGATTCGATCCCTACTTTCCCTATCTACATAGGAATTGTTAGGTTTAAATTTGAGAACTGTACGACATGCTTCGTCAAGAAGCTATCTTTAGATAATACTAGACTCATAAATGAAAATGCCATGTTAACTTCCACGAAAAACTGTCTTGATGAGAATGTTATTGGTTTAAATTCCTTGAGAATGCTAATGTTGATCTTGTTACTAGAAACAAGAAGTTGGGTGATATGATGAGTGATTATAATGCTAGGAAAGTTAGAATAAGTGATTTAAGTGCTAGTTCGCAAAAACTTACATGTGGTATGGACAATTTGAACAAATTACTTGGTATGCAAAGACTCACTCATGATAAGAGAGGTCTTGGTTTTGATGATAACTATAATGATGTTTCACACACACATGAGAGCTTATCTCACTCACATGAAAATATGCCACATGCACATAAGAGAGTACCTCATGCATATTATTCACATGTCTCAACTTCTTCAAAAATATGTTGTACCTATTGTGGTAAAAATGGTCACAAGGTGACTAGATGTTATGTGAAGAAAAAGATTGAGAATGGTGCTAAAAGCACTTGGGTAGTTAAAAGAACTAACCTCAATGGACCCAAGAGAATTTGGGTACCAAAAGGCTTATTAACATCTTTGGTGTAGGTTTGTTTTCAATTGAAAACAAAGGAGAACAAATGGTTTCTTGACAGTGGATGCTCAAGACACATGACTGGAAATGCATCCATACTTAATGATGTTAAACCAAAGGATGAAGGATTTGTGACTTTTGGTGACAAAAAGAAAGGGAAAATCATTGGCATTGGCAATGTTGGTAAAAGTACTTCTCCTTTTATTAAAAATGTTCTTCTTATTGATAATCTCAAATATAATTTGCTTAGTATTAGTCAATTATGTGATAATGGCTATAAGGTTATTTTCAAGAAGGATTCATGTTTAGTTCTTGATAATTGCTCTAACAAAATTGTTTTTGTTTGGAATAGAAATTGAAATATGTATGATCTTTACTTTGATGATTTAGTTGAACAAGATGTTAAATGTCTTGCTTTGAAAGATGATGATGCATATCTTTGGCATCGTAGATTAGGACATGAGAGCATGGATACTTTGCATAGCCTATCAAAACATGAATATGTTAGGGGATTTCCTGCCATTCATTTTGAAAAAAGATCGTATTTGTGATGCATGTCAATATGGTAAACAAGTTAAGAGTTCCTTTAAATCTAAGAAGATAGTTTCTACCTCAAAACCTCTTGAACTTGTACATATGGATTTATTTGGTCCTATGAGAACAATAAGTTTTGGTGGCAAATTGTATGCATATGTGATAGTTGATGACTTCTCTAGATTTGCTTGGGTATTATTCTTGTTGGGCAAAGATGAAGCTTTTGGAGCTTTTGTCAAGCTATTTAAACAAGTACAAAACACCATAAGATGCAAACTTATCTCCATTAGAAGTGACAATGGTAGAGAATTTTGCAATAATAGGTTCACTAAACTATGTGATGAGAATGGGATTTCTCCCAATTTTTCTGTTCCAAAAACTCCTCAACAAAATGGTGTTGTTGAGAGGAAAAATCGTACTTTACAGGAAATGGCTCGTTCAATGCTATGTGAAAATAATTTGCCAAAGTATTTTTGGGCTGAAGTTGTAAACACCTCTTGTTACATTGTAAATAGAGTGCTTCTTAGACATTTTGTGAAGAAAACCCCCTATGGACTCTTGTTTGACAAAACTCCTTCTATTTCTTACTTCAAGGTTTTTGGTTGTAAATGTTTTATTTTAAATGTCAAAGACAATCTTGGTAAGTTTGATAAGAAATCCGACGAAGGTATATTTCTTGGCTATTCTTCAATAAGAAAAGCTTATTGTGTGTATAATAAGAGAACTATGATAATTGAAGAAGTTATTCATGTTGTTTTTGATGAATCTAACATCTATTTTCCAAGAGATAAGAATGAAGGTGATATTCAAGAAATACTTTTGGAGTCAATGAATAAAGATATTGTTCAAACAAATGAAAATTCTTCAACATCAAAGGATGAGAATGAAGAAGTCTTTGACAATCAAGAATCCATCTCACTTGAAGAAGGAACAAAGTTTGATCTTCCAAAGGAATGGAAATTTGTCCACAACCATCAAAAGGATCAAATCATTGGTGATCCAAATGAAGGGGTAAGAACAAGAAGACACTTTATAAACTTTGTTGATAATTTTGCATTATTGTCTCATATAGAACCTAAGAACATTGATGAAACTCTTAGTAATGATTTTTGGATTATTTACATGCAAGATGAATTAAATCAATTCGAAAGGAGCACGGTGTGGGCACTTGTACCTAATCATAATCTGGAAGAGGACATTGATTATGATGAGACTTTTGCTTCAGTTGCTAGATTATAGTCCATTAGAATGTTACTTTCATTTGCTTCATTTAAAGGCTTTAAATTATTTCAAATGGATGTCAAAAGTGCCTTCTTAAATGGTTTCATCCAAGAGGAAGTGTATGTTTAACAACCTCCTGGTTTTATTCATGAATCTTATGTAAATCATGTGTACAAGCTTTCTAAAGCTTTATATGGTTTAAAGCAAGCACCAAGAGCATGGTATGATAGACTTAGCAATTTTCTTATTGAAAAAGGCTTTTCTAGAGGTATTTTGATTATTCAAATATATGTTGATGACATCATATTTGGAGCTACTAATGAAAATATGTGCAAAGATTTCTCTAAGACAATGCAGGATGAATTTGAAATGAGCATGATGGGTGAGTTGACATTCTTCCTTGGGTTACAAATTAAGCAAGCAAAGAAAGACACTTTCATTAACCAAGCTAAGTACGCAAAAGAATTACTAAAAAGATTTTGAATGGATAACTCAAAGGAGATTAATACTCCTATGGCCACATCTATTAAATTGGACAAAGATGAGAATGGTAAGATGATTGATCAAACTACATAAAGAGGTATGATTGGTAGTCTTTTGTATTTAACTGCCAGTAGACCTGATATTATGTTCTCTGTTTGTCTGTGTTAGATTTCAATCATCCCCTAGAGAATCTCATTTAATTGTTGTCAAACGTATTCTTAGATACTTGAAAGGGACTATAGATTTTGGTTTATGGTATCCTAAATCTATGTAATTTGAGCTAGAAGCATTTACAAATGCAGATTATGCGAATTGTCGAGTAGAACGTAAGAGTACTATTGGTTACTCTTTAGTTTCATGGTATAATAAGAAACAAGCTTGTATATCTCTCTCTACCACTGAAGCTGAATACATTTCTGCTAGTAGTTGTTGTGCACAAGTTTTATGGATGAAAACCACTTTGCAAGATTATGGCTTGAACTTTGATTGTGTCACTATAAATTGCGATAATACTAGTGTCATTAATCTGACAAAGAATCTTATACAACACGCAAAAATTAAGCATATAGATATTAAACATCACTTTTTGCGTGACCATGTTTTAAAAGGTGATATAACACTTGATTTTGTTCCTACGGACGATCAATTAGCTAATATTTTCACAAAGCCTTTGGCCGAGAAAATGTTTTGTTTACTTAGAAAACTCTTGGGTATTGGTTCTTTCAATTTCTAACTTGTGCGTTTTTGTGAAGTTTGTCAAAGCTATGTTTTTTGTGTTTTTTGGATGATACCCAGTGCAGATGCGGTCGACCACATATGAGTAAATAGTCGTCCACAGAACAGACAATGGACTTGCGGATGATCATGACAGAATCACCGGTCGACCGTTGTTTATCACTCATCGACCGCAAAGGTTCCAGAGGATTTGCGGACGACCCATATCAAACCTCCGGTCGACCGCAAATTCAAATTATCGACCGCAAAGGTTCCAAAGAGACTAAAATTAATTTGCTGACGATACAGCGAACTATGATCTGATCGACCACACATCTAGGACCGTTACAAATATGTCTCCTTCAGATGCAACCTTTCATTTTCCAATCATCCCCACCTCTTCACTTATCAGTCGCATATCTTCAAATATCTGTAACCCACCAAAAATTCACCATAAATACACTTTATTTCTTCTTCAATTCATCCAATCATCCTACATATCCTTGTTTTATAAATCTCAAAACCCTAGAAATGGAAAAAACTCAAATTGACAAGGGCAAAACACAAATGGTTCAAGAAGTTCCAAAGAAGAAAAGAACCATCCCAGCTTCTTCTCAACTCTTTAGGAGCAAGCATCATGAGGCCCATTACAATGACTTTCTCAAGAATCTCCAGGGTAATTTCTGGGAGTACTATTGATAGATATGAGTTTCCCTTTGATAGAATTCTTACCTATATGGTTTGGCAATGATGGGATAGCATAATAGATCATGAAGAACCTTTGTACACTGATCTTGTATATCAATTTTATGCCAATCTCGAAAAAGTGATAGAAAAAGAGGGTGAGATGACTATAAGGACCAATTATATTTCAAAGGTAAATATGATAGATTTGCATTTTACTTTCATTGGTTTAGATGAAATTTTAGAGATTCCTTTTGATGGGGTTGAGTACTTTAATACTCATCAAAGGATAAGACACAAGGACTTTTCTATTGAGGGGTTTGAGCAGAATTTCACTCAAGGCAAACCTTTTGTAAATTTAGTCAAGAGAGAAGCAAATGTGTTCAGTTTTGAGCATCGCATTCTTCATCATATGTGCACTAACATTTTCATCCCAACTGAAGGCCATAAAACTACAGTCACATTTATGCATATGTTTCTTATGTATTTGTTGGTGAAAAGAATTCGGGTGGATTTTGGATATATAATGGTACAACACATGATGGCTACAATTGAGAAGAGCAAAGGTATTCCCAAAAGCTTACCCTACGGACGGTTGTTAACCAAAGTCTTTCGACACTTCAACGTTCCATTCCCAGAATTGAAGGGGACAAAATATGTGCCTAAGTTCAATTTTGTATCTTTTAAAAGAATGCAAGCTTTGTGTCTCAATGGCACATGGGACTTGAAGAAAAATATGTCTTCGGAAGAGATCTCTGTGGCAACAAATGAGACAACGAAGCCGATGGGAAAAGAACCACCAATAATTCTCAAAGAAGGTGTTTTTGCTAGCGAATTTGACTCAAATGAAGGTGAGGGCTCCCAAGGTGTTAAAAGATCACTGTATCTAGATGAGGAAGAAGATGTTCCTCCCGAGGCCCCATATTTGAAAAAGGCTAAGGGTAAAGAAAAAGTTGGAGAGGAAGACGTTTCCACTCTACATCCTGCCATCTGAGGTGCACTGGAAGAAATCTCATCTCAGATAGGTTCGATGTTCAGCACTTTTGACAATCACTTCAAGACACTTCACTCCAAGATCGACGATCTGGCATCACGGGTGGAGTACCATGGCATCGAGATCATAAATATCAAATATCATCTAGAGGCGCTTCATGGCATTCTGGTTGATATCTCTACACCACCACCTTCACGTGATATGCCTCCGCCTGATGAGCCGCATGCTGGACCATCCTCTTCCACAGCCAAAGTTTATGTCGACGGCCTAGGAGATAGTTTTTGTCTTTCTTGTACTTTTGATTTGCCTAGACATTTTATCTCTCTATTGTATCTTTGAATATTCTATTTTTAAATGCATTTTTTTCCCCATGATGACTCCTTGGTAGTTGAGGGATTTTATTGTTTAATTGACTTAGTTCTATCATTTCTATCCATTCTTTTTCAATGATGACAAAGGGGGAGAAAAACTACTGTTAATTGCAATACATAAATGTTATGAAACTAACCTTGCGTTTCAGGAAAATTGAGATGAACTTAAAAGTTCAACTTCATCAAAATCAAGAGAAAGAAGAAACAGCTCTAAAAGGTTAAGTGTGGCTATCCTTGGTTTAAAATTCTGTTTTTGATTAAAGGAGAATGGGAATTGTGTGTTGATGGTTGGGTTGGCCTTATGTGTGATTTTATGTGATATATCTCATCTCTTTTTGCATTGTTGAGTTTGTGTTGTGAAATAGGATTTTATAAGAGTTACAAAGGAAACTCTGTTAATTTTTTTACAAAACTCATGTATATTGATAGAGGGAGCTTTATAATTGTATTATAAATGTTTTTAATTTTGGAAGGAAGGAGGATACGGAGGTTGGTGGAAAAATAGACTTCTTTAAGTCTATATAAGCTAGGAAGTGATCTCATATACTTACAATGAATTCTTTCATTTTGAGATCCAATCCTTGTTCGAAAAATGTTACATTTTATATATTTCTTGATATCATCAAACTAAATGGCTATATGCTATGCATGATATCTTACAAATACCTAGAATATTGTAAGGGGGAGCATTTTTCAAAGTATCATTACATATTATATAAACTCTTCCTTACTTTGAATCCATGCACTTAATTGTTTTATCCATCACATTGCATCAATATTTGTCATCATCAAAAAGGGGGAGATTGATAAGAACTAATGGCTTAATTGTATTAGTGTTGGTCTTTTACGATTCATATATCTAATCCTTGCAAGATCGAAGTTTTAAGTCTTCAGGAAAGAGCGTTTGGTGCCAAGCATTGAAAATAAGCAGTTTCTGGATTAGATAAGATCTAGAGGTGTAGAGTTAATTTTTTATATATCTATTAGGTGTCTCTAGGTCTACCTCTATGAGTAATAAGTTCTATAGGTTGCTCAATAAAAGTGAAATGTTTTTCAAAATGCATTTCATTTAGATAAAACATGAGTTGGTATTTGAAATGATTCTCAAAATATATGCACATACTTTAAAATTCATAAAATGTATTCTACAAACTCTTGGAGTTGCTTGGAATCTTGTTTTGCATAGTTTTAATGCATGTGCGGTCGACCTAACTGAAGTGTGGTCAACCACAGATCATGCAGTCGACGAGACCTCTCAGCTTATCGTCCGCTGAATGTCCAGAGCTCTCTGGAACACTTGCGGATGATGGTGCAGTCGACCGGACTTCTTAGCTCATCGTCCACAATATGCCCAAAGTTCTCTGTAACACTTGCGGATGATTGTGCGGACGACCTTTCTGATATGCGGTCGACCGCACTTCTCCTGAGTGGGATTCAAACAACCATTTTTATGATCGTTGGTGCATACATATAAATACCCAATTGTTTAAAAAAACTTATTACTACGACTTTTTGAGTAAAAATCTGATTCTTACACTTCATAGAACATCTTGAGATCATCTTGAAACCCATATATAACATTCACATTGTGAAATTCATCAAAGTGGGGTTGATACTAAAATCATTGGTGTTCTTAAGCATTTTAGAGGAAAATATTATTCAAAGAGGTATTTATGCTTTATATTGATATATCTTCACATTAAGGTGATATCTATATCAAACTCATCTTTTTCATATCTTGTTTGTTTTGTCCAAGGTTGCATTGAGCTTAAAACTCTAAGGATTAGAGTGAGCCTTGAATCATAGAAAATTGTGATTGTATTAAGAGTATCTATTTCATTAATTGTTGTATTAGAGATAGGTGTGTAATCAAGGTTATATTGTAAAACTCATAGAGTTGGGTGAACCTTGTTTAGGTAAGAGGTTTCTGTTGTAAAACCCTAATGGAATTGGGTGAGCCTCTATTGTAATATCTTGTACTAAATTAGTGAAAGGTTTTGTGAAATCCTTGAGTACATAGCTCAAGGTAGTGGATTAGGTTTTGTTGGATAAACCGAACCACTATAAATCATTGTGTCCTTTGTCTATTTCTTGAACACATTATTTCACACAGTATTTGAGCACCAAGTGTTTGTTATTTGTTGTCTTAGAAAAGCACTGTTTGATGTAAAGTTAGAAAAATTGGTTAAAACCTAATTCACCCCCCCCCTCTTAAGTTTTTCAATTATGCTAGATCTACTTCATTTACCTTTCTTAGGGTAACATTCCTAGTGTTAAAAGATTGTGAATTAGCAGCCATGTTAGCTATTAATTGAGGTGCAGCTTATGGGGTTTTATTTGAAATAGCACCACCACTAGCGACATTAATTGTCATCCTGTCATAAGAAATCAAACCCTCATAAAAATATGGAATTAATAATTGTTCAGGTATTTGATGATGAGGACAACTAGCACATAATCTTTTAAATCTTTCCCAATATTCATACAATGTTTCACCAGTTTGTTGTCTTATGCAACTTACGTCTTTTTGGACTGTTGCAGTTATAGATGCTGGATAATATTTAGCTAGAAAAGCTCTTTGCATTCCAGTCCAATTTTTTGCACTATTTTGTAACCTAAAAGGAAAAGAATGCAGTTTAATACCTTCATCTCTTGTACCTTCTTGTTTCAAATTAGTACAAATAACATTAAATTCCTTAATGTGCCTAAGTGGATTTTCTCCAGGTAATCCATTAAAAGTTGGCAAACATTGTATAAAACCAGTATACATTTTAAAATTAACGTCAACTTGTGGAAAAATATTGCATAAAGGTTGTTCATCAAAAGTAGGAACAACAAGTTATTTTAGAGATCTTTGATTCAAAGCCATATTAAAAGGATGAGCAGGAACAATATCACCAGAAAAAAGTAGGGTATCCGGTTGATTTTCTGCTTTGCTTTATTCAAGATTCGTAGCTTGTTCTCTGATCTCAACTGATGTTTTACTCTTTTGTTCTTCCTGATGATCTTACCAATTTTTAAGTGCATAAAACAATGAATTTCTTGTCTGGCGTCATTGACGAAGCCTGTCGTACGGCTCTTAAAATTTAAACCTAACAATTCTTATGTAGATAGGGAAAGTAGGGATCGAATCCACAGAGATTTGTCAACTTTTAAATTAAAATTGTTAATTGGAAAAGATTTTGGGGGTTTTGGAATTTTGAGAATAAGGTAATGACAATAATTAAAATAAATATTTTTGAGGTTTTGGATTTTGTAAACAGAATTAAAACGAAATTTGGAATACAAATAATATAAAAAGCGTTAGCAAGGAACTAGTATTAAGTTATATTTTTCATTGGATTAATCATAGATAAATACATTATTAAGTAGTTGGTTTTAGAATCTCGATCAGCTCAAACAAATTCCTATCATTACAAAATAGATTAATCCTGATCAGCTCAAACAGATTAATCTCTAATTTAATTAAACACCACTACCAACCAGCGTGTATAGGATGCTCAATCAAATTGCATTAAACAAATAAGACATCACCAACATTAAATTGTATATAACAATCAGCTTAATTATATATAATTAAAATTATATAATTCCGCTACTAATTTAATTAAGCCAAAAGTTACAACTCAATTAAATTAGTAGATGCTACTTGAATCATTAATACAAGATTAATAATCCTAACTATATAATCACATTCATTAACTAGATTGTCAATCCAATTAATTCACACAATTATATTGGTTAAACAGGAATTATATAAATACTTAATAATGTATTTATCTATGATTAATCCCATGAAAAATATAACTTGATACTAGTTCCTTGCTAACGCTTTTTATATCATTTGTATTCCAAATTTCGTTTTAATTCTGTTTACAAAATCCAAAACCTCAAAAATATTCATTTTAATTGTTGTCATTACCTTATTCTCAAAATACAAAAACCCCCAAAACCTTTTCCGATTAATGATTTTAATTTAAGAGTTGACAAATCTCTGTGGATTCGATCCCTACTTTCCCTATTTACATAGGAATTGTTATGTTTAAATTTGAGAGTCGTACAAGAGGCTTCATCAGATGACAATTGATGTTGCTAGTAGTAGTGCTCTTTCAGATAAAACCCACAAGCTGCACGTGAATTAATTGCTAGCATGGCTGCAAATTCACAATCTTTTAACACCAGGAATGATACTGTCAAGAAAGTTAATGAAGTAGATACATCATCATCTACACAAATTGAGCAAAGATCATATCATCTTACCAATTTAGTTGCTCAATTAGTTGGGAAAAGAATCAATGCACCAGTAAAAACATGTGAAATTTGTGTAGGCAATGACCATCCTACAAATTCTTGTCCTACTACTCTCTTTCAAGAGGAACAAGTCAATGCTATGGGTAATTTTCAAAACCAACCTCAGAGAAGACACAATCCATTCTCCAACACATACAGTGAATGATGGAGAGACCATCCTAACTTTAGATGGAGTGATCAAGGGGTTAGGCCAACAATGAACCCACCAGGTTTTGTTCCTAATCAATACCAAAATCCTCCTTTGACTTTTTTTTTGACACATTTAAATTTTGATTTTGTATCCTTGTGTTGTTATTTTGCTTGAGGACAAGCAAAAGTTTATTGTGGAGGAATTTGATTGAACCATAATTAGATTGGTTTTTAGGAGCTTAATATGTTGTTTATTGAAATAAAATCTACCTAATTGTGTGTTTATGTGCTTAAATTGGGTCTTTACACTTTTATCTTTGCTTGCAAGTATTTTGAAGGGTTTTTAACATGTTTAGAAGAAATTGGAAGAAGATAGGAGCTTTAAGATGTTTTGCAAGCAAAGTGGAGTGGACACGTCTCAGAAACCAATTGGACGTGCACTTGAAGAAGTGGACGCATCCTTATTCATCCACGTGTCCATTCTCAGTAGTTTTTGAGCCTCACGCATCCACTTTTGACAACACGCGCGTCCACTCTCTGAATTCAAAATTTTTGAATGTTTTTGAGTAGTTTCTATTTAGGACTCTTGTGTAATTAACCCTAGGACTTTTTCCAACTATTTATAGGGTTTATTAGCTTAGTTTTTGAAGGGACTCTAATGAGTTTCTCTCTTTCCCTTAATCTTTTTATGATGTTTTCTTTTATGGATTTTGAGTAAACACTTATAGTTGGCAAGGATATGTATTAGGTTTACTTTATTTGGGAATATAAAATTTTTGTTTTGTCATTAAAAACCCGAACTTTTCAAGGGATCATTACTTCTATTTGGGTATTTTAACAATTCTTAGTTTTATTCTATCAATTGTGTTATTTCAATTATTATTGGTCATCTTAATTGTTTTACATAATTGATTAACTAGGGTTATGCAGAATCGGTTTTCAATAACCAAAAGTAATAACTATTGATTAATTTAAATCGGTGTTTGATTAATTAATAGAGAATTGTTTGAAACAAATTGCATGATTCTAATCGGCCATTAATAACTTAATTGACTATTTTATGAGAGTGATTTAGTAACTTAGTTTAATTAGGTTAAAGTTAAATTGTCATGCTTCTCGGGAATTAACCTAACTTTCACATGAATTGGAATTGCGGCGCTACACGGAATTCTAAGTCACTACTCAAATAGGCTATTATCAATGATTAATCTTGAATAAATAAAACCGAAATACAAAGTCCTTTCTAACATTTTCTATCCATTGATTTTTAATTGATTTGTAACTTATTTAATTTATTTTTATTGTTTTAGATAAAAATTGAATATTTCCCCCCTAATCTCGATCAGTTTACTTATTCTGAGATTTTACAAGTTTCAGTGGGTTCGACCCTTACTTGCCCTATCTGTATTAATTTGATCAGTTGGTTAATGTTCGGAATTTAATTTGATAGTGCAACGACACGTTAACCAATCGTTTTCTTTAATACTTTTGAATTGTTTGATTTTCCTTTTTCACTTTTTAGCTTGTAGACCTAGCAGAAATTGTTGAATACGCGTCTTCTCGGATACTGAAAGACGTCATATTTAAGTTAATTAAATATTCAACAGTGATTAAACACATATTTAAATGGTTTGCTTAATTGTTGAAGGAATAGCAAAACGATTTCTGCTAATTTCTTTTCAAGAGTAATTCCATATGCAAATAATTACATTTCAGTTTGTCTTTCCATGCCTTTTTTATTTCTATCTTTTTGCTACATAATAGATGATTCATTAATAAAAATGAGAAGATATTATCCATTGCTCCCTATTAATTACTTGAGAAAAATCTATCTGATGAGAGTGGAGCGTATGAAATTACTAGTATCCATTGGAATGTTTGAGGATATTAGGTGGATAATTGAAGCTAAGGTCCGAATTAGTGGTGAACATCCAGCGTTTCCCAAGCGTCCACCTGGGTTAGGAAAGAATAGTTATGCAAAAAAAGGGAGAGGTAAAAGAATGAGAGTTTGTTATAAATGTACTAGATGGAACTGCAATGTCAGTTGTCGTTCACTTGGATATTTATCTGATAATCGGGAAGACAAAATTGTTTCATTAAGAATTGACTGAATAAAGAGTCATTACATGAAGTCAAAGTGACACTTGATTCGCATTCTAGTGGATATGTTCAAATGGAAATTCTCTAATTATGAAAACAATTCAAAATTGAACAACTTCAGTACAGTCTTCCATATCTGCATTTAAATGATCCTATTTGTCAGTTTTTAACAAAGCTGGATGAGTAGCATACCCTTGACTTATAGAAGGTGTTTGAAACTGTTATTGGACGTAAAACCAAAGAAAGATGTGAGCCACAATCATAACTACTTGTTTTTCTTTTTTTTTTCCTTGACTTTTTTTATCTGTTTGTTTTCCTTTTAGTGTGTAACAAAATCACTTTTGAAGCCATTACTATGGAAGGTCCATCAATAAGAAGTCTAACAAACATCGCAGTGTTTAGATAAACGACCGTGGGTGCTACTATTTCACATCTAACTGTTGCTATCTAATTGGGAAGAGTATTAGCTCATCTAAAGATCGGTCTAGTATATGGAGGAGGAAATGCTTGATTAATTGGAGAGGTTGCTCGAGTACACCAGTCATACCAAATACTTGTTCAGATTGAAACAAATCAGCCAAACAAAGTTCTCGCAGTAGGTGTAAGCCTACTCATCTGAAAGAAATATATGGCAGAACAATTGGATATTAGGTATGTAATCCCTAAAGATTTTAATGTCTTAATTTTGATTAATGACAAACATTGATGATGACTAATGCCTTGTTTGTATAACTGATAGAGTTTTTGGATTCATGATTTAATCCATGCAAGGACAACATTTCAAGTCTTCAAGGAAGTATACAAGTCAAGTTTATCAAGATTTGAAGACAAGCATTTGTTGGATTAGATAGGAACTTGATGTATAGTTTTAGAGTTTAATATATTTTGATATCTCTAGTTTTACCTCTAATTGAGTAATGGTTTCTAAAGGTTTCTCTATGAATTTAAAAAGTTATTTCAAAATGTTTTTAATATGCTAAAATATGTTTTGGTATTTCGAAAACCATGCATTGTGATTTCAAAACTTAAATGTTTCATAAACTCTTGTTGGATTGATACCATAACTTATATGGTTGATTGAAAATATCATTTGTGTGTTAGAGTATTGTGAATACACAAATGAACATGTTTCAGTCAACCTAAAGTGGTCCAGGTATCGTCTACAAGTTAGTTTATCTTGTGGATACATGTGCTGTCAAATTTATTCATCTGTCAACTTGTGGACAACCATGCGGTCGACCGCAAGTGAGGTGAGGTCCACCACTTGCAGTCCACCGCAAGATGAAAATCATCATCCAAAAGTTGTCTAGTGAGCTTGCGGATGATGTTGCGGACGATGCACCGGTCGATCAAAAATTGCTAGTCTATCTCTTATTATTGATTGTAATTGTATCAAGGTTGCAACTAGCATAAACCCCTAAGTGTTAGGGTGAGCTCTGTGTAGGTTATTTTGTATTCAAGGTTTGTTTGTAAAAGTTTTGGGTGAACATTGAATTAAATTGTATTGTGAGGACTTCACTAAGGAGAGTGGTGAGATTATTGTATAATCAAGGTTGTGTTGTAAAACTCAAGGGTTGAGTGAGCCTTGATTGGTTGAGAGGTTACTTATAAAACCTTAAGGTGAATTAGGTAAACCTCTTTTGTAATCTCATTTATTTGATTAATGAAGGGATTTGGTAAAATCCATGAGTAGGTAACTCAAGGTAGTGGATTAGGTTTTGTTGAATAAACCAAACCACTATAAATCATTGTGTTCATTGCTCTACTTTTTGTATTTTATTTAAACACATTTTTACTCACACAACTAGTACACCAAGTATTTCATATTTATTGTCAAACAGGTGTTTTATTGAATTAGGTTGAAAAATTGGTTAAAAATATAATTCACTCCCCTCTTAGGTTTCAATTGGTATTAGAGCAGGTCTTTTTGTTTTAGGTTTAATCACTTAGAAGTAAAGATCTTATGGCTAATATAGACAACAATATCATATGTGAGAATTACTCTACTAGTAGACCACCATTGTTGAATGGCAATAACTACAATTTATGGAAAGATAAAATTTATATTTATATTTGCTGCATTTATTTTGATTTATGGAATATTGTTAAAAATGGTCCATATGTTCCCACTAAGATTATAAAGGGAAGAAGTGTTGAGAAAATTCTTAGTGAGTTTGATGAAGAGGATAAAAAGAAAATGACTTCTCTAAAAGATAATGTTGGTTCTTTTTCTTTTTCTTTTTTCTTCCTTTTTTTTCAGCTTTAAGTACCATCTTCATTCTCTGGAATTAGCATGAAGGATATGAAATTGCTGGAGGATGTTTGACTAGCTTGAAAGTATTGTTTAATCAGAGAAGAGATATATAAACAATATGGATAACCATTAAGTAGTTAGCAGGATTACAAAATATGCTTGAAATCTCAAAGCAATAAGATTGAAGCAAATCATTTTTAGCTTACTTGAAAAAAATAATAAGCATCATTTTAGCATTAGAGCTTTCAAATCTAATGATTGGAATAAAATTTTCACACAATGAAAATAAAGGCTAGATTACAAAACTCTGTACACCTTTCAACTAAATTACATTTGTACATGTCATGGAACAGGGAATTCAAAGCCACTTGAATCCTGGTTTACTGAGCTTCATGTAACGCCTGTTGGAGATATTTAAAGGTCTTCATATGATTCAGAAACCCCATAAACCAAAACTCAAAGATATCATCAGTAACCAATTCTATGTACTCTGGGCTGGTTTTTTCACATTTTCACTTGCATTTGCTTGCTTTATCTGTCTCACGGGGATCGAGACCTTATAATAGAATCTGACTAGCTTTCCAGTGGGAGAAACAAGTTTCATAGATCTCTCACTACAGAATGCAACCTTTTCTGTTCAAATAAAAACTAGGCTTGCAATAGGACCAGCTGTTGTTGATAAATAGTATTGGGAAGCCTTCAACACCCTCTCACCATTTTCAAAACTAAAAAGCTTCTTGAACACCTTCTCAGTCCCACCTAATTGAAGAATTCTTGCCCCCAATCTCAACGTCCCTTTCATGGTTTCAGTTAATTTTGGTGCCAATCTCACTTTAAATTCAAAAATAAAAATTTAGTACTGATTGAACCATAATTAGCTTAGTTTTCTATGGGTTATTATGATGTTTATTAAGTTTAAATCTAGCTAATTATGTGTTTTGGTGATTTTAATGATTCTTTACACTATTACTTTTGTTTTCAGGTCTTTAGAAGATTTAAAAGATGTTGGAATGAAATTGGAAGAAATCGGGAATTTGAGGATGGATATTTAGAAGAACAGAGAAGTGGACGCGCAAGGACAGAGAAGTGGACGCGCAAGGCCAGAAAGTGGACGCGCCACCAGATTTCACGCGTCCACCCTCAGAAGTTGGACAGGGAAGTGGACGCGCAGGGAGACCAAGTGGACGCGCAAGGCAAGAAAGTGGACGCGTCCATCAAATTTCACGCGTCCACTCTCAGAAGATTGACAGTCAAGTGGACGCGTCTCATCTACTCAGGCGTCCACTTTGAAGACTCGGGCGTCCACTTTCCGAATTCAAAGTTTTAAGATTATTTTAAATAGTTTCTAATTAGGATTCTTGTATAAACTACCCTAGGACCTTTTTCTAACTATATATAGGCCTTAATAGCTTAGTTTAGGTTGTGAAGCACTTTAGATTCTCTCTTCCCGAGCATTGTAGAAGTTGAAGGGTGGGAGCTTCTCGGGAAATCGGATTTTCGACTAATGAGTTTCTCTCTTTCCCTTAATCTTTTTATGATGTTTTCCTTTATGTTTTGTGAGTAAACGTTTTTAGTTGGCAAGGATATGTATTAGGTTTACTTTATTTGGGAATATGAGATTTATGTTTTGTTATTAAAAACCCGATCTTTTCAAGGAATCATTAATTTTATTTGAGTATTTGAACAATTCTTGGTTTATTCTATCAATTGTGTTATTTCAATTATTATTGGTCATCTTAATTGTTTTGCATAGTTGATTAACTAGGGTTATGCAGAATCGGTTTTCAGTAACCAAAAGTAGTAACTATTGATTAATTTAAATCTGTGTTTGATTAATTGATAGGGAATTGTTTGAAACGAATTGCATGATTTTAATCGGCCATTAACTTTATGTAATTTGTGTTGATGTTATCCTCGAGCTGAATAACTTAATTGACTATTTTATGCGAGCGATTCGGTAATTTAGTTTAATTAGGTTAAAGTTAATTTGTCGTACTTCTCGGGAATTAATCTAACTTTATAGGAATCGGAATTTGCTGCGCTACGCGAAATTCTAAGTCACTACTCAAATAGGTTATTATCAATGATTAATCCCGAATAAGTAAAACCGAAATACAAAGTCCTTGCTAACGTTTTTCTTTTCTTTGATTCTTAATTAATTTGTGAGTAAATTTATTTAAAGTTTATTCTTTTAAAATAAAAATCAAATCTTTCCCCCCTAATCTTGATTAGTTTACTTGTTCTAAAATTATACAAATCCCTGTGGGTTCGACCCTTACTTGCCCTAACTGCATAAGTTGGTTGAGTTTGGTATTAATTTGATAGCGCAACGACACGCTCGTCAAGTACCAGCTACACAAAAAGAACGAATATTTGACAATTACAGCAAGAAAATTTTGACATTTTTTTGTTCAAAGACGTGTGTAACTACCATGCTCTAGGATGCCCTTGGTGAAACTTCCCACCTTGAATCCCAGTTTATTATTTCTAATTTTCCTTGAAATATCTTTGCCCAGTGCAATGTTGAATGACTCATTTGAATGACAAACTAGTAAAAATCTTCTCCTTGACCTGTCAAACAATAGTGCTGCAGAGATATTTGGAATTGTGATCATTTGCTTGGTTCTTCATTCTTTTAGTAGTATTGAACCCTACAAAACTGCAAGGCTTAACCGTCTGAGATGTTATGTTTGGATGCCCAAATGTCCATAGGTACTATATTTACAGGGACCAAAGGCGGTTGTTAGAGGTCAAATTTTAGTTGGATGAGTCATCCTGGTATCATCACTGACAGGTCTCTGAAATATTTCCCTTCTTTCTTCAGTTTGATTGGCAGTCTGGTCTAAAAAGATAAAATAGTCTGATGGCTTTGTCATCATGGACACAATAACCATTCCAATCCTAACTGACGCATTTTTCTTATTATTGATTGTGTGCTGATGTGTTTTTCATTCTTTCTGATGACCAGTGCAACCCAAAAGCCCTCCATTAAATAAGCTGTTACTTTCTAAGGATATATTCAGGCATAAATAATCCTGGTGATTAAACAAAAATTTGATATATTTTTATGATATTTAATTCTGTTATTTAAATTATATTATTTTATGATTATTTTTAATTTTTAGTTCATTTATTTGTTTTTTTATGTTTTAAAGGATTTTATAACTGGTTTTATTGTAAAATAAAAAAAAATTATTGCTCCAATGACGATAATAATGATAATAAAGGGTAAGATGTGAAAGACAATTTGTCTGTCCAATTAAAAGGTGAGACGTGACACTTACAGTATAGTAATGATAAAAAATGCATTACAATAAGAACAAGGCAATTGCCTGCTGATGGTTTTTTTTTATCTTACATGTTTGGCCTCATATTTTCAGAAAATCTACTTTGGCCCTCCAATATTTTAAAATTAGTAAGAATTTATTTATTTTAATTTTGATTTTGTCCTTATAAATTTTTATAAATTGGGCATGAGATTTACTAAATTTGTATACTCTTTTATAATCAAAAACTCTGCAAAAAATTCTTCTCATTATCTTGTATTAGTTTTTATGTATTTTTAGTAATCTTTAGAGTATGTTTTGAAAATATTTTGCATGAGATTTCAAGAATACCAAGAAACTAATACATAAAGGAATCGAAGGAGTATCCAAGAAACTACTACATATTCTTGATTTCAATTATTAAAATTCTTCATTTGAGTTATATATTGTGATTAGTTTATTAACCATTAGCAAATACATGTATTAAAGTTATTAATTAATAAATTTTTGAGATAATTATCATTACATAGAACACTAAAGTTTATATTGGGCTATGATTAAATTAACACAACCAATGACCGATTTTACCTCTATAACTTCTAACTCTTAACTTCTAATTTTTGAATTCTAACTTCTAATTTCTAACTTTTACTTTTCATACTTTTAATTTATGTTATTTAATTTTTATCATTTATTTTACCGAACACTTCGTGGGTAAAAATCACCAAATTTACTTTATAAAATTTAAATTCCGCAAAGGTGCAAAGTAAATATCTACATCCTTTACTTTTTGTACTTTTTATTGTGTGAGGTAAATCTTCATATTTTTTCTTTTTATGATAACTAAAAACATCAAATTCCCATTCTTCTAATATAAATATATAATTGTGTAATCATTTTTTTTATTTTGCAGGTTTAACTGTCCAAATTAGTTTAGTTAGTTTAGTCATGTTATTTATTAAATAGTTTGAGTATTTATATAATTACTGTTATTATTTTAAAATAATCATTTTTAATTAATTAAAAACTCATTTTAATTAATTTTCATTATTAATTAGTTAGGATTATAAATCTTTGATTGATAATCATACTAGCATATGTTAGTTTAATTAAATTGCATCTCATGACTTAGTTAATTTAATAAGGAGTTATACAATTTAAATTGTACATAATTTAAATACAATATTATATATAATTTAATATTGATGATGACTTATAAATTGAATGTAGTTGAATTGAGCATCCTATTAATATTGGTTGATAGTGATGATTAATTGAATTAGAATTAATCTTTTTGAACTAATCGAGATTAATCTAATTTATAATGATAGAAATCTGTTTATGTTGATCTTGATTCTAAAATCATCTATTCAATAAGTTCTTTATCAATGACTTATTTCATTAACTTAATACAAGTTCTTTACTAACGTGTTTTATAAATTTGTTTTAAAAATATTTTTATAATTATTATTTTTAAAATATAAAAAAATAAAAATATATATTTTTTTAATTTTGCTAAAATTAATTTTACTTTTAAAATATTAAAAACCATCAAAAAAATTTATTAATAAATTTAAATTTAAGATTTTTAACAAATTTATATGGATACAATCATACTTGTCCTATCTATATAAAATTATTAAACATAAAAGGAACTTGGAGTTGCTCAAAATGCTACCACCAAGATTCATTGTGATAATCAAGCTGTTGTACATATTGCAATGAATCTCATTTTTCACGAAAGAACCAAACGTGAAGAAACGGATTGTTATTTTGTTTGAGAGAGAGTTCAAGCTCATGAGGTTCAACCATTGAAAGTTTCCGCAGCACATCAGTTGGCCGACATCTTCACTAAATCTCTTGATAAGAAAAGTTTATCTTCAATCATTGGCAAACTGGGCATTGTGAATCTCCATGTGCCAGTTTGAAGGGGCGTGAAGAAGAACGAATCTTATGAGATCTTTGTAATCTTCTTTGTAATTACTCTTCTTTTGTTTGTATATCATTAGGATATTTTTTGTTTTAGTAGTTTCTATAGACAACTTAGAGTCCTAATTAGAAAGGAAGAAGAATAGGGATTCTGTATGAAGCTGTATATATGCCATCTTGTTTTACAACTACATCAAGTTGTAGGGTCCGCTGGTATAATTTGCAATCAGAAATTGCCGTTGGTTCTTTTTCTTCCATCCTTGGATGATTTTGGGGTTTCTAGTTCCATGCTCCTATGCTCTATCAACAGGGTTGGGTACACATCATATTTTTTTGCTCTTGGATGAGTTTTTTTTAGTTTTTTGTCCTTCAATTGTTTTTATTTCAGCTTTAAGCACCATCTTCTTTCTGTGGAAGTAGCCAGCAGAGTTACAGAACATACTTGAAATCTCATATGTGATCAGAAGAAAGTCATTTCAAAGTTATAAGATTGAGAACATCATAAGCATCATCTCTACATTATAGCTTGCAATTCTGATGATTGGAATTAATATCTTGGCTTAGAGTAAAATGAAGCCTAGTGTACAAAACTCTGTACAGTTTTCATCTCTAGAGCTGTCTATGATTTACATTTGTGCATATCATGAGACAGAGAGTTCAAAGTCACTTGAATCTCGAGTCATTGCCAAGTTGTAATTCACTGAGCTTCATTTAACACGTGTTGGATATATTTGAAAGTCTTCTGGTGATTCAGGAATCCCATAAACCAAAACTCAAAGTTGTCATCAGTAACCACTTCTATGTACTTCTGGGATGGTTTTTTCATATTTTCACTTGCACTGGCTCTCTTTATCTTTCTCAATGGAATCGAGACCTTGTAATAGAATCTAACTAGCTTTCCCGTGGGAGAAACAAGCTTAATAGATCTCTCACTACAGAATGCAACCTTTTCTGTTGAAATAAAAACTAGACCTGCAATAGGACCAGCTGTTGTTGATAAATAGCATTGAGAAACCTTCAACAGCTTCTCACCATTTTCAAAACTAAAATGCTTCATAAACACCTTCTCAACCCCACCAACTTGAAGAATTCTTGCCCCCAATCTCAACTTCCCTTTCACAGTTTCAGTTAATTTTGGTGCCAATCTCACTGCAATTTCAAAAGCAAAAATTTAGTACTGGCTAGACAAACAGAAGAAATGTGTATATATATAATCATGGCAAAAATTTCAAAATCATAGAAAAGCCATTTTCTTGATCAAAGACATGTAATTACCATGCTCTAAGACGCCTTTGGTGAAACTTTCCACATTGGATCCAAGTTTAGTCTTCTTGATCCTTGAAATGTCTTTTCCCTGTGCAATGTCGAACAACTCATTTGAATGACAATCAGGTAAAAATCTCGTCCTTGTCTTGTCAAACAAGAGTCCTGCAGAGCTATTTGGAATTGTGATCATTTGTTTGGAAACTTGTTTATTCATTCTTTTAGAATTGCACCCTACAAAAATCTGCAAGACTTAACTGCCCGAGATCAGAATGTTTCTGAGATGTTGTGTTGGGATGCCCAAATGTGCATAGGTACAATATTTATAGGGACCAAAGGCAGTTTTTAGAGGTCAACTTTTAGTTGGATGAGTCGTCCTGGGATCATCAATGACAGGGATCTGAAATATTTTCCTTCTTCCACTATGCATGAGGCAAAAGTTTACAAAATCAAATCATTTGGCTGTCTGGTCTAGAAAGTTATACAAATCCAATGGCCTTGTCAGCATGGATGTATAATAATCTTTTCAATCCTAAATAGAACAGTTGCTTTTTTCCTGACTGTTGAATGTGTGCCGATGTGTTTTTCAAGCTTTCTGATGTGGAAAACTTTCTTTCTGGTGCTCCATATTTAGTCATGGTTAACCATGTCATTCGCCTTATCAACAAGGTAGCCAAAGATACTTTCAAAAGAGGTAAAAGGATATATTACTTAATAGGGCAGGCAAAGGAAATGAAACTTCCACATGCAAGCCATTACGCATGTTACCTCTTTTAGGCCTTTTAAGTTGCTTCTTTTCTTTATTTTGCCTTTGCTGATCCTCATCCTAAGGTAGAGGCACGTATGTCAGCCACAGGTATATAAGTCTACTTGTATCTCTTTCGATCTCTTCCAATATTCATTTCTTGTCCAAAACCACGAACCCCAACTGCAAGAATAAGCTTATACATTCAATATTTGCAGCATCACAAGCGCTGACTCGTTCTATCCAAGTTTTTTTAAAAAAATAATAAAAAAAGGGACAAAAGTATACAGCAGAAATATTATTAATCAAGAATTAATTGTCATTCAGCATTCAACTGAGGAACATGGAGAGTTCAGTGTGAATAATAATTTATTTCAAACCAAAAACAGGGCCCAAATTTACTATCACAACTGCAATCTGAAAGGTATATGTACAATAGTAATATACATGATACTTCTGATCGATAATTCGGTGGTGGCAAGACCTTGGAATGGAAGTCGGTACAATAGCAGAAGACTGACAACCCAAAAAACCATCCCAGAAATGCCATTGCTTGATTAAAAATTGGAAGAACGTGGCAGGCACACAGTTGAGGTTCATGCTTGCTCAAACAACTTAATAAAACAATCACATTTGTAAGCACAATCTCTCTCAGTACTAAGCTAGAGTAACACGTCTGGCTCCGTTAAGCTTCCGGAGAAATTAACTTTACAACATTCAGGGAACTGTAGTCCAGCCTCATCACAGCCAGCTCTGGTAACCTGAGGGCATGACCGCACATCAAGATATTCAAGAGAGCTGCATGAGTTCAAAAGATTGCTAACTGCTGCCACTGTGATCTTTGGACAGTTGCAGACCTTAAAAATCTTTAAATGGAGGTCAGAAGGTTCAGTTGCCAAACCCTGGAAAGCTGCATCAGTTACCTCTTCACAGCAACCTATGTCAAGAACCTCAAGCTTCTTGCATTGCTGGAGTATACACATCAGCGAAGAATCTGAAATATTTAAACACCAATCCATCCGAAGATTCTTAAGACTGTTACTGGAAGCAGCTGCCAAAAGCATTATGGATTTGTCTGATATATCCCTGCAGCCACCTATTATCAAAGTCTCAAGACAATTGCAGAACTCAGCCAAGGATGAAATTGATTCATCTCCAACTCTGTAGCAGTCCAATAACTTCAATGTCTTCAGAGAAGATGAACAAGCTTTAGATACACTGGATATCCCTTCATCTCCAACATTGCTGCATTTATTAATGTCTAAATACTTCAATTTCTTACAACCTTCAACAAGACTAGCAAGACCTGAGTCAGTTATGCTTGAGCATCCTTGCAAACCCAATTCTTCAAGGTAATTGCAATTCTCAGAGAGAGCTCGTAACAAAGCATCCGTGATAAACCTGCAGCCAGCAAGATGCAAGACTCTCAGATCACGACAACCCTGAGCAACCAATGACAATCCCTTATCTGTAAGTTTCCTGCAGTAGGAGACATCCAAGGACTGTAGAGAAGAGAGACTAGAACCAATCGCTTTTATACCTTGATCTGTTATACCTGTAAAACACCAAGGCCTTAGTATGAGGGAAATGACATACAATGGAACTAAACATTCATCCAATCTAAAAATGTACAGTTTTAGGAGCATAACCAAAGGGAAGCACCATGCTGACAAAAGTAGACAACCAAATAGCAATTTCCTTGTTGCCATTAGAAGTAAAGGCATTTGATTCACAATTCAGAAAATTCAAGAATTTAATTAAGAATGAGAGAAACAACCTCTCAGCCAAGTTAAATTCAGTTGCAATACTATGAAACACAAGGTAGCTATGAGTCAGGAATCAAATGGCTGATAGAAGCATAAATTTCAGTACAAAATTTAAGAATGCCTTTGGACCATAACAGCCAAGGAAAGAGGAGAGGCGTCCATAAAACAAGATGCAACTTGGTACAAAAAGGAAATCTATCAACTTTTCTCATTAAATCAATACACTTTAAACTACATTACACAAGTTTCCAGTCGAAGTATCAATCAATATCAAACTAATTTCATAAAGGATACTAATAAAAGTTGTAATTTTGTTTAGGAGAAAGAAAGGAAGAAAAAAAAACAAATCTTAGATTGAAACAATTCTAATAGTAGCTTCGGATAATCAGCATCCATGAATCACAGGGATACTGTGCTGTAACATCTTTAAAAAATAGAAAGATTTATAAATCCAATCAATTTTTTATATTAAATTCTATTAAGTGAATAACACCATGCTCCTCCAAGAGCCACACCTATTACATAGTAACTAGAAATATAAACCAAACAAAGTCCCTTGGTCTACTATTAAATTAATTCCTGTAAAACTTCAGCAAAATTCTCAACAAATCTGGTCAGAGTTCAAATCAAGATATTGAAGAAAATTAGGAAAAAGGTTCCCATCAACCTCAATCTATAATCTATATATACTAGAGTGAGAATAAAAGATAGGACTATTTACATTTACTGTATTTCTTCCTTCTCTTAATGGGAAAATTTCATTTTTTTTTAAGAGAAGAGGAAATTTATTAAATCAACAAAAAGCCATACATGAGAGGTAAGACTTTTATGAACATGGCTCGCCAAATTATGAGCAAACAAATTGGCAGCCCGCAGAACATAAGTAATAGACCGAAAATAACCTGGAAAAGATGGCCTATGGAAGAAAGGGCCATGAAACCAGTAGAAATACCAGAAACTAATGCAAATACAACCTTAACAAAAATAAATTAATTAATTAAATAAATAAAATTGTACTAAAAAGATAAGAAGATAATTCAATTGGTTTATGTTTAACAATTAGACAGCTAAATGTGCCAGAAAACTAATAAATTAAGTTAGATAAAAGTTAATTAGAAGATTTCTAACCACTAAAAAATACATATATTGGCTCCAACTTAGCCAACATGAATAATTGTAAAATTTTCTAACTAGTTACAAGATAATGTAATAGAATATTGAAATAAATTCTATAACTTCTATGAGAATAGTTAATATAAATAATAAATTAAAAAAGCATTTCAGTAGAATATCATTGAAAATTTTAATAATAAGTCAAAAAAAGAAGACATTACTAAGGAAAAGAAAAAGAAAAAGAAAAAAGACACTGTCATTTTACTAAACCCCCCTCCCCCCAAACTCATTATAAGTAATCAAAGTTCCAACACTTACACGTGTGGTTCTTGTTTAATCAAAATATAGCACTAACATGCTTCCAACAAAATATATAAATTGAAAATAAACAAATAAATAGTAGCCAAAATAAAAAAGAAATGCTCTGTTAAGTCTTAGATCCTTACACAAAAGATAACTGGAAATAGAGAAACATAGAAAAAGTAATAATGATCTATTCTTTGATTTTGATTTGCTGAAAGGTCTCATGATATAAAATGATCTTGGTCACCTGAGTCAAACAATATAGTTTTAGACCAGGATATGGACAACTAAACATACTCTCCAACAATTCAGGTACTTCTAGCACCGATGCCATCTAGAAAATAATCAAGTTTATCTCAGAAATATCATACAAGCACAGAAATCTCCTAGCAGATTAAGCTTACGATCAACTTGGTTCGTTTTCCACTGCTAAAAACTACATTTAAATCAATGACAACGATCAAAGAATGAACCATCAAAATATCTCCAAAAACCCTTGAGACAAATTGAAATCCTTAAACTTTTAGAGAACCACAAGCAATCAATATCATGCGAAGTACTTGCTCTCAATTTGTTGACATACAAAACCATTTACTTAATTCCTAAATTTATCAACATAAACCATATGTAGATAGAGGGGCATTGCAAGAAATCAAGATATTATTCTAATTAAGCAATTCAACGAAGAAAAATGGGTTTGAATTATAATGGATAAATACATAATAAATGATTGGGATACTTGGGATGAAGACCCAAGAAGATAAGTTTCAACCAAACCACTTAATTCCAATAGAACACAATAACAATTAGGCTCCGAGGCCAAAGATGGCCCCAAGACAAGAAAAGCGAAAAAAAATTGAGTCACGAAGACAACTTTAACTTCCTTTCATCAATTCCATCAAACTTAACCCAATTTCAATTTTCAAGTTCCCATATGCCTAAACACGTTTTTTTGCGTAACCAAAATATCAAAGTTAGCAACTCGAGTCCAATTAAACGAAAAATCCACAAAATAAAGCTAAAGAAGATATTTTAACCTTTACAATTCTGAAGAGTTAGAATTCTCAAGCAAGAAAAAGAAGTAGCAATCACAGAAAGATCGGAATCAGTAACACCAGGGTAAAACGACCGCGACGCCGATTGAGAGAGATCAAGCTCGAGCAAACGAGTGAACCTGGCCGCCATTCTTCTCAGCATATGAGGCCCAGCCCGAGCACAAAGCTTTTTCCTTTCTGTACTCTGTAAATGAAGCCACCGCTTACATACAAGCCCGAAAATTTCTTTATCTTTGTCATTACCAAGCTTCAACAGCACCGCCCGAAACTCATCATCTCCTAAGCAGTCGTTAATGCAGGGAGCGGCGCCCTTTGGGTGTTCGCCGCCGTTGCAGTATTTGGCGGAAGCCATCGTAGGTGAATTGTGTGGAGTGACGGTGGTCGTTGGGTGTCGGAGGAGTTTTTAAGGGCTTTGGGGTTTCGGAATATACGGAACTTACAAAAATGGGCTTTAATTTTTTTTTTATGCCCTATGTTCTGAAGTTAAATTTGATTGCGCGAAACAAATCACAACTAAGTTGATATTAGAAGATTCGAACACTCACAATAATTGTGATAACTGCCTCTATGCCCGGGGACTCAGCTTTAATCTTTGTTGATGGCTAAATGATTCTCGTGATTATAATGTTCATTTACAAGTTTCATTTTAATTATCTTTTTCTAAGAAATAATGAGTTGTAATTTGTAAGAGTAATTCCCAACTTCTAAAGTCACTTATAAGCGAGTTGATATGGGTCATTAATCCTTTTTTTTAAGGTAAAAAATAAAATATACTATTAAATCAAATTCAGTTTTTTTTTAAAAGGATAATATTTTTTGGATAGATATTTGAAAGGATAAATCAAATCAATTAAAATCAAATTGTCAAGAAAGGGTCTTACATTTATAAAAATAAAAATTCTTAAATTGTCCTTAATTATTATATTTTAGGAATAAAAGAGAAAATAAAAAAAGAACAAAATATAAAAGTTTTGTTTTGAAAATAAAAAAGATGTTAGAGGATATATGTAAATAAATAAATGTAATATTAGAAGTTAATAGTGAAATATACATAAAATTTCTTAAAATGATTTATATTTTAAAATAAGAATAAAGTTATTCAACAACTTATATTTTTAGATGCAAGGAGTATTCTTTAAGTGGATGTTAAGAAATGATATTGTCATTAACCTTGTCAATGACATGTCAGCACATGTCCTCGTGCCATTTGCATTATAGAGAAATTTAATGGTACCCTTAAGTTTGATTACGTGACATAACCTTTTTTTATAATGATATTGTGTATTGAATATACTTTAAGTGTTACAACTTTTTCAATTTTAAGTAAAATGGAAGGAAAAGTAAAAGAAAAAATTAAATTTGAATTTTGTATAATCAATTATAAAGATATAATCGATTACAAGATGGATTACGAGCCTTTGAAAAACTCATGACTTTTTTTTCTTTTTTCCTTTTTGAGGTAAACTAATGACTTATTTGATACTCCAAAATTGAACAATTCCGGTACAATATTCGGTATCTTAATTTAAACAATCTTTTTTGTCAGTTTTTAAGAAAGCTGGATGAGCAACATACCTCCGACTCATAAAAGGTGTTTGAAACCGTTACTGGACGTAAAACTAGAGGAAGATGTGAGCCACAATCACAACTACTTGTTTTTATTTGTTTCTTCCTTGATTTGTTTTATTTGTTTGTTTTTTTCTTTTTAGTGTGTAACATAATCACTTTTGAAGTCGTTACTATGAAAGGTCCATCAATTAGAAGTCTAACAAACATCGCAGTGTTTGGAGGAACGACCATGGGTGCTATTGTTTTGCATCTAACTACTGCTATCCAATTGAGAAGAGTACTAGCTCATCGAAATATCGGTCTAGTATATGGAGGAGGCAATGCTGGATTAATTGGAGATGTTGCTCAAACACACCAGTCATACCAAACACTTGTTCAGATTGAAGCAAATCCGCCAAACAAAGTTCTCGCGGTAGGTGTAATTCTCACTCTGAAACAAATATATGGCAAAACAATTGGAAATAAGGTACAAACAAAATCATTTTATGAACGCATGACACTCATGTTGCATAACTGTGATGCTTTCATAGTCATACCAGGAGGATATGATGTATTAGAATACTTGTTCAATTTAACATTTTGGTTTAACATTAAAACTGCACACTAAACCAATTGGTCTTTTAAATGTTGATCATTACTTTGATGGTTTGTTAGCATTCCTTGACATAACTGTTATACATAAGCTTCTATCTCCAGTAGCACGAAGAATAATTGTATTTGCACCCACAACTAAAGAGCTATTGGATGAATTAGTAACTTTTGTACCAGAGACAAATCCAGAAGTATCTCCAATTAACTGGTCAAGTTCCGATAACAAGAGAAAATGAGATTCAGTGGATTTAGAGTTGAAGTTGTAAGTTTTTCTTTTTATTAAAAGTTGTGGAATAATGTTGTTGTTTTTAAAACTTTGTGTGTTTTTATATTGAGGACAATGTAATTCCCAAGTGTGGGGGGTGGTTTGAGTAAAGAGTCAAGTGATTAATCTCATTTGATTCTTGATCACATCTTTAAACACATTGATTTTAATAACTTGTTATTTTGTTGAATAAATCATGCACTTATTTTAACTTTTTAAGATATTAGGTAATTTTGTATTAAATTTTTTAATCCTTTTATAATTGTACCCTTTTCTGTAAAATTATTTTCGTAAATCAATTGAATATCTTAATAATTTGACAACAATATTCTTATTTAACTAATGTGGCTAAATCTTTTATGTTATGAAACCCAGAGTTAAAAACATTAGTATTGTAATTTGATGATAATGTAAGTTTACTATTATTTTAGTACATTTAAGGTCACTCTCTATACACTAGAACTTGTTCTTTCACATGCTTGAGACGAAATTTAAATAAGATCTTAGTTGATTTGGGGATGACATAAGGTCTTCTTTGATAGTTTGAGCCATTTTTTAACAAACCATACTTATATATATCCCTCGATCCTATTTTGAGCCAACGTGTATTTTCATTATCATTTAATTTCTTTGATAAATAGCCTCGTTTATTACTTTTCTATCCATATACTTTATTGAGAATATATTAAACATGTGTTAATCTGTATCGAAAAGTTATGAATACTGTTGATAAAGGATTACGAGATATTGTCAAAAGTCGAAAGGTAAAAAGCTCATTTATATGATCTCTTCAAAAAAAACCAAAAAAAAAAAAAGAGAAAAAGAAGAGAAAGAAAAAAAGAAAAGTGTGAAAAAAAAAAGAAATGAAGATATATCATGACTATGGTTTTCGTCAAGAGGTGGTAATTCATTCTCAATTTAAACTGTTGATATATTTTGTATATTTCTATCCTTCATTTGTAGCCAAATCACAAGCTTAAAAGTCCTATTTGACACAGATCGACCAAAATTTTTCATCATTAGCGGAGAGTGTGTGAGTTTACAAGTTTATAAGTTGTGTTGAGAAACTAAGAATGCATTTTTATTTACATAGTGACTTTGTTATTATCTTTTCATTATATTGATAGAATGTTTTAAAAAAAATTACTAAGGATTTTATATTTTTCATAGTTACATTTTGTTAACTTTGAATATTAATGTTAAACTTGTAAATGATATTCAAGCACACGAGCACAATTGTTTTTTTTTAATAAAAAGGGGTTAATTGTGAAAGTTGTATTGAAATTAATATAACACTTTGTTACCTTATTAATCTTGTTTAAATTATTTATACTTGTATATTTTGTGTTTATATTTTGCTTGAGGGCAAGCAAATGGATAGTGTGGGAAAATTTGATGTACTCATAAATTAACTGATTTTTATGTTATTTAATGACTATATTTTGTTTAAAAATCAGTTAATTATGTTATTTAATGGATATATTTCACGTTTCCCTTCTATTTCTTTGTTTATAAGTTTTCCAATGTATTTTAATTCATTATAGATATCAAAAGAAGAATAAGAAATGTTGGAGAAGTTAATTAATCTGACGATATAGCGCAATAAGAAGATGGCACATGGAGCAATCAGAAGATGACAAGTGACACAATCAGAAGGTGACAAGTGGCGCAATCAGAAGCCACAATGTGGACCAATGAGGATGCGACACGTGGCGAAGTTGGAGAAATTAGGCCACCAACTAAATTTTCAAGACTTTGGAGTGCAAAATGAGCATTTTGCTCTTGATTTTTGTAGCTATAAATAGGAAGTTTATTTTTATGATTCGAACACCAATTTAGTTCAAATCTTCTCCATTTCTTTTGCAATTTCTTTCTTTTATCATTTTCTTCATCTTAGTATATTTTCCATAATTTTTAGAAAAATATTTCAAGGTTTTTGTAATATTTAATAAAAAAATTATGTCCGGAGAATTTCAATATTTCCGGAGAGTTTATCTTTCAAAATTTCTTTCCAATGTTTATAAATTTCATCTTATATTCATTAAATATGTATTGTGAGTAATTTTCTTTTGTTAGTAAGGATATGTGTTAAGTTATTAATAAATTGTATTATGAGATAATTTTCCTTGTACTTAATTTCTATTTGGATTTATTTAACTG
The DNA here is from genome assembly GCA_019593545.1 of Apocynum venetum. Classification (NCBI taxonomy): domain Eukaryota; kingdom Viridiplantae; phylum Streptophyta; class Magnoliopsida; order Gentianales; family Apocynaceae; genus Apocynum; species Apocynum venetum. The sequence goes on from SRSM01000334.1 coordinate 1,252,624, forward strand.
GACTTATGGTCGGTTTACTCGCCTAGTCTTTATTTATTTTGCTTTATGCACTTTAAATATCACAAATAGATGGCCGAGACACTTAATTAGTTTAATTTATTTTTATGTCTTTTATTTTCTTTATTGTGGAAAGCCGAACCTCCTAACTAGTTTAATTTACTTTTATGTCTTTAATTTCTTTTTATGGAAGGCCGAGTCTCCATACTTTTAGTTTAATTTATTTAAATGGTCGATTGAACCGCCTAATTTGTTTAGTTAATATAAATTCAATCTTTATATATATATATATTTGTGTATTTATTTAATATACTTATATATATATTTGTGTATTTATTTAATATACTTATATATATATATTAATTGAGTATTTATATAATTCTTGTTTTAACCAATATAATTGTGTGAATTAATTAGATTGACAATCTAGTTAATGAATGTGATTATATAGCTAGGATTATTAATCTTGTATTAATGATTCAAGTAGCATCTACTATTTTAATTGAGTTGCAGCTATTAATTTCATTAAATTAGTAGCGGAATTATATAATTTAAATTGCATATAATTAAGCAGATTATTATATACAATTTAATGTTGGTGATGCCTTATTTGTTTAATGCAATTTGATTGAGCATCCTATACAAGCTGGTTCGTAGTGATGTTTAATTAAATTAGAAATTAATTTGTGTGAACTGATCGAGATTAATCTAATTTGTAAGTATATGAATTTTTCTGAGTTGATTGGGATTCTAAAACTAACTACTTAATAATGTATTTATCTATAATTAATCTCATGAAAAATAACTTGATACTAGTTCCTTGCTAACGCCTTTTTATATTATTTATATTCTAAATTCATTTTTAATTCTATTCACAAATCAAAAAATTCCAAAAATATTTATTTTAATTGTTGTTATTTTCTTGTTCTCAAAATACCAAAACCCTTTCCGATTAATGATTTTAATTTAAGAGTTGACAAATTTCTGTGGATTTGATCCCTACTTTCCCTATCTACATAGGAATTGTTAGTTTTAAATTTGAGAGTCGTACGACAGGCTTAGTCAATTTTGGATATTACTCTTATAACCATTTATATATCATATGTGTGATTATATTAGTTGTATGGAGGAGGACATTGATGAGGATTCAAAATATTTGTGTTGAGGGAAGTTTTATAATTTTTGAAGGGCATAAAAAAAAGTGCGCAAAAAAAAAAGAAAGAGAAAAGCACTATGAAAAATAGAGTTACAAAACATTCCAAAAAAGTCCTAAAGTTGTGAGTTGGATGATTTGCTTTTGTTGTAAACAGGAAAAGTGTTAATTGAAGTATTTTGAATTTAAATTCTCTATTATATCATTCATTCTTTTGACTACTTTGTTTACCTTATTCCCTTTTTGGTAACCAATTCCTTACCCATAAGGAATTTCATTAAGGAATTTCATCTTGATGAAGTGATCTTTTAACACCTTGGGAGGCCTCACCTTCATCTGGGACAAATTCGTCACCAAAAACGCCTTCGTTGAGAATAATTGATGGTTATTTTTCCATCAGCCTCGCTGTCTCCTTTGTTGCCATAGAGAGCTCTTACGAAGACATATTTTTCTTCAAGTCCCATGTGCCATTGAGACACAAAGCTTGCATTCTTTTAAAAGACGCAAAATTGAACTTAGGCACATATTTTGTCCCCTTCAATTTTGGGAATGGAACGTTGAAGTGTTGGAAGACTTTGGTTAATAAGCGTCCGTAGGGTAAGCTCTTGGGAACACCTTTACTCTTCTCAATGGTAGCCATCATGTGTTGTACCATTATATATCCGAAATCTACCCTGATCCTGATTCTCTTCACCAACAAATACATACGGAACATATGCATAAACGTGACTGTAGTTTTATGGCCTTCAGTTGGGATGAAAATGTTAGTGCACATATGATGAAGAATGCGATTCTCAAAACTAAACACATTTGCTTCTCTCTTAACTAAGTTGACAAAAGATTTGCATTGAGTGAAAATCCTCTCAAAATCCTCAGTAGAAAAGTCCTTTTGTCTTATCCTTTGATGAGTAGTGAAGTACTCAACCCCATCAAAAGGAATCTCTAAAATTTCATCTAAGCCAATGGAAGTAAAAAAAAAATCTATCTCGTTTACTCTTGAAACATAATTGGTCCTTATAGTCATCTCACCCTCTTTGACATAAAATTGATATACAAGATCAGTGTATAAAGACACTTCATTATCTATTATATTATCCCATCATTGCCAAGCCATATAGGTAAGAATTCTATCAAAAGGAAACTCATATAAAGACTCACTTTTTTGTTGTCTTAAAAAGTACTGTTTGAATTAAGTTTAGAAAAATCGGTTAAAACCTAATTCACCCCCTCTTAGGTTATTCAATTGGTATCAGATTAGGTCTTCTTGTTTAAAAAGTTTAACCACCTAGAAGCAAAGATTCTATGGCACATCTAAACAACACTATGATGGTAGAAGGTTACTCTACTACTAGACCTTCTGCAAAAATAGAGTTAGAATATATATATCTTCTCTGAACTACAAATTATCAAGACACTTCACTCCAAGATCGACGATCTGGCATTACGAGTGGAGTACCATGGCATCGAGATTATAAATCTCAAATATCATCTAGAGGTGCTTCATGGCATTCCGGTTGATATCTCTACACCACCACCACCTTCAAGTGACATGCCCCCGCCTGTTGAGCCGCGGCCAAAGTCTATGTGCGAAGACCTAGGAGATAGTCTTTGTCTATCTTGTACTTTTGATATGCCTAGATATTTTATCACTCTATTGTATCATTGGATTTTTTTTTTGCATTTCTTTTTCCCCACGATGACTCCTTGGTAGTTGAGGGATTTTATTGTTTAATTGACTTAGTTCTATCATTTCTATCCATTCTTTTTGAATGATGACAAAGGGGGAGAAAAACTATTGTTAATTGCAATTTATAAATGTTATGAAACTAACCATGTGTTTCAGGAAAATTAAGATGAACTTAAAGTTCAACTTCATCAAAACCAAGAGAAAGAAAAAACAGCTTTAAAAGGTTAAGTGTGGCTATCCTTGATTTAAATTTCTGTTTTTGATTGATTAAAGGAGAATGGGTATTGTGTTGTTGATAGCTGGGTTGGCCTTATTTAATATGTGATACATCTTTGTGATTAGTAAACTTGCTTATGTGAAATTGGTTATACAAGAGTTACAAAGGAATCTTATGTCAAATGTTTTACAAAACTGATATATATTGTTAGGGGGAGTCTTTATAAATGCTTTTATAGTCTATCTATATGTTCTTATCTCTGGAAGGAAGGAGGTGAAAGCCCTAAAGCTTTTAATGTCTTAATTTTGATTAATGACAAACATTGATGAGGACTAATGTCTTATTTGTACAAGTGATAGAGTTTTTGGATTCATGATTTAATCCATGCAAGATCGAAGTTTCAAATCTTCAGGAAAGAGCTTTTGATGTCAATCATTGAAGATAAGCGTTTCTGGATTAGATAGGATCTAGAGGTGTCGCATTATTTCTTTATTTATCCTTAGATATCTCTAGGTCTACCCCTTTGAGTAATAAGTTCTATAGGTTGCTTAATAAAAGTGAAATGTTTTTCAAAATGCATTTCATTTAGATAAAACATAAGTTGGGTATTTGAAATGATTTTCAAAATACATGCACATACTTCAAAATTCATAAAATATATTTTGCAAACTCTTGGAGTTGTTTGGAAACTTGTTCTGCATAGTTTTAATGCATGTGTGGTCGACCTGACAAAAGTGTGGACGACCACTGATCATGCGGTCGACCAGACTTCTCAGAGTATCGTCCGCTGTATGTCTAGAACTCTCTAGAACACTTGCGGATGATGGAGCGGTCGACCGAACTTTTGAGCTCATCGTCCGCAGGTTGTCTAGAGTTCTCTGGAACATTTGCGGATGATGGTGCGGATGACCCTCCTGATTTGCGGTCGACCGCACTTCTCCTGAGTGGGATTCAAACAGCTATTTTTATGACTGTTGGTGCATACATATAAATACCCAATCGTTTAAAAAACTCATTAACACTACTTTTTGAGCAAAAATCTGATCCTAACACTTCATAGAACCTCTAGAGATTATTTTGAAACCAAAACATAACATTCATATTGTGAAATCCATCAAAGTGAGATTCATACAAAATCATTGGGGTTCTTGAGCAACTTACAAGAAAATATTACTCAAAGAGGTATTTATGCTTTATATTGATATATCTTCACATTAAGGTGATTTCATATATCAAACTCTTCTTATTCATATCTTGATTGATTTGTTCAAGGTTGCATTGAGCTTAAAACTCTAAGGGTTAGAGTGAGCCTTGAATCATAGAAAATTGTGATTGTTTTTAGAGTATCTTTTTCATTAATTGTTGTAATAGAGATAGGTGTGTAAACAAGGTTATATTGTAAAACTCAAAGTGTAGAGTGAACCTTGGTTGGTTAAGAGGTTTGTGTTGTAAAACTCTAAGGGAATTGGGTGAGCCTCTATTGTATTCTCTCTTACTATATTAGTGAAAGGTTTTGTAAAATCCTTGAGTAGATAGCTCAAGGTAGTGGATTAGGTTTTGTTGGATAAACCGAACCACTATAAAACTTTGTGTTTGATCACCAAGTGTTTGATATTAGTTATCTTAGAAAGCCTGCTTATTTTAAAAGAGGAAAAATCGGTTAAAACCTAATTCACCCCCCTCTTAGGTTTTTCAATTGGTATCAGAGCAGGTCTTCTTGTTGATAAGGCTTAACATCCTTGAAGCAAAGATTCTATGGCTCATCTAGATAACACTATGATGGTAGAAGGTTACTCTACTACTAGACCTCCTTTGTTGAATGACACTAACTATAATTTCTGGAAAAATAGAGTTAGAATCTATATATCTTCTCTAAACTATGAATTATGAAATATTGTTGAAAATGGACCCTATGTGTCTTTTAAAGTTATTGATGGTATCAAGATTGATAGAATATCTGAGGAATTTGATGATGAAGATAAAAAGAAAATGACCCTTAATTTTCTTGCCATGAACACTCTTACTTGTGCACTTGATTGAATGAGTATAACAGGGTAAGATGTTGTGAATCTGCACATGAAATGTGGAGACTACTTGAAGTGACTCATGAAGGTACAACCAAGTAAAGGAAACAAAATTTGGTATGCTTACAAGGGAGTATGAACTTTTCACTATGAAATCAAATGAAAATATTACTGATATGTTTACTCACTTTACTAACATTATTAACGGTTTAAAAGTGTTTAGCAAGTATTATTCTATAGGAGAACAAAACATGAAGATACTCAATGCTTTACCAAAGGCTTGGGAAGGCAAAACCACTGCTATGCTGGAAACTCATGATTTGAAGAAGAAACTAGTGGAAGAGCTTATTGGATCACTTCTCACTCATGAAATTAGAATGAAGTGGTTGAATGATCAAGAAGTGGAAGACAAAGGGAAAAGAGGAATTGCTCTCAAAGCTAAAGAGAACAACGAAAATGAATCTTCCAGTGATGAGGAAGAAATGGATGATGAGGAAATAGCTCTTGTCATGAAGAACTTCAAGAAAATGTTCAAAAAGGGACATTTCAACAAATTCAAAAAGAAGCCATCGACATCTACAAATATCAACTCAAAGCAATGCTATGAATGCGGAAGTCCAAATCACTTCAATGCGGACTGTCCAAAATTAAGAGAGAAAGAAAAGAAGTACAAGTCCAAAAACAAGAAAGGACTTGCTTGCACTTGGGATCAAGAAGGAAGTGAAGATGAAGAACAAACTGAACATGCAAATGTTTGTTTCATGGCCATTGAAGATGAGGTAAATACTTCAAAAACTCCTTCTTTAGTTGATAGTGAAAGTGATAATGATATTTGTGACATGTTTGATAGAGATGAATTCATTTCCAATCTCTATGAAGAAATGAAAAAGATTATCAAGAAAAACAAAGTCTTGAAATGTCAAGTAGAGAAACTATCGTTAGATAATATTAGGCTCATTGATGAAAATGCCTTGTTAACTTCTACAAAAATTTGTCTTGATGAGAATGTTATTGATTTAAATGATAAGGTGAAATTTCTTGAGAATGCTAATGTTGATCTTGTTACTAGAAACAAGAAGTTGGATGATATGATGAGTGATTATGATGCCATGAAAGTTAGAATGAGAGATTTAAGTGCTAGCTTGCAAAAACTCACATGTGGTAGGGACAATTTGAGCAAACTACTTGGTATGCAAAGACTCACTCATGATAAGAGAGGTCTTGGTTTTAATGATAGTTGTAAAAATGTCTCATACACACATGAGAGTTTATCTCACTCAAATGAAAATATGTCACATGCACATAAGAGAGCACCTCATGCATATTATTCACATGTCTCAACTTCTGCAAAAATATGTTGTACTTATTGTGGTAAAAACGGTCACAATGTGACTAGATGTTATGTGAAGAAAAAGATTGAGAATGGTGCTAAAAGCACTTGGGTAGTTAAAAGAACTAACCTCAATGGACCCAAGAGAATTTGGGTACCAAAAGGCTTATTAACATCTTTGATGTAGGTATGTTTTCAATTGAAAACAAAGGAGAACAAATGGTTTCTTGACAGTGGATGCTCAAGACACATGACTGGAAATGCATCCATACTTAATGATGTCAAACCAAAGGATGAAGGATTTGTGACTTTCGGTGACAAAAAGAAAGGGAAAATCATTGGCATTGGCAATGTTGGTAAAAGTACTTCTCCCTTTATTAAAAATGTTCTTCTTATTGATAATCTCAAATATAACTTACTTAGTATTAGTCAATTATGTGATAATGGTTATAAGGTTATTTTCAAGAAGGATTCATGTTTAATTATTGATGATTGCTCTAACAAAATTGTTTTTGTTGGAAATAGAAATGGAAATATGTATGATCTTTACTTTGATGATTTAGTTGAACAAGATGTTAAATGCCTTGCTTTGAAAGATGATGATACATATCTTTGGCATCGTAGATTAGGACACGTGAGCATGGATACTTTGCATAACTTATCAAAACATGAATATGCTAGAGGATTGCCTGCCATTCATTTTGAAAAAGATCGTGTTTGTGATGCATGTCAATATGGTAAACAAGTCAAGAGTTCTTTTAAACCTAAGAAGATTGTTTCAACCTCAAAACCTCTTGAACTTGTACATATGGATTTATTTGGTCCTATGAGAACAATGAGCCTTGGTGGCAAATTGTATGCTTATGTGATAGTTGATGAATTCTCTAGATTTACTTGGGTATTATTCTTGTTGGGCAAAGATTAAGCTTTTGGAGCTTTTGTCAAGCTTTTTAAACAAGTACAAAACACCATAAGATGCAAACTTATCTCCATCAGAAGTGACAATGGTAGAGAATTTTGCAATAGTAGCTTTACTAAACTGTGTGATGAGAATGAGATTTCTCACAATTTTTCTGTTGCTAAAACTCCTCAACAAAATGGTGTTGTTGAGAGGAAAAATCGTACTTTACAGGAAATGGCTCGTTCTATGCTATGTGAAAATAATTTGCCAAAGTATTTTTGGGCTGAAGCTGTAAACACCTCTTGTTACATTATAAATAGAGTGCTTCTTAGACCTCTTGTGAAGAAAACCCCCTATGAAATTATGTTTGACAAAACTCCTTCTATTTCTTACTTCAAGGTTTTTGGTTGTAAATGTTTTGTTTTAAATGTCAAAGACAATCTTGGTAAGTTTGATAAGAAATCCGACGAAGGTATATTTCTTGGCTATTCATCAATAAGAAAAGCTTATCGTGTGTATAATAAGAGAACTATGATTATTGAAGAAGTTATGCATGTTGTTTTTGATGAATCTAACATCTATTTGGCAAGAGATGAGATTGAAGGTGACTTTCAAGAAATACCTTTGAAGTCAATGAATAAAGATGCTGTTCAAACAAATGAAAATCCTTCAACATCAAAGGATGAGAATGAAGAAGTCTTTGAAAATCAAGAATCTATCTCACTTGAAGAAGGAACAAAGTGTCATCTTCCAAAAGAATGGAAATATGTCCACAACCATCCAAAGGATCAAATCATTGGTGATCCAAATGAAGGGGTAAGAACAAGAAGACATTTTATAAACTTTGTTGATGATTTTGCATTTTTATCTAATATAGAACCTAGAAACATTGATGAAGCTCTTAATGATGATTTTTGGATTATTGCCATGCAAGATGAGTTAAATCAATTTGAAAGGAGCAAAGTATGAGAACTTGTACCTAGACCTTCTGATCTTACCATTATTGGTACAAAATGGGTTTTTAGAAACAAACTTGATGAACATGGTATTGTGACTAGAAATAAGGCTAGACTTGTTGCTCAAGGATATAATCAGGAAGAGGGTATTGATTATGATGAGACCTTTGCTCCAGTTGCTAGATTAGAGTCCATTATAATGTTACTTGCATTTGCTTCCTTTAAAGGCTTTAAATTATTTCAAATGGATGTCAAAAGTGCTTTCTTAAATGGTTTCATCCAAGAGGAAGTGTATGTTGAACAACCTCCTGGTTTTATTCATGAATCCTATGTAAATCATGTGTACAAGCTCTCTAAAACCTTATATGGTTTAAAGCAAGTACCAAGAGCTTGGTATGATAGACTTAGCAATTTTCTTATTGAAAAAGGTTTTTCTAGAGGTATAGTTGATACTACTCTCTTTATTAAAAATATAGCACATGATATTTTGATTGTTCAAATATATGTTGATGACATTATTTTCGGTGCTACTGATGAAAATATGTGCAAAGATTTCTCTAAGATAATGCATGATGAATTTGAAATGAGTATGATGGGTGAGTTAACATTTTTCCTTGGATTACAAATTAAGCAAGCAAAGGAAGGTACTTTCATTAACCAAGCCAAGTACACAAAAGAATTACTAAAAAGGTTTGGAATGACTGATTCAAAGGAGATTGATACTCCTATAGCCACATCTATTAAATTAGACAAAGATGAGAATTGTAAGATGGTTGACCAAACTACATACAGAGGTATGATTGGTAGTATTTTGTATTTAACTGCTAGTAGACCTGATATTATGTTCTCTGTTTGTCTATGTGCTAGATTTCAATCATCCCCTAGAGAATCTCATTTAATTGCTGTGAAACGTATTCTTAGATACTTAAAGGGGACTATAGATTTTGGTTTGTGGTATCCTAAATCTATGAATTTTGAGCTAGTAGCATTTACTGATGCAGATTATGCAGGTTGTAGAGTAGAACAGAAGAGTACTAGTGGTCACTGTCAATTTCTTGGTTACTCTTTAGTTTCTTGGTATAGTAAGAAACAAGCTTGTGTCTCTCTCTCTACCACTGAAGCTGAATACATTTCTGCTGGTAGTTGTTGTGCACAAGTTTTATGGATGAAAACCACCCTGCAAGATTATGGTTTGAACTTTGATTGTATCACTATCAACTGCGATAATACTAGTGCCATAAATCTGACAAAGAATCCTATACAACATGCAAAAACTAAGCATATAGATATTAAACATCATTTTTTGCGTGATCATGTTTTAAAAGGTGATATTGTTCTTGAGTTTGTTCCTACGGATGATCAATTAGCTGATATTTTCACAAAGCCTTTGGCTGAGAAAAGGTTTTGTTTACTTAGAAAACTTTTGGGTATTGGTACTTTTGATTTCTAACTTGTGCGGTTTTGTGAAGTCTGTGAAAGATATGTTTTTGCATTGTTTGGATAACACCATTGGCAGGTGCGGTCGACCGCATGCTAGAAAATAATAGTCCACAGAACAGACAGTGGACTTGCGGATGATCATGATAGAATGACAGGTCGACCGCAGATTCAAAACATCGACCGGAAAGGTTCCAGAAGACTTGCGGACGACTCTTATCAAATCGTTCGGCCGACCGCAGATTAAACACATCAACCGAAAAAGTTCCAGAGAATTTGCGGACGACTCAAATTAAAAACTTCCGGTCGACCGCAAATTAAATTTATCGACCCCAACTGTTCCCGAGAAACAAAAATCAACGTGCGGACGATACTGCGGACGACGATCCGGTCGACCGCACATCTGTGGACCGTTACAAATATGCCTCATTTGGACGCAACCTTTCATCTTCCAATCATCCTCACCTCTTCACTTATCAGCCGCAACTCTTCAAATTCCCATTACCCACCAACAATTCACCATAAATACACTTCATTTCTTCCCCAATTCATACATTCATCCTACATTTCCTTGTTTGCTGCATTTGAAAACCCTAGAAATGGCAAAAACTCAAAGTGACAAGGGCAAATCACAAATGGTTCAAGATGTTCCAAAGAAGAAGAGAACCATGCAAGCTTCTTCCCAACTCTTCAGGAGCAAGCATCATGAGGATCGTTACAATGATTACCTCAAGAATCGCCAAGTAATTTTTGGGAGCACCATTGATAGGTATGAATTTCCCTTTGATAGAATTCTTGGCAAGGATGTGATAGTTTAATTAATTATGAAGAATCCTTGTATACTGATCTTGTATATCAGTTTTATGCTAATCTCGAAGAGGTGATAGAAAAAGAGAGAGAGAAGACTAAGGACCCTTTTTGTTTCAAGGGTAAATGGGATAGATATACAATATACTTCCATTGGTTTAGATGAAATCTTAGAGATACCTATTGATGGGGTTGAGTATTTTAATACTCATCACAAAATAAATCATAAGGATTTTTCTTCTGAGGGTTTTGAGAAGATGTTTACTCAAGGAAACTCTTTTGTCAACTTAGTCAAGAGAGAGGCCAATGTGTTTAGTTTTGAGCATCGTATTCTTCATCATATGTGCACTAACATCTTCATCCCCACTGAAGGCCATAAAACTACTGTCACGTTTATGCATATGTTTCTTATGTATTTGTTGGTGAAGAGAATCCGGGTGGATTTTGGTTACATAATGGCACACCACATGATGGCTACCATTGAGAAAGGAAAAGGTGTTCCGAAAAGCTTACCCTATGGACGGTTATTAACCAAAGTCTTCCGCCATTTCAACGTCCCATTTCCAGAACTGAAGGGGACAAAATATGTGCCTAAGTTCAACTTTGCTTCTTTTAAAAGAATGTAAGCGTTATGCCTCAATGGTACATGGGACTTGAAGAAAAATATGACTCCGGAAGAGATAGCTGTGGCAACAAAGGAGACAACAATGCTGATGGGAAAGGAACCACCAATTATTCTTGCAGAAGATGTTTTTGGTGATGAATCTGTCCCGGAAGAAGTTGAGGGTGCCCAAGGCGTTAAACGATCACTACATCTTGATGAGAAAGAAGATGTTCTCCCCGAGACTCCAGATTTGAAGAAGGCAAAAGGTAAAGAAAAAGTTGGAGAGGAAGACGTATCCACTCCACAACCTGCCATCTGGGGTGCCCTGGAAGAAATTTCTTCTTCAACCATCTGATTAGTCACGCCCTTCTTCAGCCACTGTCAATGCCACGTGTCGCCATTTGATTGGTCCGAAGTTTAACACACAGATCATTATCTGTTTTGTGCATGCTGACACGTGTCTCGACATTGCCAAAGGCGCAATACGTCCAGATTCAGCCACATCGCCATCCTCTATACGTGACACGTGTCCTCACAATTTGTTTATCACATCTGTGAAAGTCGAGTTCTACGTGTCGTTCTCTGATTCACTCCCTGTGCTAACGTAGGAGCTGACGTGGCTCCCCTTATATATGTGGCATCACTGTAGCAATTTTTTTTTTTTACAAAAACACTACAAACAAAAAATATTAGTAGGAAATGCAAAATAATCATAAAATAACATAACTTAAATGAAATTAAACACAAATTACATAAAAATACATTTATTTTTTGTTTTATCAAATTCCCCCACATTAAACCTTTGTTTGCCCTCAAACAAAAACACATAAAATAAGCAAATAAAAATAACTTCATAATATGAAAATATAATAATAAAGTATTAAAATTATTTCAAACTACTTTTACAATAAACCCTTTCCTATTTTACAAAACATTGTGCACTTGTGTTAGAATATTATTAACAACTTAACATATATGTTCAAATTTAACAAAAAGTGACTTTAAAAACATGAAACCCATGATAATGAAAACTTTATTTTTAGGAAAATGAAATTAGTATTATGAAAAGATAATAATATAAATTTATTTGTAATTAAAATACACTCTAATTGATTACACATTCCTTCCACTTATTGATTAGAATTTGATCAATTTGAGTCAAATAGGACTTTATAGCTTGTAATGTAAGGCTTGGAAATTGGATACAAATGAAAGGTAAAGATATATACAAAATTTTTCAAGAGTTTGATATAAGAATAAAACTTTCAAAACAAATCATCTTCTTGAAAATGTAATAGCCATGAATTCTCTTCATCATTTTTTTTCTTTTTCTTTTTCTTTTTACATTTTTTTTTGGCAAGAATATCTACAAATTTCTTTTTTTACACAATGTCTCATAATCCTTTTACAACTTCTCATGACAACATAAATCATATAAATACATTTTCATGTATTTATTTAGGTAGAAAAGTAATAAACGAGACTAATAACAAAGAAAATTAAATGGTAATACACCATTTGTACATTAGGCTCAAAATAGGACCAAGAGATATATTTTGAGTACTGGTAAATTTAGAAAGACTCAATCACAAAAAGAAGGCCTTATATCATCCCAAAATCATTATATTTGTCTCAAGAATGTGGAAAGACAAGTTCTATAGTATTTACATTGATTAGTAAATGTATTAAAATCACACAGATTGATTAGTCAAAATACTAATTTTTTTAAGATTTGGGTTTCATAATAAAAATATTTAGCCACATAAAGTCATCTAAGAACATTTTAGTCAAATTGAAAAAATATTCTTATGAATTTTCAAAAACATTAAACAGATAAAGGTATAATCATAAAAGATTTGAATTTTTTTAATACAAAATTAAATAATATTAAGAACAATGATTCATCCCCCATAGTGGAAAATTATATTGTCCTCAATGTAAAAACACACAAAACAAAATTACCAAATAGAAAATAATATGATTCACAAAATAGGAAATATAATGATGTGTTTCAGGAGACACATTGCTCCTTATTCTACCATCGTTTACTCATTTTTAAATTCCAACAATTTAAAAGCATAGAAAGGACATAATAAAGTATTAATTAAGGAAAATTGATAATTACCGAAAAAGAAATACTTACAATTTCAAATTCAAATCAATATCAGAATCTCTTTTGCGTTTGTTACTAGAAGTTGACCAATTGATCAGAGGTACATCTAGATCCACAGTAGGAATAAAAATTTCTAATTGATGCATTAATTCCTCCAAAGTAGTTGCTGAAATAAGATGTCCTCTTGAAATCAGAGATAGAAATTTATGTTCAACAGCTTTATCCATAAATGCTAATAAAAAGTCAAAGAAATTATTAACATTAAACAAGCCAATAGGTTTATTATGTAAATTCATGTTTAACAAAAAAAGTAAATTGAAAAATTGTTCCATCATATTATAATCTCCTAGTAAAACAATGAATGCATCAGATTTTGATAACATGATAGAAATGCATTCATAAATTGAATTTACTTCTATCTCAGATCCATATGTTCTGCCATATAATTGTTTAAGAGTGGTTGGAATAATACCTATCGTACGGGCATTGTCTAAATGTGTTGTCTGAGCTGAAAGCCCTAAAACTTTTAATGTCTTAATTTTGATTAATGACAAACATTGATGAGGACTAATGTCTTATTTGTACAAGTGATAGAGTTTTTGGATTCATGATATAATCCATGCAACAACAAGATTTCAAGGAAGTATACAAGTCAAGACTATCAAGATTTGAAGACAAGCTTTTATTGGATTAGATAGGAACTAGAGGTATAGTTTTGGAGTTATATATTTTGATATCTCTAGTTCTACCTCTAATTGAGTAATGGTTTCTAAAGGTTGCTCTATGAACTTAAAACGTTATTTCAAAATGTTTTTAATATGTTAAAATATGTTTTGGTATTTCGAAAACCATGCATCTTGATTTCAAAACTTAAATGGTTGATAAACTCTTGTTGGATTGATACCATAACTTATATGGTTGATTGAAATCATCATTTGTGTGTTAGAGTATTGTTGATACACAAATGAACATGTTTCAATCGACCTAAAGTGGTCCAGGTATCGTCCATAAGTTAGTTTATCTTGTGGATGCATGTGCTGTCAAATTTGTTCATCTGCCAACCTGTGGACGACCATGAGGTCGACCGCAGTGAAGTGAGGTCAACCGCAGATGAAGTCCGGTCGACCGGAGGATGAAAAATCATCATCCGGTGCTTGTCCAGTGAGCTTGCGGATGATGGTGCGGACGACCAGTTTGATATGCGGTCGACCGCACTTCCTGAGTGGGTTTCCAACAGCTTCATTTTTGACAGTTGGAAACAAACCTTTAAATATCAAAACCTTTGAAATTCTTTCTAAGAAGCTTTTTTGAGCAAAAACATTGTATATCTTGATCTTATAACATCTTAGAAACATTCCAAAACCCTTTCTAAACATCAATCTTGTTAAAATCATTAAAGAAGGGTTTTTACATTCAAAGGTGAATTTTGAGCAATCTTGACAAGCCATTACTCAAAGAGGTGATTGTGATTCAAATTGATATATCTTCACATTAAGGTGATATCTATCAAACCCTCTATATTTTATTATTGATGAAATTGTATCAAGGTTGCAAGTAGCATAAAACCCTAAGTGTTAGGGTGAGCCTTGTGTAGGTTGTTTTGTATTCAAGGTTTATTTGTAAAACCTTTGGGTGAACCTTGAATTGAATTGTATTGTTAGGATTCACTAAGGAGAGTGGTGAGATTATTGTATAATCAAGGTTGTGTTGTAAAACTCAAGGGTTGAGTGAGCCTTGATTGGTTTGAGAAGTTATTTGTAAAACCTTAAGGTGAATTGGGTGAGCCTCTTTTGTAATTCATTTATTTGATTAGTGAAGGGATTTGATAAATCCTTAAGTAGGTAACTCAAGGTAGTGGATTAGGTTTTGTTGGATAAACTGAACCACTATAAATTATTGTGTTCATTGCTCTAATTTCTGCATTTTACTTGAACACATTATTTCTCACACAACTAGCACACCAAGTGTTTGATATTTGTTGTCAAAGAGGTGTTTTATTGAATTAGGTTGAAAAATCGGATAAAAACCTAATTCACCCCCCTCTTAGGTTTTTCAATTGGTATCAGAGCAGGTCTTCTTATTTGAGGTTTAATCACCTAGAAGTAAAGATCTTATGGCTCATATAGACAACAATATCATAAGTGAGGGTTACTATAGACCACCTTTGTTGAATGGCTATAACTACACTTTATGGAAAGATAGAATTCATATTTATATTTCCTCCATTGATTTTGATTTATGGAATATTGTTATAAATGGTCCTTATGTTCCCTCTAAGATTATAAAGGGAAGAAGTGTTGAGAAAACTCTTAATGAGTTTGATGAAGAGGATAAAAAGAAAATGACTTCAAACTTTATTGCTATGAATATTCTTTGTTGTGCTCTTGATTTAGATGAATACAATAGAGTAAGTGGTTGTAGTTCCGCATATGAAATGTGGAGATTACTTGAAGTTGCACATGAAGGATTGACATGCACATCAAATCAAGAAGAAAGTGAAAATGAAGAAAACGATCCATCCGAGTTTGCAAACACTTGTCTTATGGCTCTTGAAAATGAAGTAATAAGTACTTCTACCTCACAAACTTTGCACATTAGTGAAAATGATTGTAATGATAATTGTGATATATTTGATCAAGATGAATTTGTTGCTAATCTCTATTATGAAATGAAGAAAGTCATCAAGAAGAATAAACTCTTGAAATGACAAGTTGAAAATTTGTCATTGTAGAATGATAAATTACTTGATGAAAATGTTTTATTGCTTTCTTCCAAAGTGACTCTTGATGAAAATATTATTGGTCTATGTGATAAGGTGAAATTTCTTGAAAATGCTAATAATGATCTTGTTATTAGAAATAAGAAATTGAATGACATGATGAGTGACTATGATGCTATGAAGTTGAGAATAGATGATTTAAGTGTTAGCTTACATAAACTCACATGTGGTAGAGATAATTTAAATAAATTACTTGGTGCTCAAAGATTCTCTAATGATAAGAGAGGTATTGGTTTTATTGATACACATGATGATGCCTTGCATACACACAAAAATATATCACACAAGAATATCTCACATGTGCATCATAAAGTACATCATACACATCACACACATACTCATATGTCATCAAGAATATGTTGTACCTATTGTGGTAAGTATGGCCATAAGGTAAATATATGTTATGCTAAGAAGAAAATCGAGAATGGTGCAAAAAGTATTTGGATTGTTAAAACAAATTCGACTAATTCTCATGGATCCAAAGTCACTTGGATACCAAAAGTTTCATCTTCTTTGTAGGTAACTCAATATGTTGATCATGAAGGAGCAATACAACATGTCAAGGGAATTTGCTCAATCCACATAATCAAATATGATATACTAAGGTACAATGTTCTTCATGAAGGCCATGAAGAAATTCATTCTTTTGAGATTGAATCTTTAGTAAGAATTTCTTGATTATGAATTATGTAAATTAGATCATAATGCTATATGTGGTTGAAAAGTGTTTTCAATACAAATACTTGATTAAATTTCTAATTGGTTTTTGTATTTTGTATATGCTCTTCATGCTAAATTATTTCCTCATGAAACATGTTAATTGGATATTGTGATAATTGAGTTGTCTTGTCATATTGTTTGATATAATTCTCTTACAAATTTTTCTCACAAACACTGATTATCCTATATATATCATGATATAAGTGGATTTAGTCTTTAAGTAAAGACTAGTAGTTCTGGTGAACTTGCGGACGACCCTTGAGAAGGTTCCGGTCGACCGCATGGAAAAATAGATCATCCACTAAATGGACAGTAAGGTTGCGGACGACCCAAGGAAAAGTTTTGGTCGACCGCAAGCTCAAGAATGATCATCTGCAAGTGTGAAGAAATGAAAATATGTATGATATTTATTTTGATGATTTAGTTGAACAAAATGTTATATGCGTTTCTTAGAAAGTTGATGATACATATCTTTGGAATTGTAAATTAGGACATATTAGCATAGATACTTTACATATTTTTTCAAAACTTTAGTATGTTAGAGGTTTGCCTAACATTAATTTTGAGAAATATCATATTTGTGATGCATGTAAACAAGTCAAGAGTTCTTTCAAATCAAAGAAAATGTCTCTACTTCAAAACCTCTTGAACTTGTACATATGGATTTATTTGGTGCTATGAGAACCATGAGAATTAGTGGCAAACTATATATCTATGTGACTGTTGATGATTTTTATAGATTTACTTGGATATTATTCTTGTTGATTAAAGATGAAGTTTTTGAAGCTTTTGTCAAACTCTCTTTAAACAAGTACAAAACACCATTGGCTGCAAACTTATCTTCATTGGAAGTGATAATGGTAGAGAGTTTTGCAATAGTATGTTTTACAAAATTATGTAATGAGAATGATATATCTCACAATTTTTCAATTGCAAAAGCTCCTCAGCAAAATGGTGTTGTTGAAAGGAAAATCGTACTTTATAAGAAATGGCATGTTCCATACTATGTGAAAATTATTTGTGAAAATATTTTTGCGTTGAATTTATGAATATTTCTCGCTATATTGTTAATAGAGTGCTTCTTATATCCTTTGTTAATAAAATCCCTTATGAGCCTATGTTTGACAAAACTCCTTCCATTTCCTACTTTAAAGTGTTTGGTTGTAAATGGTTTATTTTAAATGTCAAAGACAATCTTGGTAAGTTTGACAAGAAATCCGATGAAGATATGTTTCTTGGCTACTCTTCAAATAGAAAAGCTTTTTGTGTTTACAATAAAAGAACTATGGTTATTGATGAAGCTATTCATGTTGTATTTGATGAGTCTAATATTTATTTGCCAAGAGATGAGAATGAATGTGATTTTCAAGAGCTACTTATTGAGTCAACGAACAAAGATATTGTTCAATCAAATGAAGATCATTCAATACCTAAGGATGAAAGTGAAGAGATCATTGACATTCAATAATCAACCTCACATGAAGGAGAGTCAAGTCATGATCTTCCAAAGGAATGGAAATACGTCCATAATCATCCAATGAAGGGGTAAGAACAAGAAGTCACTTTATAAATTGTGTTGATAATCTTGCATTTTTTGTCTCATATAGTACCTAGGAACATTGATGAGGCTCTTAGTGATGATTTTTGGATCATTATCATCCATGAAGAGCTAAATCAATTTGAAAGGAGCAAAGTTTGGGAACTTGTACCTAAACCTTCAAATCACATCACTATTGGTACAAAATGGTTTTTTAGAAACATACTTGTTGATCATGGTATTGTCACTAGAAATAAGGCTACACTTGTTGCTCAAAGATATAATCAAGAAGAGGTCATTGATTATGATAAGATTTTTGCCCCAATTACTAGATTAGAGTCCATTAAAATGTTATTTGAATTTGCATATTTTATAGGTTTTAAATTATTTCAAATGGATGTTAAAAGTGCATTTCTAAATTTGTTACATCCAATAGGTAGTTTATGTTGAACAACCTCCTGGTTTTGTGCATCAATCTTTTGAAAATCATGTTTACAAACTTTCAAAAGCTTTATATGGTTTGAAACAAGCTCCAAGAGCTTAGTATGAAAGGCTTAGCATATTCCTCATTGAAAAAGGATTGACTAGAGGAATTGTACACTACACTATTTTTAAAAAATAAAGTGCATCACATTTTATTTGTTCAAATTTATGTTGATATTATATTTGAGTGATCTTTGTTATTAAAATTGATGTGTTTATCCATTGGCCGAGAAAATGTTCTATTTTTAGAAAGCTATTGAGTGTTTATATACAATTGCTAATGAGTTTGTCATTGTATAGCTCTTTTAATTATCAAAACAACGATTCTTGGTTGATTATAAGTTGCTTAGAAGAAATTTCAAATGACACCTGAAGAAGGTGCGGTCGACCGCATCTTACGGGAGTATCGTCCGAAGAATGGCCAGTGGACTTGCGGAAGACCTCGAGAAAATCTTCGGTCAACCACATGGTACAAGCTATCGACCGCAAAGTAGACAGAGGACTTGCGGACGACAAATATCAAATTTCCGGTCGACCGCAGATTACTACTCATCAACCGCAAAGTAAGCAGAGAACTTGCGGACGACCACAATCAAATTGTTCGGTCGACCGCAGAAACTGATTCTATCTTCCGAAAGAAGAAATAACAAGGGATAAGCATATTAGATCAAAAAGTGGTTCAACCAAATCTTAAATGGTACCAAATAAGAAGAAGAGCAACACTACCTTATTCACAAGTAATGAGAATTAAATTTGATTCTATGACTATCTTGAGCTTTGAAATATGATTCTTGAAAGTACCATATATTCTAGTAAGTTTCCTTTTTGAAAATATCTTGAAGTATTTTGCTAAGGAAGGATGATATGATATTATTGTTCATGATGAGCCTATGTACTATGACTATATACTTCAATGCTATGCTAATCTAGAGAAAAATATTCTTGAAGGATATCAAGTTGTATATTATGTGTCTAAAGTATATGGTATTGTTTTAAATTTCAATCACTATAACTTGGATGATATTTTGAGCGCTCCTATTGATGAGATTACATTTTTTTTTCCTCACCAAATTTGCCATTATTATGCATTCTCCATTCAAGATATTGAATATGCTTTTACAAATAAAGAATCCTTAGTGAATTTTGCAAAAAGGGAATCTATTGTTTTTAGTCTTGAACATAATATACTTTGTCTTATATGCACTAATATATTTGTACTCATAGATGGTCATAGGACATCTATTACTCATTTGCACATGTTTATTATGCTAATTATGTTCAGAGGAAAATGAGTAGATCTTGGTTATCTTATGAATATCGTTCTTTGTTAAGAAGGCTAAGAAAATAGCAAAGAGCCTACTTTATGGAAGGTTGCTTTAAAGAGTGTTCAAATATTTTGAAATATCTTTACTTGAGGTTGTTGACATGAGATATCTTCATAAACGTGATTTTGTTGCATACAAGAGAATGCATGACTTATGTTTCAATGATGATTGGGAGTTGAGAAAGAAAATATCTCAAGAAGATTTACTCCAAGGCATATCCGAAATCGCAAGATTGATGGGTCAAGAAGAAGCTAATCACTTGATACTTCCACCAGAGAAAGAATAAGGAAAGGGAAGACATCAATGGAAAAAGGAAAAGGAAACTCCTTTTGATACTTCTATTAGAAAGAAACTGAGTGAACGAAAATGTTTGATGCAAGAGGAATATTTGTATTGTGTTATTTTGGAAACTAACATTTTGCAGGAAAATGGAGATCAAGAACACTTACAACAAAAGGGGAGAATTTAATGCAAAGAGGAGAAACCAAAAAGAAAGATTCTTGAACTTTAGTAATTTTTGAGGAAAATCAAGAATAGGTACAAAAGGAAAGAAATGACAAAATGGGAGATTTTGAGGAACTTGAAGTATTTGAAGTGCACTTGACAATCACGTTCATCAAAACCAAAGAGAAAGAAGAAACAACTCTAAAAGGTTAAGTGTGGCTATCCTTGGTTTAAAATTTATGTATTTCTAAGTTTTTGAGATATTGAGAATGAAGGAGAATGGAAATTGTGTGTTGATCGCCGGGTTGGCCATTTGTGTGATTTTATGTGATATAGCTCATCTCTTTTGCATTGTTGAGTTTGTATTGTGATATTGGAGTTTATAAGAGTTACAAAGGAAACTCTATCAAAATTTTTACAAAACTCATGCATATTGATAGGTGGAGCTTTATAAATGTTTTTATAGTCTATCTATATGTTCTTAATACTGGAAGGAAGGAGGATACGGAGGTTGGTGGAAAAATAGGCTTCTTTAAGCCTATATAAGCTAGGAAGTGATCTCATATACTTACAATGAATACTTTCTTTTTGAGATCCAATATTTGTTCGAAAAATGTTACATTCTATATATTTCTTGATATCATCAAACTAAATGACTATATGTTATATGTGATATCTTACAAATACCTAGCATATTGTAAGGGGGAGCATTTTACAATGTTTGATACATATTCTATAAACTCTTCCTTACTTTGAATCCTTGCACTTAATTGTTTAACCTATCACATTGCATCAATATTTGTCATCATCAAAAAAGGGGAGATTGAAAGCCCTAAAGCTTTTAATGTCTTAATTTTGATTAATGACAAACATTGATGAGGACTAATGTATTTGAAAAACCTAAGAGGGGGGTGAATTAGGTTTTAACCGATTTTTCCTCTTTTTGATAAACAAGCTTTCTAAGATAACTAATATCAAACACTTGGTGATCAAACAAAGTATGAAAAGATAAGTTCAAGAAAAAAAGGCAAAGAACACAAAGATTTATAGTGGTTCGGTTTATCCAACAAAACCTAATCCACTACCTTGAGCTATCTACTCAAGGATTTCACAAAACCTTTCACTAATATAGTAAGAGAGAATACAATAGAGGCTCACCCAATTCCCTTAGGGTTTTACAACACAAACCTCTTAACCAACCAAGGTTCACTCAACACTTTGAGTTTTACAAAATAACCTTGTTTACACACTTATCTCTATTACAACAATTAATGAAAAAGATACTCTAAAAACAATCACAATTTTCTATGATTCAAGGCTCACTCTAACCCTTAGAGTTTTAAGCTCAATGCAACCTTGAACAAATCAATCAAGATATGAATAAGAAGAGTTTGATATATGCAATCACCTTAATGTGAAGATATATCAATTTAAAGCATAAATACCTCCTTGAGTAATATTTTCTTGTAAGTTGCTCAAGAACCTCAATGATTTTGTATGAATCTCACTTTGATGGATTTCACAAAAATGAATGTTATGTTTTGGTTTCAAAATAATCTCCAGAGGTTCTATGAAGTGTTAGGATTAGATTTTTGCTCAAAAAGTAGTGTTCATGAGTTGTTTAAACGATTGGGTATTTTTAAGTATACACCAACGGTCATAAAAATGGCTGTTTGAATCCCACTCAGGAGAAGTGCGGTCGACCGCAAATCAGGAGGGTCGTCTGCACCATCATCCGCAAATGTTCCAGAGAACTCTGGACAACCTGCGGACGATGAGCTCAGAAGTCCGGTCGACCGCTCCATCATCCGCAAGTGTTCCAGAGAGATATGGACATACAGCGGACGATACTCTGAGAAGTCTGGTCGACCGCATGATTTGTGATCGTCCACACTTTTGTCAGGTCGACCACACATGCATTAAAACTATGCAGAACAAGTTTCCAAACAACTCCAAGAGTTTGCAAAAATATATTTTATGAATTTTTAAGTATGTGCATGTATTTTGAAAATCATTTCACTTTTATTTGAGCAACCTATAGAACTTATTACTCAAAGGGGTAGACCTAGAGATATCTAAAGATAAATTAAGAAATAATGCGACACCTCTAGATCCTATCTAATCCAGAAACGCTTATCTTCAATGCTTGACATCAAAAGCTCTTTCCTGAAGATTTGAAACTTAGGTCTTGCATGGATTAAATCATGAATCCAAAAACTCAATCACTTGTATAAATAAGACATTAGTCCTCATCAATGTTTGCCATTAATCAAAATTAAGACATTAAAAGCTTTAGGGCTTTCAATCTCCCCCTTTTTGATGATGACAAATATTGATGCAATGTGATAGGTAAAACAATTAAGTGCAAGGATCCAAAGCAAGGAAGAATTTATATAATATGTAATGAAACTTATAAAAACGCTCCCCCTTACAATATGCTAGGTATTTGTAAGATATCACATATAGCATATAACTAATTAGTTTGATGATATCAAGAAATTGAATGAAACAATTTTCGAACAATTATAGGATCTCAAGATGAAAAGATTCATTGTAAGTATATGAGATCACTTCCTAGCTTATATAGGCTTAAAGAAGCCTATTTTTCCACCAACCTCCGTAACCTCCTTCCTTCCAGAATTAATAACATATAGATAGGCTATTAAAAAACATTTATAAAGCTCCCCCTATCAATATGCATCAGTTTAGTAAAAATTTTGACAGAGTTTCCTTTGTAACTCTTATAAAAACCATTTTTGCAACATAAACTCAAAAATGAAAAAAGAGATGAGATAACACATAAAATCACACATAAGGCCAACCCGGCCACCAACACACAATTCTCATTCTCCTTCAATCTCAAAATGGCATAAACTTAGAAATACATAAATTTTAAACCAAGGATAGCCATACTTAACCTTTTAGAGCTGTTTCTTCTTTCTCTTGACTTTGATGAGTTTGAACATTTAAGTTCATCTCAGAAATTCCTGAAACAAAAGGTTAGTTTCACAACATTTATATATTGCAATCAACAGTAGTTTTTCTCCCCCTTTGTCATCATTCAAAAAGAATGGATAGAAAGGATAGAACTAAGTCAATTAAACAATAAGATCCCTCAACTACCAAGGAGTCATCATGGGGAAAAAAATGCATAAATAAGAATAGAGGATTCAAGAATACAAACAAGAGATAAATTGTCCAGATAAATCAAAAGTACAACAAGTGCAGAAAAAAAAATTATCTCCTGGGCCGTCGCATATAAACTTTTGCTGTGGAAGAGGACGGTCTAGCGTGCTGCTCATCAAGCGGGGGCATATCACGTGAAGGTGGGGGTGTAGAAATGTCAACCAGAATGCCATGTAGTGCCTCTAGATGATATTTGATGTTGATGATCTCGATGCCATAGTACTCCACCCTTGATGCCAGGTCGTTGATCTTGGAATGAAGTGTCTTGAAATGATTGTCAAACGTGCTGAACATCGAGCCAATCTGAGAAGAAATTTCTTCCAGGGCACACCAGATGGCAGGTTGTGGAGTGGATGTGTCTTCCTCTCCAACTTTTTCTTTACCTTTTGCCTTCTTCAAATCTGGAGCCTCGGGGAGAACATCTTCTTTCTCATCAAGATGTAGTGATCGTTTAACGCCTTGGGAACCCTCAGCTTCTTCCGGGACAGATTCATCACCAAAACATCTTCTGCAAGACTAAACCCTCCTATGATGGAAGTAGTAAAAGCTCAAATTCTAAAACTTCTTGATGCTGGAATAAGTCCTGTTCCTGTACATGTTGTTCCAAAGAAAAGTGGAATAACTATTGTGGATAACTTCGAAGGTGAGAAAGTTCCTACTAGAGTGCAAAATGGTTGGAGAGTCTGCATAGACTACAGGAAACTTAATGCATCGACTAGGAAAGACCATTTTCCCCTTCCTTTCATGGATCAAATGTTAGAATGTCTATCTGGTCGTTCTCATTACTGTTTCCTTGATGGTTATTCTGGTTATTTTCAGATTACTATTGCCCCAGAAGACCAAGGTAAGACTACCTTTACATGCCCATTTGGTACTTATGCTTATAGAAGAATGTCTTTTGATCTATGCAATGCACCTGCTACCTTTCAAAGTGCATGATGTCCTTATTTTCTGATTTTGTCACGAATATCATTGAAATTTTAATGGATGATTTCACTGTCTATGGAAATTCATTTGATTCATGTTTAGAAAATCTGGAACTTGTGCTTAAACGTTGTGTTGAAACTAACCTTGTTTTCAATTATGAAAAGTGTCATTTTATGGTAGAACAATTAATTGTTTTAGGGCACGTAGTTTCACCAAAAGGACTGGCTGTTGACAAAGCCAAGATTGATGTGATTAAATCTATTCCTTATCCTTCTACGGTAAGAGAGGTAAGATCTTTCTTAGGCCATGCTGGATTCTATGGAAGGTTTATTAAGGATTTCTCTAAAACTGTTCAACCTTTGTGCAAACTATTACAAAAAGAACATAAATTCAATTTTGATGAAGGTTGTAAACATGCATTTAAACTGTTGAAAGAGAAATTGATTTCATCATCTATCATTCAACCCCCTAATTGGAATTTTCCTTTTGAGATAATGTGTGATGCTAGTGACAAAGCAGTTGGAGCTGTTATAGGTCAGAAAATAGATAAAGTTCCTCATGTGATATATTATGCATCTAAATTACTTGATGATGCCCAATGCAATTATACCACAACTGAGAAGGAACTCTACTATGTTATTTTTGCTCTAGAGAAATTTAGATCTTATCTGTTGGGAACAAAAGTGATTGTTTATTCAGATCATGCAGCTCTAAAGTACCTGTTAAAGAATAAGGAGTCTAAACCAAGACTACTCAGATGGATTCTCTTACTCTAGGAATTTGACCTTGAAATCCGATATAAGAAGGGAGCAGAGAATCTTGTTGCTGATCATTTGAGTCGACTGACATATGACGAGGAAGTATCTCCTATCTCTGATTTATTTCCTGATGAGCATCTTTATGCATTGCATGGAATTATATCTCTAATATGGTTAATTATATTGTTACCAAAGTATTTCCAAATAATCTATCTAAGGCTCAGAAGGATAAAATTAGGAATGACTCAAAACACTACATTTGGAATGATCCCTACCTATTCAAAAGCTGCGCAGACAATGTCATACGCAGATGTGTTCCAAATAATGAAATTCAATCCATATTCAATTTTTGTCATACTTTTGAATGTGGAGGTCATTTTGGACAAAAAAGAACTGCTAGAAAAATTAAACGGGATTTTATTGGTCTACTCTTAACAAAGATGCATATTACTTTGTTAAATCTTGCAATGAATGTCAAAGAGTTGGTAATATATCCAAGAGAGATAAAATGCCTTTGAAAACTATATTAGTTTGTGAACTTTTTTATGTATGGGGCATTGATTTCATTTGACATTTTCCTTCATCTTTTGGAAATATTTACATTTTACTTGCAGTGGATTATGTTTCCAAATGGATTGAAGCTAAGGCCACTCGAATGAATGATTTCAAAGCAGTTGTGACATTTATCAAGGACAACTGACGAAGCCTGTCGTACGACTCTCAAATTTAAATCTAACAATTCCTATGTAGATAGGGAAAGTAGGGATCGAATCCACAGAGATTTGTCAACTCTTAAATTAAAATCGTTAATCAAAAAATGTTTTGGGGGTTTTTGGTATTTTGAGAATAAGGTAATGACAGCAATTAAAATAAATATTTTTGAGATTTTGGATTTTGTAAAAAGAATTAAAACAAAATTTGGAATACAAATGATATAAAAAGTATTAGCAAGGAACTAGTATCAAGTTATATTTTTCATAGGATTAATCATAGATAAATACATTATTAAGTAGTTGGTTTTAGAATCCCGATCAGCTCAGACAGATTCCTATCCTTACAAAATAGATTAATCCCGATCAGCTCAGACAGATTAATCACTAATTTAATTAAACACCACTACCAACCAGCGTGTAGGATGCTCAATCAAATTGCATTAAACAAATAAGGCATCACCAACATTAAATTGTTTATAACAATCAGCTTAATTATATACAATTTAAATTATATAATTCCGCTACTAATTTAATTAAGCTAAGAGTTGCAACTCAATTAAACTAGTAGATGCTACTTGAATTATTAATACAATATTAATAATCCTAGCTATATAATCACATTAATTAACTAGATTGTCAATCCAATTAATTCACACAATTATATTGGTTAAAACAGAAATTATATAAATACTTAATTAATATATATATAAGTATATTAAATAAATACACACACATATGTATATATAGAAAGAAAGATTGGATTTATATTAACTAAAGAAATTAGGCGGTTCAACCGGCCATTTAAATAAATTAAACTAAAAGTATGGAGGCTCGGCCTTCCATAAAAAATAAAGAATTAAAGACATAAAAATATATTAAACTAGTTAGGAGGCTCGGCCTTCCATAATACAGAAAATAAAAGACATAAAAGTAAATTAAACTAATAGGTGGCTCGGCCATCCATTTGTGATATTTAAAGTGCATGGCAAAATATATAAAGACTATGAGGGTAAACCGACCATAAGTCTAGTTAAATAAATCCAAATAGAAATTAAGTACAAAGAAAATTATCTCATAATCTCATTTATTAATAACTTAACACATATCCTTACTAACAAAAGAAAATTACTCACAATACATATTTAATAAATATAAGATGAAATTTATAAACATTAGAAAGAAAATTTGAAAGATAAACTCCCCGGAAATATTGAAATTATCCGGACATAATTTCTTTACTAAATATTACAAAAAGCCTTGAAATATTATTCTAAAAAATCTGGAAAATATACTAATATAATAAAAGAAATAAATTGCAAAATAAATGGAGAAGATTGGAGTTAAATTGGTGTCTAAATCATAAAAATAAGCTCCCTATTTATAACCACAAAAATCAGGGGCAAAATGGTCATTTTGCACCCCAAAGTCTTGAAAATGTAGTTGGTGGCCTAATTTCCCAACTTCGCCACATGTCGCGTTCTCATTGGTCCAAATTGCGATTTCTAGAAGCGCCACTTATCATCTTATGATTCTGCCACGTGTCATATTCTCATTGCGTCACGTTATCGGATGATATAGATTTTTTTTTTTTTTTTTATCTTCTCCAACATTTCTTCATCTTCTTCTTTTTATCTCCATAATAAACTAAAATACACTAAAAAACTTACAAACAAAGAAATAGAAGGGAAACGTGAAATATATCCATTAAATAACATAATTAACCAATTTTCAAACAAAATATAGTCATTAAATAACATAAAAATCACCTAATTTATGAGTACATCAACAACATATTCTATAGATTTGGAATTCCAAAGGCCATTATCAGTGACAGAGGTACGCATTTGCAACAAGATAAATTGAGTTGAATTGAGTTGAATCTCTTGGCTTAATTAAATTAGTAGCGTAATTATATAATTTAAATTGTATATAATTAAGCTGATTGTTATATACAATTTAATGTTAGTGATGCCTTATTTGTTTATTATAATTTGATTGAGTATCCTATACACACTGGTTGGTAGTGGTGTTTAATTAAATTAGAGATTAATTTGTCTTAGTTGATTGGGATTAATCTAATTTGTAAGGATAGGAATCTATCTGAGCTGATCGGGATTCTAAAACCAACTACTTAATAATGTATTTATCTATGATTAATCCCATGAAAAATATAACTTGATACTAGTTCCTTGCTAATGCTTTTTATATCATTTGTATTGCAAATTTATTTTTAATTCTATTCACAAATCCAAAAATCCCCCAAAAACCTTTTTTGATTAATGATTTTAATTTAAGAGTTGACAAATCTATGTGAATTCGATCCCTACTTTCTCTATCTACATAGGAATTGTTAGGTTTAAATTTGAGAGTAGTATGACAGGCTTCGTCACTTACCCAATGTGAATCTGTGATTGGGTAGATGATACCAGCATCAAGAAGTTTTTGAATTTTAGCTTTTACTATTTTCATCATAGGAGGGTTTAGTCTCATTTGTGACTCTCTGGTTGGTTTAGCTCCATCTTCTAACAATATACGGTACATGCATGTTGATAGGCTAATACCTTTAATGTCGACTAAAGTCCAGTTGATGGCAGTTTTGTTGTCCCTAAATACAGAAACTAACCTCTTTTTTTGGGAAGATGAGAGATTGTTAGCAATAATAACAAGTAAAGCATTACCTTCACTTAAATATGCATATTTCAAATGAGAAGGTAAAGCTTTAAACTCAAGTGACGGGGGACAAATAACAGCTGGTAAGATTTATTATGTGAGCTAGGTAATGCAATATTTTAGTTACTAAAAAGGCATGCAGATAAATTCTTGACTGCTTGTTTGAATTCATGGTCACATTCCACAGATAAAGTGTCAAGAACATTTTCATCTATGCTCAAGTTCATAATGGATTGCATCATTTCAGTGTAGCTCAAATCAAATATATCTTCAATAAGTGGATCTATAATATCCACAACATAAACTATAGGACATTCATCAGAAGGGTACTTCATGGCATCAAATATGTTAAAAGAAATTTTAGTACCATCAAATTCCATTGATAAAGTACCTTCATTTACATCAATTTTAGTTCTTGCAGTTTTCAGAAATGGTCTATCTAATAGAATAGGTGATTGTGATGAACAAGTATTTTGACTATCCTCAATTTTCAAAATGTAGAAATCTACAGGGAATACTAAATCATTACTTTAACCAATACATCTTCTATTACTCATTCTGGATAAGCCACAGACCTATCAGCTAACTGAATAACAATTCTAGTAGGCTTCATTGGTCCCAAATTTAAAGAGTTATAGATTGTATAAGGCATGACATTAATAGAGGCTCCTAAATCTAGGATACAACCTGAGACTACTTTATCCCCAATTGTACAAGGGATAGAGAACATACCTGGATCGTTTTGCTTTAGAGGAAGTTTCTGTTATAGAACAGTAGACACACATTCCCCCACACTGATTCTCTCGTTACCTTTAAGCTTCTTGATGTACATATAAATTAACTGATTTTGATACTACTTAATGACTATATTTTGTTTAAAAATCGGTTAATTGTGTCATTTAATGGATATATTTCACATTTCCTTTCTATTTCTTTGTGTTATAAGTTTTTCAGTGTATTCTAGTACATTTTGGAGATAAAAAAGAAGAAGAAGAAATGAAGATGAAGATGAAGAAGAAAAAAAAAAAAAAAAAAAAAGAACAGTAACTCCGGTGAATAGTACCACCGTCGATGATGACATCACTGCTTACGTCATGAACAGTGTCCGTCGGCTGGTCAAAGTCAACAAGTCAACCTGCTACAATACCCGCAAGTCAAAATGATCATTTTACCCCTAGAAATTTCCCTATAAATATGCTAGCTTCATTTCTCATTTGAGACACCAATTTAGCTCCAATCTTCTTCATTTCTTTTGTAATTTCTTTCTTTTATTATTATCTTCATATTAATATAATTTCTAGAATTTTTAGAATAGTTTTTCAAGTCTTTTTGTAAAATTTAGTAAAGAAATTCTGTCCGGATAATTTCAATATTTTCGGGGAGTATTTCTTTCAAATTTTCATTCTAATGTTTATAATTTCATCTTATATTTATTAAATATGGATTGTGAGTAATTTCCTTTTGTTAGTAAGGATATGTATTAAGTTATTAATAAATGGGATTATGAGATAATTTTCTTTGTACTTAATTTCTATTTGGATTTATTTAACTGGACTTATGGTCGGTTTACCCGCCTAGTCTTTATTTATTTTACTTTATGCACTTTAAATATCGCAAATGGATGGCCGAGCCACCTATTAGTTTAATTTACTTTTATGTCTTTTATTTTCTTTTTTATGGAAGGCCGAGCCTCCATACTTTTAGTTTAATTTATTTAAATGGCCGGTTGAACCGCCTAATTTGTTTAGTTAATATAAATCCAATCTTTCTTTATATATATATATTTGTATATTTATTTAATATACTTATATCTATATATTAATTAAGTATTTATGTAATTCCTGTTTTAATTAATATAATTATGTGAATTAATTGGATTGACAATCCAATTAATAAACGTGATTATATAGTTAGGATTATTAATCTTGTATTAATGATTCAAGTGGCATCTACTAATTTAATTGAGTTGCAGCTCTTGGCTTAATTAAATTAGTAGTGGAATTATATAATTTAAATTGTATATAATTAAGCTGATTGTTATATACAATTTAATGTTGGTGATGCCTTATTTACTTAATGCAATTTGATTGAACATCCTATACACGCTGGTTGGTAGTGGTGTTTAATTAAATTAGAGATTAATCTGTCTGAGCTGATCGGGATTAATCTAATTTGTAAGGATAGGAATCTGTCTGAGCTGATCGGGATTCTAAAACCAATTACTTAATAATGTCTTATCTATGATTAATCACATGAAAAATATAACTTGATACTAATTCCTTGCTAACGTTTTTTTTATATCATTTATATTCCAAATTCCTTTTTAATTCTATTCTCAAAATACCAAAAACCCCCCAAAACCCTTTCCGATTAATGATTTTAATTTAAGAGTTGACAAATCTCTGTGGATTCGATCCCTACTTTCCCTATCTACATAGGAATTGTTAGGCTTAAATTTGAGAGCCGCACGACAGGCTTCGTCACTTCTTCTTGTTGATATAAAGTTCTTTTAGGAACTTTGCATAACGAGGAATCTGTCTTATTGCATCCAAAAGAGGAATGTTGACTTCAACTTTCTTGAAGATCTCCAGAACATCTTTTTCTTCCTCATCTTTCTTGTTCTCAGTTAACCTATTGGGGAAAGGAGGACTTACCTTGGGAAAAGAAGAAGAACTTTGTCGAAAGTTGTTGGGCTTGAAATGGGTGCTTTCTCCGTGCCTTTATTTTTCTCTGGTCTCTTGGATTCTTCCAATACTTTACCATTTCTCAATGTTACGGCACTAGCATTCTCTTTGGGATTGAG
The DNA here is from genome assembly GCA_019593545.1 of Apocynum venetum. Lineage (NCBI taxonomy): Eukaryota > Viridiplantae > Streptophyta > Magnoliopsida > Gentianales > Apocynaceae > Apocynum > Apocynum venetum. The sequence goes on from SRSM01000334.1 coordinate 1,284,195, forward strand.
AGGTTGTGATGGAAGTGTATTGAAAAGCTGTGTTTTCAATTGACTTAGCTCAGAAGCCATTTGTCCTACCTGATTCTCCAAATTGTGAATTTTGGACTTTGTATCCTTTTGGAATGACATGGTATCTCTCTGAAAAGATATAGAACTTGAAGCTAGAGATTTCACCATATCTTCTAAAGACATACTCGGTTGTTGGTTCTGAGGAGGTTGAGGAGGACTTTGGTGTTGATTAGGAACAAAACCTGGTGGGTTCATTGGTGGCCTAACCGCTTGGTTACTCCATCTAAAGTTAGGATGGTCTCTCCACCTTTCATTGTATGTGTTGGAGAATGGATTATGTCTTCTCTGAGGTTGGTTCTGAAAATTATCCATGGCACTGGCTTATTCCTCTTGAAATAGTGTAGGACAAGAATCTGTAGGATGGTCATTACCTAAACAAATTCCACATTCTTTTACCGATGCATTGATTCTTTTCCCAACTAATTGATGAACTAAATTGATAAGATGATTTAGTCTTTGCTTAATTTGTGTAGATGATGATGGTGATGATGACAGTATCATTCCTGGTGTTAAAAAATTATGAATTATCAACTATTTTATATTAATTCACGTGCAGCTTATGGGGTTTTATCTGAAAGAGCACCACCATTAGCAGCATCAATTGTCATCCTGTCATAAGAAATCAAACCCTCATAAAAATATTGAATTAATAATTGTTCAAGTATTTGATGATGAGGACAACTAGCGCATAATCTTTTAAATCTTTCTCAATATTTATACAATGTTTCACTAGTTTGTTGTCTTATGCCACTTATATCATTTCGGACTGTTGCAGTTCTAGATGTATGATAATATTTAGCTAGAAAAACTCTTTGCATTCCTATCCAATATTGAATAGATCCCGAAGGCAAATCATATAACTAATATTTTGTAGTATTTTGTAAGCTAAAGGAAGATAACGCAGTTTAATCACTTCATCTCTTGTACCTTCTTGTTTCAAATTAGTGCAAATAACATGAAATTATTTAATGTGCCTAAATGGATCTTCTCCAGGTAATCCATTAAAAGTTGGCAGACATTGTATAAAACCAGTATACATTTTAAAATTAGCATCAACTTATGGAAAAATGATGCATAAAGGTTGTTCATCAAGAGTAGGAGCAGTGAGTTCTTTTAGAGATCTTTGATTCAAAGCCATATTAAAAAGATGAGTAGGAATAATATCACCATAAATAATTAGGGTATCTAGTTGATTTTCTACTTTTCCTTCTTCAAAATCAATAGCTTGTTCTCTGATTTCAATTAGTGTTTTACTTCATTGTCCTTCTCCGGTGATCTTACCACTTCTTAAGTGCATACAACAATGAACTTATTGTCTCATGTCACCAAAGGAATGAAATTTGTATCTCGATATCACCAAAGGAATGAAATTTATAACAAAAGAAAAACATTAATAATTTAATAGAATAAATTAAAACAAGTCCCCCGCAACGGTGCCAAAATTTGATGAAGCCTGTCGTACAACACTCAAATTTAAACTTAACAATTATTATGTATATAGGAAAAGTATGGATCGAATCCATAGAGATTTGCCAACACTTAAATTAAAACCATTAATCGAAAAAGGTTTTGGCATTTTTTTTTATTTGTGAATAGAATTAAAAAGAAATTTGCAATACAGATGATATAAAAAGCGTTAGTAAGGAACTAATATCAAGTTATATTTTTCATGGGATCAATCATACATAAAGATATTATTAACTAATTGGTTTTAGAATCCCGATCAGCTCAAACAGATTCCTATCCTTACAAATTAGATTAATCCAGATCAACTCAGTCATATTAATCTCTAATTTAATTAAAAATCTACTACCAACCAGCGTGCATAGGATGCTCAATCAAATTGCATTAAACAAATAAGGCATCACCAATATTAAATTGTATATAACAATCAACTTAATTATATAATTTTTAAATTATATAATTCCGCAAATAATTTAATTAAGCCAAGAGTTGTAACTCAATTAAACTAGTAGATGCTACTTGAATCATTAATACAAGATTAATAATCCTAACTATATAATCAAATTTATTAACTAGATTGTCAATCCAATTAATTCACATAATTATATTGATTAAAATAGGAATATAGAAAATACTTAATTAATATATAAGTATATTAAATAAATACACAAATATATATATATATATATATAAAGAAATATTGAATTATATAACTAAACAAATTAGGCGTTCAACCGGCCATTTAAATAAATTAAACTAAAAGTATGGAGGCTCAGTCTTCCAAAAAAAAAAGACAAAGAAATAAAAATTAGGTAGTTCGGCCAACCATTTACGATATTTAAAGTGCGTAAAGTAAAATAATAAAGACTAGGGGTAAACCGATCATAAGTCAAGTTAAATAAATCCAAATAGAAATGAAGTGTCAAGAAAATTATCTCATAATCTTATTTATTAATAACTTAACACATATCCTTGCTAACAAAAGGAAATTACTCATAATACATATTTAATAAATATAAGATGAAATTTATAAACATTAGAAAGAAAATTTGAAAGAAATACTCCCTGAAAATATTGAAATTATCCGGACATAATTTCTTTACTAAATTTTACAAAAAGACTTGAAAAACTATTATAAAAATTCTACAAATTATATTAATATGAAGATAATAATAAAATAAATAAATCACAAAAGAAATGGAGAAGATTGAAGCTAAATTGGTGTATCAAATGAGAAAGAAAGCTAGCATATTTATAAGGAAATTTCTACGGGTAAAATGGTCATTTTGACTTCCGGGTACTATAGTGGGTTGACTTGTTGACTTTGACCAGATAACGACACTGTTCATGACGTAAGCAGTGACTTCATCATCGACGGCGGTACTATTCACTAGAGTTACTGTAAAAATCAGTTAATTTATGAGTACATCAGAATGAAATCTGTAACAAAATAAAAGATTAACAATTTTAATAGAAGAAATTAAAACAAATCTCCGGCAATGGCGCCAAAATTTGACGAAGCCTGTCGTACGACTATCAAATTTAAACCTTACAATTCCTATGTAGATATGGAAAGTAGAGATCGAATCTACAGAGATTTATCAACTCTTAAATTAAAATCATTAATCGGAAAATTTTTTGGGGGTTTTTGGATTTGTGAATAGAATTAAAAAAGAATTTGGAATACAAATGATATAAAAAGGCATTAGCATGAAACCATCATCAAGTTAAATTTTTCATGGGACTAAATTATAGATAAATACAATATTAAGTAGTTAGTTTTAGAAACCCGATCAACTCAAACAGATTAATCTGTAATTTAATTAAACACCTCTACCAACTAGCTTGTATAGGATGCTCAATCAAATTGCATTAAACAAATAAGGCATCATCAACATTAAATTGTATATAATATAATCAGCTTAATTATATACAATTTAAATTATATAATTTCGTTACTAATTTAATTAAGCCCAAAGTTGCAACTCAATTAAACTAGTAGATGCTACTTGAATCATTAATACAAGATTAATAATCCTAGTTATATAATCTCATTCATTAACTAGATTGTCAATCCAATTAATTCACACAATTATTTTGGTTAAAACACGAATTATATAATTATTCAATTAATATATATATAAGTATATTAAATAAATACATATATATATATATATATTGAAGTAACTAATATATATAAAGAAAGATTGGATTTATATTAACTAAACAAATTAGGCAGTTCAACATGCCATTTAAATAAATTAAACTCAAAGTATAGAGGAGTCTTCCATAAAAAAAAATTAAAAACATAAAAAGAAATTAAACTAGCTAGGAGACTCGGCCTTCCACAATAAAAACAATAAAAGACATAAAAGTAAACTAAACTAATTAGGTGGCTCGACTATCCATTTGCGATATTTAAAATGTATAAAGCAAAATAAATAAAGACTAGGCGGGTAAACCGACCATAAGTCCAGATAAATAAATCCAAATAAAAATTAAGTACAAAGAATATTATCTCATAATCTCATTTATTAATAATTTAACATATCCTTTCTAACAAAAGAAAAATTACTCACAATACATATTTAATAAATATAAGATGGAGTTTATAAACATTGGAAAGAAAATTTGAAAGATAAACACACCGAAAATATTGTAATTATCGAGACATAATTTTTTTACTAAATATTACAAAAAACTTTGAAATATTATTTTAAAAATTCTGAAAAATACACTAAGATGAAGATAATAATTAAAGAAAGAAATTGCAAAAGAAATTGATAAGATTGGAGTTAAATTGGTGTTTAAATGATAAAAATAAGCTTCCTATTTATAGGCACAAAAATCAGGGGCAAAATGGTCATTTCACACCCCAAAATCTTGAAAATTCAGTTGGTGGTCTAATTTCCCCTAACTTTTCCACGTGTAGCGTCCTCATTGATCCAGATTGCGGCTTCTGATTGCGCCCCTTGTCATCTTCTGACATGAATTTTTTTTTTTAAACTTCTGCAACCTTTTCTTCTTCTTTTTATCTCCATAATGAATTAAGATACAGTAGAAAACTTACAAACAAATAAATATAAGGGAAACGTGAAATATATCAATTAAATAACATAATTAACCGATTTTTAAACAAAATATAGTTATTAAATAATATAAAAATTAGTTAATTTATGAGTACGTCAACCATCCTCAATATGACCAAAAACTTTGAAAAATAGTAAAAACAAAAACTCCATTTCTAACATTTAAAACCAACCACAATTAACATTAAGAAATCAACCAAGTTTCAAACAATCCAAACTCAATCATGGTCTTATAGAGTGAAAATCAATACTACTATAGGTTTGTAATCTCACACAACTCTCCACTAATGGCAAGAGTAAAGTTGACTTGAGTCAAATAGGACTTGAGGCACATAACGTTAAGGGTAAGAAATTGGTTACCAAAGAGGGAATAAGGTAAACAAAGTAGTCAAAAGAATGAATGATATAATAGAGAATTTAAACTCAAAATACTTCAATTGACACTTTTCCTGTTTACAACAAAATCAAATCATTCAACTCACAACTTTAGGACGTTTTTGGAATGTTTTGTAACTCTATTTTTCATAGTGCTTTTCTTTCTTTTTTTTGCGTACATTTTTTATGCCCTTAAAAAATTGTAAAAGTTCCCTCAACACAAATATTATGAATCCTAATCAACGTCTTCCTCCATACAACCAATATAATCACACATGTGATATATAAATGGTTAGAAGAGTAATATCCAAGGTCCACAAAGAAATATAAACTCATTAAGGATAAAAATAAGGTCAAAGGATATAATTTAGAAGGGTAAGCTCAAGAAAGGCTCAATTGTCCAAAGATGACCTTTGTCATCTTCAAGTCAACCAAATTCCACATATTTTGCCTCGAGAGTGTGAAAATACAAGTTCTAGAGTGTTTAAAGTGACCATGAATCATTCCAAATCATCAAGAAACTCAATTTGATTCTATTATATGAAAAGTTGTTATAAAACTAAGAATTTGTAAGAAAAAGATAGGTTACGTCAATTATAGCCAACTAATTACAAGTTATCACAAATGACAACTCAATATATTTCAAAAAGATCAAGGCACATATAACATCAATATTCCTTTAAAAGACTTAGCTTATATTATCTCATCATAGGCAATATACACACAAACATGCATGAAATCAAAATCTTTTTTTTTTTTTGAAGAAAAATGAAAAACTAAACAAAACCAAGAAATAAATTAAATTGGTACAGGCTATAATGGCAAGACCATTATATACCACACCAATTTTCACATAAACAAACAAACATACTCCCTCACACTAGAATGAGACATTGTCTTCAATGGAACAACAAATATGCAATTAAGCAAAAACAAACAAACTAAGTAAAAAGATAAAGAAAAGGAAGAATAGAACCAAGATTACGAACAAAATAAAAGAAAGTAAAAATAGAAAGAGAAAAGGAAACATACCTTGCAATAATGATAAGATGAAAATGATGCAATTAAGCAAAATAAACACACCTATCAAAGAGATACGATAGGAAGGTGGTATTTTAAGACAGAGAAGAAAGAAAGAAAGAAAGCAAAAGGTTATGTTTAAAAATCCCGCACAAAACAACGTCACTTTGGGAAATTTATTTTTCTTTTTTTCCTTTATTTTATTTTATTTTAGTTACCTGATGCCATCTTGCCGCATGAAAGGAAACCCTGCTGCGCTAGTGTCAATTATGAGCAGCAACTCTCTGTTAAATTATTGGAGAAGGAAACCATCTTGCCGCGTGAGCGGCAAATAGCAATGTGAAACGGCAATATAATAAAAAATAGTTTTCTTCTCTTTTTTTGTTTACTGACTCAATCAAGATATTGTAATAAAAGCAATCAAAACACATACAATACAAACATATAAAGCAATGCTCACAGCTCACATTTGATGATGCTTAAGAAGGATAGGTGGACTTCTGAGAGTAAACTCTTGGATCCAAACTAGCTTTCATCCTTCCCATATACCAATTCTTAAGATAGGTATACTGAATGCAAAAGAAATACAAATCTAAATAGTAACACATAAATAGAAAAATGACATATTAGTATATAATGATGCATTACAAGAAACGAACCTTTACATTGCCATCATCAATTTGTCAAACAAATTGTACAGAAAACAAGAAAGAAAAGAAATATATATATATATATATATATATATATTTATACTTACAATAACAAAAATATAATTACAAATGTAAATCCAAATCGAGCTCACCCGAATCTCTATTGCGCTTATGTTTTTTACGGGGCCAATCTATTGTGGGCACTTCAGGATCTGCTATTGGGACATAAGTCTCTAATAAAATTAATAACTCTTCAACCAAAGGTGTTGTCAATAGAATTCTTCGTGCATTGGGTGAGATCATTCTATGTGCAACAGCAATATCTAAAAATGCTAATAAACCATAAAAAAAGTGATCAACATTTAAGAATCCAATTAGTTTATTATGCAAATTCAAATGTGACCAAGCAGTTATATTAAAGAGTAGTTCTCACATTTTTAACCTCCTGGCATAGCTATGTACGCATCACAGTGTTTCATCATGATAGTAATGCATTAATAAAACGAATTAGTTTATACCTCAAATCCCACTGTCTTACCAAAAGCTTTTGTCATAGGATGTGGAAGTACACCTACCGTTAGTGCTTTATTTGACTAATGTGCTCGGACAACCTCTCCAATCAGTCTAGAACTCCCTCTTCCATACGTCAAACTAATCTTTCGATTAGCTAAGATACGACCATGTTCAAAAGTGGCATTCAAGTAGGAATCTTGATTTCCATGAGTAATTCCACCAAGAAGACCGATGTTTTTCCACCTACTTGGTGGTGGCCTTTCCTTGTCGACAACTGCAAAATTACCTCGGCTAACTGAAACAAAACATGAAAATAAATTAGAAGAGAAAAAGAAAATAAAATGTCAATAATAATGATAATAATAATATGTACAAGTAAAGCTTAAACAACTTCTATGAGTTGAGGATTTTCTTCCTAACCAATTTTCTTATAAATTTGCAAATAGGGTCTTTTAAAGTCAGATTCCCAAAACTGTATCATAGTTTTTCATCTTTAAACTGGTTTCATAAAGCGAGAAGTTCACGTTGAACTTGACCACTATAATGCATCTCAAGAGTTAATCGGATATCATCCAATGACTCCTTACTCAGTCCATCATTTATAAATTGAATCTTATCTTCTTAATTTCTAAATATATAACTAAGAGAACAACAACCTACGTTATAGTTCATCTAGCACCCCTGTTGTAAACACTTTCATCCTTTTTCCTCTTCGTTTCTTAGCAAAACAACTCTTCCCTAACCCAGGTAAACGTTGGGAGTTGTAGCTAGAAGTTTGCCACTCATTCGAACCTTGCTTCAATCAACCATCTAATGTCTTCAGGTATTCCTTAAACATTAGTACCCTCAACCGCTCTAATCTCAAAAGATAAACTTTTCTCAATTGACTCTCAGAAAGTAGAGGATAGTATTTTTTCAAACAAAAAACTGAATTTTCCATTTTGGAATGGAAGCTCAGAAGATGAAGGGTCAAAAAATGAACAAAAGAAGAATCAAAATACCTAAATTATTGATTGCTTTCGGAGAGAAAATAGCTAGAATCTTACGGTGGGTTGTTATAGTAATAATCAAGTTATTTAAAACCGTGTTTGATCACTACTTAGCCCCTAATTATTAGAAAGATTAGTCGTATTCATTAAATTAATTTACTATATCGCCGAAAATGGAACCATTAAAAGAAAAAGATAAGAATAAAGAAATCAAACAAAAAGTAAAAGACCAAAAATGAAAAAGTGAAAAGATGGGTTGCCTCCCATATACCGTTGTGATTTAACGTCGCTTGCTCGACCAAAACTTTCGTTGCTCATTTTTCAACGTAGGTTGGTTTGTCAAGTTTGAATTCTTCCACCATGTAGATCCTATTATGTTCATAATATATTTTCAAACGATGGTCGTTAACTTTGAATACCTTTCCTATATCAATATTTTTATTTCCACAAAACAATGGTTAAAAAAACAATCACAATAAATGGGTCAATCCATAAAGTCACCTATTTTCCAAAAAAAAACATTAAACAAGGTTATAAGTAAAACCTTATCCACATTAAAAAGTTTTGAGAAAGATTTTTATCATGATAAATATGCACCTTCTCTCTTTTAGATTAAAGCATTTTGGTATGAATCTGACGAAGCCTGTCGTACGGCTCTCAAATTTAAACATAAACATTCCTATGTAGATAGGGAAAGTAGGAATCGAATCCACACAGATTTGTCAACTCTTAAATTAAAATCATTAATGGAAAGGGTTTGTGGGGGGTTTTGGTATTTTGAGAATAAATTAAAAGGAATTTGGAATATAAATGATATAAAAAAAAAAGCGTTAGCAAGGAATTAGTATCAAGTTATATTTTCATGGATTAATCATAGATCAAGACATTATTAAGTATGGTTTTAGAATCCCGATCAGCTCAGACAGATGAAATATCTAATTTAATTATTAAACCACCCACCACAACCTTCGTGTATAGGATGCTCAATCAAATTGCATAAGTAATATAATAAAGCATACCAACACTAAATTAATATAACAATCAGCTTAATTATATAAAATTTAAATTATATAATTCCACTACTAATTTAATTAAGCCAAGAGCTGCAACTCAATTAAATTAGTAGATGCCATTGAATCATTAATACAAGATTAATAATCCTAGTTATATAATCACGTTTATTAACTAGATTGTCAATCCAATTAATTCACATAATTATATTAATTAAAACAGGAATACATAAATACTTAATTAATATATAGATATAAGTATATTAAATAAATATACAAATATATATATATATTATATAAGAAAAGATTGGATTTATTATTAACTAAACAAATTAGGCGGTTCAATCGGCCATTTAAATAAATAAAACTAAAGGTATGGAGGCTCGGCTCCTTCCATAAAAAAGAAAATAAAAGACATAAAAGTAAATTAAACTAATAGGTGGTCAGCCATCCATTTGCGATATTTAAAGTGCATAAAGCAAATAAATAAAGAATAGGCGGGTTAAAAACCATAAGTCCAGTTAAATAAATCAAAATAGAAATTAAGTACAAAGAAGAAAATTATCTCATAATCCCATTTATTAATAACTTAATACATACCTTGCTAACAAAAGGAAATTACTCACAATCCATATTAATAAATATAAGATGAAATTTATAAACATTAGAACGAAAATTTGAAATAAATACTCATCGAAAATATTGAAATTATCCGGACAGAAAACATTACAAAAAGACTTGAAAAACTATTCTAAACATTCTAGAATTATATTAATATGAAGATAATAAAAAGAAAGAAAATTACAAAAGAAAGAAGAAGATTGGAGCTAAATTGGTGTTCCAAATGAGAAAATGAAGCTAGCATATTTATAGGGAAAATTTCTAGGGGTAAATGATCATTGACTTGCGGTAGTGTAGCAGGTTGACTTGTTGACTTTGATCAGCCGACGGATAAGTTCATGACGTAGTAGTGTTGTCATCATTGACGGTGGTACTGTTCAACGGAGTTACTGTTCATCGATTTTTTTTTTTTTTTTTGCATCTCACTTATTCTTCTTCTTCTTTTTATCTCTAAAATGTACTAAAATACATTGAAAAACTTAAAACAAAGAAATAGAAAGGAAATGTGAAATATATCAATTAAATGACACAATTAACCGATTTTTAACAAAATATAGTCATTAAATAGTATAAAAATCAGTTTAATTTAGGAGTACATCAGAATAATTTCTTAATTCCTACAATTCTTGAATATGTAATTTCTATATAACAGTTGCATTCAGTAAGATTCAAGTCAATTTTTTTTATGGCCCAATAAGCTTGTCTCAAGTTCAATAGGAAGGTGACATGTTTTACCATAAATAAGACTATTGGTGATGCCTAATTGTGAACTTGAATGCAAATCGGTAAGCCTCATAAGCATTCCCCCAACTTAAGACTCCAATCCTTTCTATTAGGGTGTAACCACTTTTTCCAAACGGATTAATTCCGATGTACTCATAAATGTACTTGATTTTATGTTATTTAATGACTATATTTGTTTGTTAAAAAATCGAGTAATATGTTATCTAATGGATATATTCACATTTTCTTATATTCGTGCTTGTAAGTTTTCCAGTGTATGTTGTTCATATGGAGATAAAAAGAAGAAGAAGAATGTTGGAGAAGGTTAAAAAAAAAACATTCAGGTCATCCGATTATGTGGCGCAATAATTGATGATGAACATTGATGCAATCAGAAAGATGACAAGGGCAGCGTATAGAAGCCGCAAGGTGGATGCGACACGGGCAAGTTTGGGAAATTAGGCCCACCACTGAATATTTTCAGATTTTGGGGTGCGAATGACCATTTTGTCCTTGATTTTTGTTTGCATATACATAGGAAGATTATGTTATCATTTCAACATATTTAGCTCCAAATTTTCTCCATTCCTTTTGCAATTTATTTATTTTATATCGTCTTATCTTAGTGTATTTTTCATATTTTAGAATAATATTTCAAAAACTTTTTGGAATATTAGAAAAAAAAGTTATTCTGGATAATTTCAATATTTTCGGAGTAGTTTATTTTCAAATTTCTTTCTAATGTTTATAATTCCATCTATATTTATTAAATATGGATTGTGAGTTAATTTCTTTTTGTTAGCAAGGATATGTGTTAAGTTATTAATAATGGGATTATAAGATAATTTCCTTTTACTAATTTCTATTGGGATTAATTTAACTGGACTTATGGTCAGTTTATCCGTCTAGTTTTATTATTTTTTTTGCCTTCATGCAATTAATATCGCAAATAGATGGTCGAGAGTCACCTCATTAGTTTAATTACCTTATGTCTTTTATTCTTTTTAGTATAGAAGACCGAGCCTCCTAACTAGTTTAATTGCTTTATGTCTTTAATTTTGTTTATGGAAGGACCGGGCGTTCATTACTTTAGTTAATTTTGGAAAGGACCAGTTGAGTTGAACCGCTAATTGTTTTGTTAATATAAAATTCATCTTCTTATTATATGTATATATATATATATATATATTGGTGTATTTATTTAATATACTTATATTAGATTTATATATATTTAATTGAGTATTGATATAATTCTTGGTTTAAATCAATATAATTGTGGAAATTAAATTGGATTGACAAATCTAGTTTAATGGAATGTGATTATATAGCTATTTTTTTTGGATTATAATCTTGTATTCAGATTCAAGTAGCATTCTAATAGTTTAATTAAGTTTGCAACTCTTGGCTTAATAAATTAGTAACAGAATCATTATTTAAATTGTATATAATTAAGCTTTTTATAAAAACTTTAATGTCGGTGTGTCGTATTTTAATGGAATTGATTGAGCATCCTATACAACGCTGGTTGCTAGGATTGTTTAATAAATAGAGATTATCGATTTGAGATATTCGGAGTAATCTAATTGTGTGGGATAGGAATCTGTCTGAGTTGATGTGGATTCCACAACCAACGACTTGATATGTATTATCTATGATTAATCCCATGAAAAATATAACTTGATACTAGTTCCTTGCTAACGCTTTTATATCATTCGTATTTCAAATTTCTTTTTAGATTCTATTCACAAAATCCAAAAACCCTCAAACCTTTTCAATTAATGATTTTAATTTAGAGTTGAAAAATCTCTGCGGCATTCGATCCCCACCCTAATTTTCCCCTATCTACATAGGAATGTTATGTTTAAATTTGAGAGTAGGACGACAGCGTTTCGTCATTCCTTATAGAAACTTCAGCTTGAGCAGCAGTATAGTTTGGGATGATATTTAGTGGATACTTTGTGGGTGACATGATATTTTTGACAAATAAAGCTCCAACTACCTTATTGCGAAAGGTGTACCTCTGTCAGTATATGATGTGGTTTGGAATTCCAAACCCATTCAAGCATTTGATCTTCTAACAAAGGAAACAACAACTTCCGACGCTCGTTCTATTAGATTTTGCTTACCCACTTAGAAACATAATCAACTTTGCAAGCAAGATTTAATAATTATTACCCCAGGATCAGGGAAACGGTCCCATGAAAATCAATTGCCCCCCAAACATAAAAAACATTTCACTTACAAATAGACTGAAAAGGGCCCCATCTCACTCTTAAAAGATTTTCTCAATCTTGACATTCATTGCATTGCTTACAAAAAATATAGCAAGTTTGTTCAAAGTTTTATAATAAAATCACACATTCAAGCACTTTCTGAACTGTCCTTCTTGGACCAAAAATGACATCCCAAGTCATATTGAATGACAAAAAATTGAGAAAGCATTGCATTTCAGTCTTTGACACACATCTACGAATGATTTATCAAAAATAAATCTTTAAAGAAGATAAGGGTAATATACAAATGTAACTTTAGCATACTTTTTATTCTATCCTTTTGAGCTCTTGAAAGATCTGAAAAACTAAGAGGGGGGTGAATTAGGCTTTAACCGATTTTTTTCTTATTTAAATAAAAAACAAGTTCTAAGGATAACAAAGATCAAACCACTTGGTGTTCAACCAAAGTATGAAAAGATGAGTCAAGAAAAGAGAAGGCAATGACACAACAAGATTTATAGTGGATTCGGTTTATCCAACAAAACCTAATCCACTACCTTGAGCTATCTACTCAAGGATTCACAAAACCTTCATAATAAGTAAGAAGAATACAATAGAGGATTCTTACCCAATTCCCTTAGGGTTTACAACATAAAAACTCTTAACCAACCAAGGTTCATCAACACTTTGAGTTTTAAATATAACCTGTATACACACCTAGCTCTATTACAACAATTAATGAAAAAAGAAGGCTATTAACACAACCACAGTTTTTCTATGGTTCAAGGCTCACTCTAACCCTTAGAGTTTTAAGCCAATGCAACCTTGAACAAATCAATTCAGATATGAATACGAAGAGTTCGATATATGAAATTGACACCTTAAGTTGAGATATATCAAAGTAAAGCATTAATACCCTTTGAGTAATGTTTTATGTAAGTTGCTCAAGAACCCAATGATTTTGTATAAATCCACTTGATGAATTTCACAATATGAATGTTAAGCATTTGGTTTCAAAACAATCTCCAGAGTCTATGAAGTATAGGATCAGATTGTTGCTCAAAAAGTGTTCTTGTGGAGTGGTTTTTTAAACGACATTGGGTATTTATAAGTATGCACCAACGGTCAAAAAATGGCTGTTTTGAATCCCATCAGGAGAAGTGCGGTCGGACCGCCAAATCAGGGAGGGTCCGCCCGAAACATCATCCGCAAAAATGTTCCAGAGAACTCTTGACCAACTGCGGACGATTATGACCTCAAAGTCCGGTCGACGCTCACATCATCCGCAAGTGTTCCAGAGAAAGAGAACACTGACAATCTGCGGACGATACTCTGAGAAGTCTGGTCTGACCGCTGGATTGTGGTTCTTCCACACTTTTGGGGGGTCAGGTCGACCACAATGCATTTTAAAAAACTATGCAGAAAAAGTTTCCAAACAACTCTAGATTTTGCAAACTTATTTTATGAATTTGGAAGTATGTGCATGTATTTGGAAAATCATTTTACTTTTATTGAGCAACTATGGAATCATTACTCAAAGGGGAAGGGATAGACCTCGAGATTAATCAAAGATAATAAGAAATTATTAAATCTACACCTTAGTCCTATCTAATCCAGAAAACTCTTATTCAAGGCTTGACATCAAAAGCTCTTTTCTGAAGAATTGAAACTTTGATCGTGCAAGGATTAGATAATGAATCCTAAGAGATCATATTAATACAATAAAAACAGATTAGTCATTGTTCAATGTTTGCATTAATCCAAAATTAAGATATTTTATTTAACGCTTTAGGCTTCAATCTACCATTTTTTGATGATGACAAAATCTGATGCCAGCTGTGATGATATAAACAATTAAGTGCAAGGATTCAAAGTAAGGAGAGTATAGAATATGTAATAAAAATTATTAAAAGGGCTCACCCTACAATATGCTAGGGATTTGAAGATATCACATATAGCATTTAACCATTAGTGTGATGATTATCAAGAAAATAACTATAGAATGTAACAGTTTTCGAAATAAATACTGGATTCAAAATTAACGTATTCAATATAAGTATACGAGACACTTTCCTAGCTGATATAGGCTTAAAAGAAAGCCTATTTTTCCACCTACCTCCGTCATCCTCCTTCCTTCTGAATAACATAGAGAAAAGAATAAAAAAACATTTATAAAGCTCCCCTATCAAGATGCATTAGTTTTGTAAAAAATTTGACAGAGTTTCTTTTATAACTTTATAAAACATTTTGCATAAATTCAATCATGCCAAAAAAGAGAGGGTGAGAGAACACAGAAAATCACAGATTAAGGCCACCGGGCCATCAACACTAAACTTCCCATTCTCCTTCAATCTCATATATCATAAACGTAGAAAATATAACTTTTAAACCAGGGATAGCACATACATAACCTTTCTTTAGAGCTATTTCTCCTTCTCTTGATTTGTTGAGTTTGAGCATTTAAGTCATTCAGAAGTTCCTAAAACAAAAGTTAGTTACACAAACATGTAATATTGCAATCAACAGTGTTTTTCTCCCCCTTTTGTCATCATTCAAAAAGAATGGATTAGAAGGATAGAACAAATAATTAAAAATAAGAGCCTCAACTACCAAGGAGTCATCATGGGGGGAAAAATATATAAAAAAAATAGAGTCAAGAAACACAAAACAAGAGATAAGTTGTGTGGATAAAACAAAAGTACAATAACGTGCGGAAAAAAACACTATCTCCTAGGTCGTCGCATATAAACCTTGCTGTGGAAGCGGTGGCAGAGGCTGCGCATCAGGCGGGGGCATATCACGTGAAGGTGGTGGTGTAGATAGAAACGTCAACCTGAATTGCCATGTAGTGCCTCTAGATGAAATTTGATGTTGATGATTCAAATGCCATGTACTCCACCCGATGCCAGGTCGCGATCTTCTGGATAGATGAAGTGAAGGTGTCTTGAAATATGTCAAGTGTGCTAAACATCGAGCCAATCTGAGAAGAAATTTCTTCAAGGGCACCCCAAGATGGCAGGTTTTGGAGGGGATACTCTTCCTCGCCAACTTTTTCTTACATTTGCCTCTTCAAATCTGGAGCCTCAGGAGGAACATTCTTCTCCTCATCTAGATGAAGTGAATCTTTTCACACCTTGTGAGTCTTCACCTTCGCCAGTAAAGGGTCGCCTTCATGAAGAGTTATCGGTGTGGTTCTTTCCCATCAACCTTGCTATCTCCTTTGTTGCCACAATGATCTTCTTCCGAAGTTAATATATATTCTTCAATTTCCCATGGACCATTTAGACATAACGCTTTGCAGTCTTTAAAAGAAAGAAAAGTGAGTGACTTAGGCACAGTTTTGTCCCCGTCAGTTCTGGAAATGGGACGTTGTTTGAAATGGAGGAAAACTTTGGTAATATAACCGTCCAGGGTAAGCTTTTGGAACACCTGTTTGCCCTTCTCAATGGTTAGCTATCATGTGGTGTACCAGCAATGATAACCAAAATCCACCGGATTATCTTCACCAACAAATACATAAGACACATATGCATAAAAGGACCAGTAGTTTTATGGCCTTAGTGGGGATGAAGATGTTAGTGCACATATGATGAAGAATACGATGTTCAAAACTAAAACACAGGCCCCTCTCTTGACGCTAAGTTTACAAAAGAGTTTCACTTAGTGAAATCTATCAAAAAACCCTCAAGCAGAAAAACATTATTGATTATTCTGTGATGAGTATTAAAATACTCAATCCCATCCTATAGGTATCTCTAAGATTCATCGAAACCAATTGGAAGTAAATTTTATATCTATTCCCATGACCCTTGAAACAAAAAAGAGTTCCTTATAGTCATCTTCTCCCTCCTTTTCTAATACCTCTTCAAGATTAGATATAAAACTGATATACAAGTCAAGTATACAAGGATTCTTCAGGTCAAATATATTATCCCATCTTGCCAAGCCAGATAGGTAAGAATCTATCAAAGGGAAATTCAATACCTATCAATGGTGCTCCCAGAAATTATTGGGATTCTTGAGGTAGGTTTAATATTGTAACGATTCCTCATGATGCTTGCTAATGAAGAGTTCGAGAAGAAGCTTGCATGGTCTCTTCTTCTTTGGAACATCTTAACCATTGTGGTTTTGCCGTCACTTGAGTTTTTGCCCATTCTAGGGTTTCAAATGCAGAGCAAACAAGGATATGTAGGATCGAGACATGTATGAATTGGGGAAAAATGAAGTGTAAGTTACGGGGATGTTCGGGTGGGGTGGTTATGAGATGTTTGAAGAGTGCGGCTGTGAAAATGAGAGGTGGGGAGATTGGAGATGAAAAGTGGCGTCCGAAAGAGGCCATATTTTGTAACGGTTCCACAGATGTCTGCGGTCGACCGGGGATCGTCGTCGACAGTATCGTCAGCACCTTGATTTTGTACTCGGAACATTTCGGTCGATACACTTAATCTGCGGTTCGACCGGAAGTTTTAATTGAGTCGTCCGCAAATTCTCTGAACATTTCGGTCGATGTTTGTGTGATTTAATCTGCGGTCGACCGGACGATGATAAGTGTATCGTCCGCAAGGCCCACTGGAAACCTCACCGTCGATATTTTGAATCTCGCGGGTCGACCGCGTCATCCTGTCATGATATCCTCAAGTCACTGTCTGTTCTGGTGGATAGTATTTTAGCTTGCGGACCGACCGACCCTGCCACTGGTGTATCCAAACAAGCACAAAAGCATATATATTGACAGACTTATAAACGCACAAGCTAGAAATCAAACGTACCAATACCCAAAAAGTGTTCTAGTAAACAAAACCTTTTCTAGCCAAAGGCTTTGTGAAAATATCAGCAATTGATCATCCGTAGGAACAAACTCAAGAAACAAATCACCTTTTAAAACATGATCACGCAAAAAAATGATGTTTATATATACTATGCTTAGTTTTTGCAGTTGTATAGGAATCTTTGTCAGATTTCTGGAACTAGTATTATCGCCAGTTGAAGTGGTACAATCAAAGTTCAAGGTTTCAAAGCCCATAATCTTGCAAGTGGTTTCATCCATAAACTTGTGCACAACAACTACCAGCAGAATGTATTCGCTTCAGTGGTAGAGAGAGAGACAAAAGCTGCTTTCTACTATACCAAGAAAACAAAGATAACCAAGAAAATTGACAGTGACCACTAGTACTCTTACGTTCTACTATACAACCTGCATAATCTGCATCAGTAAATGCTACTAGCTCAAAAGGGACATAGATTTAGGATACCACACCAAAATTATAGTCCCCTTTAGATCGACGAATAAGTTTAATAGCAATTAAATGAGATTCTCCAGGGATGATTGAAATTTTAGCAATGACAAACAGAGAACAGAATATCAGGTCTACTAGCAGTTAAATACAAAAGACTCCCAATCATTCCTTGTATATAGTTGTTGGTCACTCATCTTACCATTCTCGCTTTGTCTTAAAATTTAATAAGATGTGGCCATAGGAGATCAAATCTCCTTTGAATCAGCCATTCCCCAAACCTTTTCAGTAATTCTTTTGGGTACTTGGCTTATTGTTAATGAAAGCTACCTCCTTTGCTTGCTTAATTGTAATCCAAGGAAAAATGTCAACTCACCCATATGCTCATTTCAAATTCATCTGCTGGTCTTAGAGAAATCTTTGGCACATATTTTCATTAGTAGCTCCGAAAATAATATCATCAACATATATTTAACAATCCAAAAAATATCATGGACCTTTATTTTTAATTTAAAGAGAGTCGTATCAACTATACCTCTAGAAAAAACCTTTATTGACAATAAGAAAAAATTGCTAAGTCTATACATACCAAGCTCTGGGTGCTTGCTTTGTAAAACCATATAAGGCTTTGGAGAGCTTTGTACACATGATTTACATATGATTCATCGAATAAAACCAGGAGGTGTTCCAACATACACTTCCTCTTGAATGACACCATTAAGACAGCACTTTTGACATCCATTTGAAAGAATTTAAAACCTTTCAAAGGAAGGCAAATGCAAGGAGTAACATTCGAATGGACTCTATCTGCCACTGGAGCAAAGGTTCTCATATAATCAATACCTTCTTCCTGATTATATACTTGCAGCAACAAGTCTAGCCTTATTTCTAGTTTACAATACCATGTTCATTCAAGGTTGTTTCTAAAAACCCATTTCTGTTACCCAAATAATAGTAAGATTTGAAGGTAGGTACAAGTTCCCATACTTTGCTCCTTTCAAATTGATTTAACTCATCTTGCATGGCAATAATCCAAAAATATCATTAAGAGCTTCATCAGGTTCCTAGGTTCTATATGAGATTAAAAATGCAAAATCATCAACAAACTTGTAAAAAAATCTTCTAGTTCTTACCCTTCATTTGGGATCACCAATTGATTTGATCCTTGGATGGTTGTGAACCTATTCCTTCTTTTGGAAGATTCATTTACTTGCTCCTTTCTTCAAGTGAGATGATTCTTGATTTTCAAGGACTTCTCCATTCTATTCCTTTGATGTTGAAGGTGAGGATTTTCATTTTGTTTGAGCAGCATCATTATTTATTGACTCAAGGGTATTTCTTGAATATACCACATTCAATCTCCATTCTTGGCAAATAGAATGTTAGATTCATCAAAACAACCATGACTAACTTTCTTCAATAATCAGAGTTCTCTTTATTATACACACGATAAGCTATTCTTATTGAAGAATAGCCAAGAAAGAAAAACCTTCATAGGAGTTCTTATCAAACTTACAAGATTGTCGTTGACGTTAAAAAAAAACATTTACAACAAAAAACCTTTGAAGTAAGAAATAGAAGGAGTTTTGCCAAACATAAGTCATAGGGGGTTTTCTTCACAAGAGGTCTAAGAAGCACTATATTATAATATAGCAAGAGGTGTTTTACAGCGTCAGCCCCAAAAAATACTTTGGAAATTATTTTCACATGAGCATTAGAACGGGTCAGTTCCTGTAAAGTACGATTTTTCCTCTCAACAAACACCATTATTGTTGAGGAGTTTTAGCAACAGAAAAAATTGTGAGAAAAATTCCATTTCTCATCACACAGTTTAGTGAAGTTAATATGACAAAAATTCTACTACCATTACATTCAATGGAGATGCGTTGCAACCTATGGTGTTTGTTACTTGTTTAAAAACGATTGACAAAAGCTCAAAAGCTTCATCGTGCCCAACAAGATAATACCAAGAAATCTAGAGAAGTCTCAACTATCACAAGCATACAATTGTTCACAAGGCTCATTGTCCTCATAGGACCAAAATAGATCCATTTATGAACAAGTTCAAGAGGTTGTGAAAAGGGTTTTTTTTGAAAACAATCTTCTTAGGTTAAAAGAACTCTTGACTTGTTAAATAGTGACAAGCATCACAAACCCACGATCTTATGTCAAAATGAATGGCAGGCACTCCTCTAACATATTCATGTTTAGATAAGTTATGCAAAGTATCCATGCTACATGTCCTAACCTACGATGCAAAGAATGCAATCATCATTTTCAAAGCAAGAACATTTACATCTTGTTCAACTAAATCATCAAAGTAAAAGATCATACATATTCATTTCATTTCCAACAAAAACACATTTTGTTAGAGCAATCATCAATAATCAAACATGAAATCCTTCTGAAAAATAAAAACAACAAAAAACCCCTTTATAACCATTAGCACATAATTGACTTAATTAAGCAATTATATTTGAGATTATCAATAAGAAGAACATCTTTAATAAAGGGAGAATTTACTCTTTTACCAACATTGCCAAATGCCATGATTTCCTTTCTTTTTGTCACAGAAAAGTCACAAATCTTCAATATCTTGGTTGACATCATTAAGTATGGATTGCATTTCCAGTCCATGTGTCTGGAGCATCCACTGTCAAGAAAACCATTTGTTCTCAGTTGTTTTCAATTGAAAAACATACCCTAACACCAAAGATGTTAAAAGCCTTTGGTACCCAAATTCTCTTGGGTCCATTGGGGTTAGTTCTTTAATTACCCAAGTGCTTTTAGCACCATTCTCAATCTTTTTCTTCAATAACACTAGCACTTTATGGACCATTTTACAACAATAAGTACAACATATTTCGAGAGTATAGACATGGTGAATGATAGCATGAGAACTCTCTTATATGTAGGGACAGATGTGAGTGAGAAGAACTCTATGTGTGTGTGAGAACATTATTATAAACTATAATCAAAACCAAGACCTCTCTTATCATGAGGAGTATTTGCCATACCAAGTAGTTTGTCAAAGTTGTCCCTACCACAGTAAGTTTTGCAAGCTAGCACTTAAATCACTAATTCTAATTTTCATGGATCATAATCAATCAGCATATCATCCAACTTTCTTTTTTGTTCTAGAAATAAGATAACCCTTAGCATTCTCAGAAATTTACCTTATCAGTTAAACCAATAACATTTCATCAAGACAAATCTTTGTATAGAGTTAACAAGGCATTTTTCAATCGATGAGCCTAGTATTATCATGATAGATTCTCTTACTTGACATTTCAAGACTTTGTTTTTTTTGATAATCTGTTTCATTCCTTTCTAGAGATGGGGGGAAAAGATGAATTCATCTCTATCCAAACATGTCAACCAAATATCATATCACTTTCACTATCAACTAAAGAAGAGTTTCGGAGTATTTACCTCATCCTCAAGGGCCATTTGGAACTGAAACAACATTTGCATTGTCAGTTTGGTCGTCATCTTCACTGCATCTCATGATCCCAAGTGAAAGGCAAGGTCCTGTCTGTTCTTGGACTTGTACTTCTTTTTTTCTCTCTTAATTTTGGACAGGCCGATTTGAGTGATTTGGAATTCCGCATTCATAGCATTCTTGAGTTGTTATTGTAGATGTCGATGGACTTTTTTTTGAATTTGTGAAATGTCCCTTGTTGAACATTTCTTGAAGTTCTTCAGGACAGAGCTATTTCCCATCAATCCATTTCTTCCTCATCATGGAAGATTCATTTTCGTTGTCTCTTAGTTTTGAGAGCAATTCCTCTTTTCCCTTTGTCTTCCACTTTTGATCATTCAACCACTCATCCTAATACTCTGAGTGAGAAGTGAGTTCCAATAAGCTCTTCCATGGTTCTTCTCAAATAATGAGTTTCAACATAGCGTAGTTTGCTTCCCAAGCCTTGGTAAGAATTGAGTTGTTCATATGTTGTTTCCATATAGAATAGACTTGCTAAACACTTTTAAACCGTTAATAATGTTAGTAAAGCGAGTTAAACATATCAGTGAGTTTTCATTGGATTTCATAGTGAAAAGTTCATACTCCTTGTAAGCCATACAAGTTTTGTTTACTTTAACTGGTTTGTACCTTCATGAGTCACTTCAAGTAGTCTCCACATTTCATGTGCAGATTCACAAAATCTTACCTGTTATACTCATTCATCATCAAGTAGCACAAGTAAAGAGTGTTAATGGCAAGGGAACAGTAAGGGTCATCTTCTTTTTATCTTCCTCATCAAATCCTCAGAAATTCCATCAATCGTATACCAGCAACAACTTTGAAAGGTACATAGGGACCATGTCAACATATTCCAGAATTCGTAGTTTAGAGAAATATATAGATGCTAACTCTATTTTTCCAAAAATTATAGTTGTGCCAGTCAACAAAGGAGGTCTGTATAGAAACCTTTACCCATCATAGTGTTATCTAGACTGAGCCATAGAATCTATGACTTCAAGGATGTTAAGCCTTTCAACAAGAAGACCTGCTCTGATCCAATTGAAAACCTAAGAGTGGGGGGGTGGAATTAGGTTTAAACGATTTTTCTTCTTTAAATAAAACAAGCTTCTAAGGATACAAATATCAAACACCTTGGTGTTCAAACCAAAGTATGAACAAGATGAGTTCAAGAAAAGAAGCAATGAACACAAAGATTTAGAGTGGTTAGGTTTTCCTAACAAAACCTAATCCACTACCGTGAGCTATCTACTCAAGGATTTTCACCAAAACCTTTTACTAAGATAGTAGAGAGAATACAATAGAGGCTTAACCAATTCCCTTCGGGGTTTTACAACATAAACCTCCTTAACCAACCAAGTTCACTCAACATTGGAGTTTGACAATATAACCTGCTACACCCTATCTCATTACAACAATTAAGAAAAAGAAGCTCTACACAAACACATGTTTTATTATGGTTCAAGGCTCACTTACCTAGAGTTTAAGCTCAATGCAACCTTGAAAAAATCAATCAGATATGGAATAAGAAGAGTTTGATCTCTGAAATTCAACCTTAATGGAAGATAGATCAATGTAAAGCCAATAAATACCTCGTGAGAATGTTTTCTTGGAAGTTGCCTCAAGAACCCCAATGATTTTGTATAAATGCTCACTTTGGATGGATGAATTTCACACTATGAATGTAAGATTTGGTTCAAAATAATCTCCAGAGTCAAGAAGTATAGTAATCAGATTTTGCTCAAAAAGTAGTTCTTGTGAGTTGTTTAAACGATTGGGTATTTATAAGTATGCACCAACGGTCATAAAAATGGCTGTTTGAATCCCACTCAGGAGAAGTGCAGTCGACCGCAAATCAGGAAGGTCGTCCGCACCATCATCCGCAAATGTTCCAGAGAACTCTTGACAACCTGCGGACGATGACCTCAAAAGTCCGGTCGACCGCTCCATCATCCGCAAGTGTTCCAGAGAACACTTGACAATCTGCGGACGATACTCTGAGAAGTCTGGTCGACCGCATGATTTGTGGTCGTCCACACTTTTGTCAGGTCGACCACAAATGCATTAAAACTATGCAGAACAAGTTTCCAAACAACTCTAAGATTTTGCAAACTATATTTTATGAATTTTGAAGTATGTGCATGTATTTTGAAAATCATTTTACTTTTATTGAGCAACCTATGGAACTCATTACTCAAAGGGATAGACCTAGAGATAATCAAAGATAAATAAAGAATTAAATCTACACCTCTAGATCCTATCTAATCTAGAAACTCTTATCTTCAAGGCTTGACATCAAAAGCTCTTTTCTGAAGAATTGAAACTTTGATCTTGCAAGGATTAGATATATGAATCCTAAGAGATCATCATTAATACAATAAAACCATTAGTCATTGTCAATGTTTGTCATTTAATCAAAATTAAGATATTAAAAGCTTTAAGGCTTTCAAGATCTTTAGGTAATTCCTTAGTAACAAGATAATTGACAATATCAGCATACCAAGGCAAGTTACCATGTAAAACATATCGATGCTTAGTAGAAAACAACTCAGAGATAGGAAATACTTCACCATAATAAGTAAGACGACTTAGATGGTCAGCTACAAAATTTTATGCTCTCTTCTTGTCACAAATCTTAATATCAAACTCTTGGAGCAACAAAATCCATCTTAAAAGTCTAGGTGTAGACTCTTACTTCTTGAGAATGTGTCGTAAAGCTGCATGATCAGAAAATACAATCACTTTAGTTCCTAGAAAATATGATCTAAATTTCTCTAATGCAAATACAATTGAATAAAGTTATTTCTTAGTTGTGGTGTAATTGCATTGTGCATCATCAAGTGTCCTTGAAGCATAATAAATCACATGAGGAACTCTATCAACTTTTTGTCCTAAAACTGCACCAACAACTATATCACTTGTATCACACGTGATTTCAAAAGGTAAATTCCAATAGGGGCTTGAATAATAGGGGCAGAAATCAACTTCTCTTTCAAAGCATTAAAAGCAATTTTACAACCTTTATTACAATAAAAAATCACATCTTTTTGCAACAAAGTATACAAAAGTTGAGACATTTTTTAAAAATCTTTGATAAACCTTCTATAAAAACCTTTTATAAGGAAGAGATTTTACCACATCAATTTTTGCTTTGTCCACTTGTAGCCCTTCTCCAGACATCACATGTCCAAGAACTATTCCTTGTTTCACCATAAAATGACATTTTTCATACAAGGTTAGTTTCAATTAAGGCTGCAAATGAGCGGAGCGGCTCGCGAGCTACTCGGTCACAGCTCGACTCGAGTTCAAACCGAGCTCGAGCCAGCTCGTTAAAAATTTGAGTCGAGCTCGAGCCCAAAATTAGTTGGTTCATGGCTTTTCGATTATGTATTTTAAATTTTTATTATTATTTTTTTCCAATTTTTTAATTAAAATTTTTTTAGAAATAATTCAAACTCGAACTCAAGTTTGAGCTCGGCTCGAAAGTTATCTTTTATTCGAGCTCGAGCTTGAGCTTGGCTTGGCTCGAACTCGGCTCGGCTCGTTTGCACCCCTAGTTTCAATGCATCGTTTAAGAATGAGTTCTAAATTCTCTAAGCATTCATCAAAATAATATCTATAAATTGTAATGTCTGAAAGCCCTAAAGTTTTTAATGTCTTAATTTTGATTAATGACAAACATTGATGAGGACTAATGTCTTATTTGTACAAGTGATAGAGTTTTTGGATTCATGATTTAATCCATGCAAGATCGAAGTTTCAAATCTTCAGGAAAGAGCTTTTGATGTCAAGCATTGAAGATAAGCGTTTCTAGATTAGATAGGATCTAGAGGTGTCGCATTATTTCTTTATTTATCTTTAGATATCTCTAGGTCTACCCCTTTGAGTAATAAGTTTTATAGGTTGCTTAATAAAAGTGAAATGTTTTTCAAAATGCATTTCATTTAGATAAAACATGAGTTGGGTATTTAAAATGATTTTCAAAATACATGCACATACTTCAAAATTCATAAAATATATTTTGCAAACTCTTGGAGTTGTTTGGAAACTTGTTCTGCATAGTTTTAATGCATGTGTGGTCGACCTGACAAAAGTGTGGACGACCACTGATCATGCGGAAAAGCCTATTTTAAAAGAGAAAAAATCGGTTGAAACCTAATTCACCCCCCCTCTTAGGTTTTTCAATTGGTATCAGAGCAGGTCTTCTTGTTGATAAGGCTTAACATCCTTGAAGCAAAGATTCTATGGCTCATCTAGATAACACTATGATGGTAGAAGGTTACTCTACTACTAGACCTCCTTTGTTGAATGGCACTACCTATAATTTCTGGAAAAATAGAGTTAGAATCTATATATCTTCTCTAAACTATGAATTATGGAATATTGTTGAAAATGGACCCTGTGTGCCTTTTAAAGTTGTTGATGGTATCAAGATTGATAGAATATCTGAGGAATTTGATGATGAAGATAAAAAGAAAATGACTCTTAATTTTCTTGCCATGAACACTCTTACTTGTGCACTTGATATGAATGAGTATAAAAGGGTAAGATGTTGTGAATCTGTACATGAAATGTGGAGACTACTTGAAGTGACTCATGAAGGTACAAACCAAGTAAAGGAAACAAAACTTGGTATGCTTACAAGGGAGTATGAACTTTTCACTATGAAATCAAATGAAAATATTACTGATATGTTTACTCGCTTTACTAACATTATTAACGGTTTAAAAGTGTTTAGCAAGTCTTATTCTATAGGAGAACAAAACATGAAGATACTCAATGCTTTACCAAAGGCTTGGGAAGGCAAAACCACTGCTATGCTGGAAACTCATGATTTGAAGAAGAAACCAGTGGAAGAGCTTATTGGATCACTTCTCACTCATGAAATTAGGATGAAGTGGTTGAATGATCAAGAAGTGGAAGACAAAGGGAAAAGAGGAATTGCTCTCAAAGCTAAAGAGAACAACAAAAATGAATCTTCCAGTGATGAGGAAGAAATGGATGATGAGGAAATAGCTCTTGTCATGAAGAACTTCAAGAAAATGTTCAAAAAGGGACATTTCAACAAATTCAAAAAGAAGCCATCGACATCTACAAATATCAACTCAAAGCAATGCTATGAATGCGGAAGTCCAAATCACTTCAAGGCGAACTGTCCAAAATTAAGAGAGAAATAAAAGAAGTACTAGTCCAAAAACAAGAAAGGACTTGCTTGCATGACGAAGCCTGTCGTACGGCTCTCAAATTTAAACTTAACAATTCCTATGTAGATAGGGAAAGTAGGGATCGAATCCACAGAGATTTGTCAACTCTTAAATTAAAATCGTTAATCGAAAAAAGTTTGGGGGGTTTTTTGGTATTTTGAGAATAAGGAAATGACAACAATTAAAATAAATATTTTTGAGGTTTTGGATTTTGTAAACAGAATTAAAACGAAATTTGGAATACAAATGATATAAAAAGCGTTAGCAAGGAACTAGTATCAAGTTATATTTTTCATGGGATTAATCGTAGATCAAGACATTATTAAGTAATTGGTTTTAGAATCCCGATCAGCTCAAACAGATTCCTATCCTTACAAAATAGATTAATCCCGATCAGCTCAAACAGATTAATCACTAATTTAATTAAACACCACTACCAACCAACGTGTATAGGATGCTCAATCAAATTGCATTAAACAAATAAGGCATCACCAACATTAAATTGTATATAACAATCAACTTAATTATATACAATTTAAATTATATAATTCCACTACTAATTTAATTAAGGCAAGAGCTGCAACTCAATTAAACTAGTAGATGCTACTTGAATTATTAATACAAGATTAATAATCATAGCTATATAATCACATTCATTAACTAGATTGTCAATCCAATTAATTCACACAATTATATTGGTAAAAATAGGAATTATATAAATACTTAATTAATATATATAAGTATATTAAATAAATACACACATATATATATAGAAAGAAAGATTGGATTTATATTAACTAAAGAAATTAGGCGGTTCAACCGGCCATTTAAATAAATTAAACTAAAAGTATGGACGCTCGGCCTTCCATAAAAAAAAAGAATTAAAGACATAAAAATATATTAAACTAGTTAGGAGGCTCGGCCTTCCATAATACATAAAATAAAAGACATAAAAGTAAATTAAACTAATAGGTGGCTTGGCCATCAATTTGCGATATTTAAAGTGCATAAAGCAAAATAAATAAAGACTAGGCGGATAAACCGACTATAAGTCCAGTTAAATAAATCCAAATAGAAATTAAGTACAAAGAAAATTATCTCATAATCCCATTTATTAATAACTTAACACATATCCTTGCTAACAAAAGGAAATTACTCACAATCCATATTTAATAAATATAAGATGAAATTTATAAACATTAGAACGAAAATTTGAAAGAAATACTCCCCGAAAATATTGAAATTATCCGGACAGAATTTCTTTACTAAATATTACAAAAAACCTTGAAATATTATTTTAAAAAATCTGGAAAATATACTAAGATGAAGACAATAATAAAAGAAATAAATTGCAAAAGAAATGGAGAAGATTGGAGCTATATTGGTTTCTAAATCATAAAAATAAGCTCCCTATTTATAGCCACAAAAATCAGGGGCAAAATGGTCATTTTGCATCCCAAAGTCTTGAAAATGTAGTTGGTGGCCTAATTTCCCAACTTCGCCACATGTTGCGTCCTCATTGGTCCAAGTTGCCGCTTCTAGAAGCGCCACTTGTCACCTTCTGATTGCGCCACTTGTCATCTTCTGATTGCGCCACGTGTCATCTTCTCATTGCGCCACGTCATCGAATGACATAGATTTTTATTTTTTTATTTTTTTTTATTTTTTATCTTCTCCAACATTTCTTCATCTTCTTCTTTTTATCTCCATAATAAACTAAAATACAGCGAAAAACTTACAAACAAAGAAATAGAAGGGAAACGTGAAATATATCCATTAAATAACATAATTAACCGATTTTCAAACAAAATATAGTCATTAAATAACATAAAAATCAGTTAATTTATGAGTACATCAAATTCCCCCACACTATCTCTTTGCTTGCCCTCAAGCAAAATATAAACACACAATATACAAGTATAAATAACTTAAACAAGATTAATAAGGTAACAAAGTGTTATATAAATTTTGTTTAACCCCTTTTTATTTGAAAAGCAATTGTGTTCGTGTGCTTGAATATCATTACAAGTTTAACATTAATATTCAAAGTTAACAAAATGTGACTGTGAAAAACATAAAACCCTGAATAAATTTTTTTTTTTTTAAAACATTCTATTAGTATAATGAAAGGATAATAACAAAGTCACTATGTAAATAAAAATACATTCTTAGTTTCTCAACACAACTTATTAGCTTGTAAACTCACATATTCTCCACTAATCATGAAGATTTTGGTCGATCTGGGTCAAATAGGACTTTTAGTCTTGCAATGTTAAGCTCGGGATTTGGTTACAATCGAAAGATAGGGATATACAAAATATTTCAAGAGTTTAAATTGAAAATGAATTACCATCTCTTGAAGAAAACCTTAGCCATGATATCTCTTCATTTTTCACACTTTTCTATTTTCTTTTTCTTTTTCTTTTCTTTTCTTTTCTTTTCTCGTAATCCTTTATCAGCAGTGTTCATAACTTTTCTATACAAATTAACACATGGTAATACATTCTCAATAAAATATTTGGATAGAAAAGTAATAAACGAGGCTAATTATCAAAGAAATTAAATGGTAATGAAACCATTCATACATGTTGGCTCAAAGTAGGATCGAGGGATATATATAAGTATGGTTCGTTTAGAAAGGCTCAAACTATCAAAGAAGGCCTTATGTCATCCCCAAATCAACCAAGATCTTATTTAAATTTCGTCTCAAACATGTGAAAGAACAAGTTCTACTGTGTAGAGAGTGACCTTAAATGTACTAAAACACATAGTAAACTTACATTATCATCAAATCAAAATATTAATGTTTTTAACTCTGGGTTTCATAACATAAAACATTTAGCCACATTAGTTAAATAAGAATATTTTTGTCAAATTGCTAAGATATTCAATTGATTTATTCGAAAAAAAAAATTTACAGAAAGGGATACAATTATAAAAGGATTGAAAAATTTAACACAAAATTACCTAACATCTTAAAAAGTTATAATACATGCATGATTTATTCAACAAAATAACAAGTTATTAAAAACAATGTTTTTAAAGGTGTGGATCAAGAATCAAATGAGATTAATCACTTGACTCTTTACTCAAACCACCCCCCACACTTGGGAATTACATTGTCCTCAATGTAAAAACACACAAAGTTTGAAAAAAATAAAAAAATAAAATAACATTATTCCACAGCTTATAATAAAAAGAAAATAACACACATTTATTTAAAAAAACAAAACTTACAACTTTAACTCTAAATCCATTGAATCTCTTTTTCGCTTGTTACCGGAAATTGACCAGTTAATTGGAGGTACTTCTGGATCTGTCTCTGGTACAAAAGCTACTAATTCATCCAATAGCTCCTTAGTTGTGGGTGCAGATACAATTATTCTTCGTGCTACTGGAGATAGAAGCTTATGTGTAACAGCTATGTCAAGAAATGCTAATAAACCATCAAAGTAGTGATCAACATTTAAAAGACCAATTGGTTTAGTGTGCAGTTTCATGTTAAACCAGAATGTTAAATTGAACAAGCATTCG
This sequence comes from Apocynum venetum, assembly GCA_019593545.1. Classification (NCBI taxonomy): domain Eukaryota; kingdom Viridiplantae; phylum Streptophyta; class Magnoliopsida; order Gentianales; family Apocynaceae; genus Apocynum; species Apocynum venetum. The sequence continues at coordinate 1,314,375 of SRSM01000334.1, forward strand.
AAAACCTCATATCCTCCTGGTATGACTATGAAAGCATCAGAGTTATGCAACATGAGTGTCATGCGTTCATAAAATGATTTTGTTTGTGCCTCATGTCCAATTGTTTTGCCATATATTTGTTTCAGAGGAGTGGGAATTACACCTACCGCGAGAACTTTGTTTGGTTGATTTGTTTCAATTTGAACAAGTGTTTGGTATGACTGGTGTGCTCGAGCAACCTCTCCAATTAAACCAGCTGACGAAGCCTGTCGTACGGCTCTCAAATTTAAACCTAACAATTCGTATGTAGATAGGGAAAGTAGGGATCGAATCCACAGAGATTTGTCAACTCTTAAATTAAAATCATTAATCGGAAAGGGTTTTGGGGGGTTTTTGGTATTTTGAGAATAGAATTAAAAAAGGAATTTGGAATATAAATGATATAAAAAAAACGTTAGCAAGGAATTAGTATCAAGTTATATTTTTCATGGGATTAATCATAGATAAAGACATTATTAAGTAATTGGTTTTAGAATCCCGATCAGCTCAGACAGATTCCTATCCTTACAAATTAGATTAATCCCGATCAGCTCAGACAGATTAATCTCTAATTTAATTAAACACCACTACCAACCAGCGTGTATAGGATGTTCAATCAAATTACATTAAGTAAATAAGGCATCACCAACATTAAATTGTATATAACAATCAGCTTAATTATATACAATTTAAATTATATAATTCCACTACTAATTTAATTAAGCCAAGAGCTGCAACTCAATTAAATTAGTAGATGCCACTTGAATCATTAATACAAGATTAATAATCCTAGCTATATAGTCACGTTTATTAATTGGATTGTCAATCCAATTAATTCACATAATTATATTAATTAAAACAGGAATTACATAAATACTTAATTAATATATAGATATAAGTATATTAAATAAATATACAAATATATATATATAAAGAAAGATTGGATTTATATTAACTAAACAAATTAGGCGGCCATTTAAATAAATTAAACTAAAAGTATGGACGCTCGGCCTTCCATAAAAAAGAAAATAAAAGACCTAAAAGTAAATTAAACTAATAGGTGGCTCGGCCATCCATTTGCGATATTTAAAGTGCATAAAGCAAAATAAATAAAGACTAGGCGGGTAAACCGACCATAAGTCCAGTTAAATAAATCCAAATAGAAATTAAGTACAAAGAAAATTATCTCATAATCCCATTTATTAATAACTTAACACATATCCTTACTAACAAAAGGAAATTACTCACAATCCATATTTAATAAATATAAGATTAAATTTATAAACATTAGAACGAAAATTTGAAAGAAATACTCCCCGAAAATATTGAAATTATCCGGACAGAATTTCTTTATTAAATTTTACAAAAAAACTTGAAAAACTATTCTAAAAATTCTAAAAATTATATTAATATGAAGATAATAATAAAAGAAAGAAATTACAAAAGAAATGAAGAAGATTGGAGCTAAATTGGTGTCCCAAATGAGAAATGAAGCTAGCATATTTATAGGGAAATTTCTAGGGGTAAAATGGTCATTTTGACTTCCGGGTACTGTAGCAGGTTGACTTGTTGACTTTGACCAGCCGACGGATACTGTTCATGACGTAAGCAGTAATGTCATCATCGACGGCGGACTGTTCACCGGAGTTACTGTTCATCGATTTTTTTTTTTTTTTTTGCATCTTCACTTCTTCTTCTTCTTCTTCTTCTTTTTATCTCCAAAATGTACTAAAATACACTGAAAAACTTATAAACAAAGAAATAGAAAGGAAATGTGAAATATATCAATTAAATGACACAATTAACCGATTTTTAAATAAAATATAGTCATTAAATAGTATAAAAATCAGTTAATTTATGAGTACATCAAATTCCCCCACACTATCTCTTTGCTTGTCCTCAAGCAAAATATAAACACAAAATATACAAGTATAAATAACTTAAATAAGATTAATAAGGTAACAAAGTGTTATATTAATTTCAATACAACTTTCACAATTAACCCCTTTTTATTTGAAAAGTAATTGTGCTCGTGTGCTTGAATATCACTTACAAGTTTAACATTAATATTCAAAGTTAACAAAATGTGACTGTGAAAAACATAAAACCCATAATAATTTTTTTTTTTTTTTTGAAAACATGCTATCAGTATAATGAAAAGATAATAACAAAGTCACTATGTAAATGAAAATACATTCTTAGTTTCTCAACACAACTTATAGGTTTGTAAACTCACATACTCTCCACTAATGATGAAAATTTTGGTCGATCTGGGTCAAATAGGACTTTTAAGCTTGTAATGTTAAGCTCGGAATTTGGCTACAAACGAAGGATAAGAATATTCAAAATATTTCAAGAGTTTATATTGAGAATGAATTACTACCTCTTGAAGAAAAATTAGCCATGATATCTCTTCATTTTTCACACTTTTCTATTTTCTTCTTTTTCTTTTCTTTTCTTCTTCTTCTTTTTTTTTTTGTTGTTTTTTTTTTGTTTTGAAGAGATCATATCTATGAGCTTTTTTTTTTTTTTACCTTTCGGTTTTTGACAATATCTCGTAATCATTTATCAGCAGTGTTCATAACTTTTCAATACAGATTAACACATGTTTAATATATTCTCAATAAAGTATCTGCATAGAAAAGTAATAAACGAGGCTATTTATCAAAGAAATTAAATGGTAATGAAACCATTCATACTTGTTGGCTCAAAGTAGGATCGAGGGATATATATAAGTATGGTTCGTTCAGAAAGGCTCAAACTATCAAAGAATGTCTTATGTCATCCCCAAATCAACCAAGATTTTATTTAAATTTCGTCTCAAGCATGTGAAAGAACAAGCTCTAGTGTGTAGAGAGTGACCTTAAATGTACTAAAACACACAGTAAACTTACATTATCATCAAATCACAATACTAATGTTTTTAACTCTGGGTTTCATAACATAAAAGATTTAGCCACATTAGTTAAATAAGAATATTTTTGTCAAATTGCTAAGATATTCAATTGATTTATTCGAAAAAATTTTACAGAAAGGGGTACAATTATAAAAGGACTGAAAAATTTAACACAAAATTACCTAACATCTTAAAAAGTTATAATACATGCATTATTTATTCAACAAAACAACAAATTATTAAAAATAATGTTTTTAAAGGTGCGGATCAAGAATCAAATGAGTTTAATCACTTGACTCTTTACTAAAACCACCCCCCCACACTTGGGAATTACATTGTCCTCAATGTAAAAACACACAAAGTTTAAAAACAACAACATTATTCCACAGCTTATAATAAAAAGAAAATAACACACATTTATTTAAAAAGAAAAACTTACAACTTTAACTCTAAATCCATTGAATCTCTTTTTCGCTTGTTACCGGAAATTGACCAGTTAATTGGAGGTACTTCTGGATCTGTCTCTGGTACAAAAACTACTAATTCATCCAATAGCTCCTTAGTTGTGGGTGCAGATACAATTATTCTTCGTGCTACTGGATATAGAAGCTTATGTGTAACAGCTATGTCAAGAAATGCTAATAAACCATCAAAGTAGTGATCAACATTTAAAAGACCAATTGGTTTAGTGTGCAGTTTCATGTTAAACCAGAATGTTAAATTGAACAAGCATTCTAAAACCTCATATCCTCCTGGTATGACTATGAAAGCATCAGAGTTATGCAACATGAGTGTCATGCGTTCATAAAATGATTTTGTTTGTACCTCATCTCCAATTGTTCTGCCATATACTTCGTTCAGAGGAGTAGGAATTACACCTACCGCGAGAACTTTGTTTGGTTGATTTGTTTCAATCTGAACAAGTGTTTGGTATGACTGGTGTGCTTGAACAACCTCTCCAATTAATCCAGCATTTCCTCCTCCGTATACTAGACCGATCTTTCGATGAGCTAGTACTCTTCCCAATTGGATAACAGCAGTTAGATGCGAAACAGTAGTACCCACGGTCGTTCCTCCAAACACTGCGATGTTTGTTAGACTTCTGATTGGTGAACCTTCCATAGTAACGACTTCAAAAGTGATTCTGTTACACACTAAAAAGAAAACAAACAAATAAAACAAATCAAGGAAGAAACAAATAAAAACAAGTAGTTGTGATTGTGGCTCACATCTTCCTCTGGTTTTACGTCCAGTAATGGTTTCAAACACCTTCTATGAGTCGGGGGTATGCTGCTCATCCAGCTTTCTTAAAAACTGGCAAACGGGATCGTTTAAATTCAGATACCGAAGAGTGTACCGGAGTTGTTCAATTTTGAATTGTTTCCATAACCCGAGAATTTCCATTTGAACGTATCCACTAGAATGCGTATCAAGAGTCAGTTTGATATCATCTAATGACTCTTTACTCAGTCTATTCTTAATGAAAGCAATTTTGTCTTCCCGATTATCGGATAAATACCCAAGTGAACGACAACTGGTATCACAGTTCCATCTAGCACATTTATAACAGACTCTCATTCTTTTACCTCTCCGTTTCTTTGCATAACTACTCTTCCCCAACCCAGGTGGACGTTTGGGAAAAGCTGGATGTTCACCACTAATTCGGACCTTAGCTTCAATTATCCACCTAATATCCTCAGGCATTCCAATGGATACTAGTAATTTGATACGCTCCAATCTCATCAGATAGATTTTTCTCAAATAATTAATAGGGAGCAATGGATAGTATCTTCTCATTTTCATTAAGGAATCATCCATTATGTAACAAAGAGATAGAAAGAAAGAAGGGATGGAAAGACAAACTAAAATGTAAAAAGTAAAGAAATACCTTGCAGATGAAATTTACTCTTGAAAGAAAATTAGCAGAAATCGTTTGGTGATTCGTTCAACAATTAAGCAGGCTATTTAAAGCCGTGTTTAATCACTGTTGGACATTTAATTAACTTAAATACGCCGTCTTTCAGTATCCGAGGAGACGCGTATTCAACAATTTCTGCTAGGCCTGCAAGCTAAAAAGTGAAAAAGGAAAATCAAACAATTCAAAAGTATTAAAGAAAACGATGGGTTGCCTCCCACACAGCGCCCTTGTTTGACGTCTTAGACTCGACGAGCACAGATTTCAATTCCTTTCTTGTGGTGGGTCTTCAAAAGCAACGGAATCGATAATTTGTCCGACAAAACCTTCATGAAAAGGTTTAAGGAGATGACCTTTCACTTTGAAAATTTTGCTCGTTTGAAGACTTTTTATCTCCACTGACCCGTGATTAAAGATATTAATGATAACAAATGGGCCAATCCATCTTGACTTTAGCTTTCCTGGAAACAGTCTCAGACGAGAATTATAGAGTAGAACCTTATCACCAATATTGAAATTTTTCCTTGAAAGATTTTTGTCATGGTAATATTTCATCTTTTCTTTTGCAATCCAGGAATTAACATATGCATCATTTCTAATCTCTTCTAGTTCTTGAATCTGCAGTTTTCGATTAGATTGTGCATCATCAAGATTAAGATGACATTGTTTTATGGCTCAAAATGCCCTATGTTCTAATTCCATAGGTGGATGACAGACTTTTCCATAAAACAACCTAAATGGTGACATACCAATAGGGGTTTTGAATGCAGTTATGTATGCCCAAAGAACATCTACCAAACGAAGGCTCCAATCTTTCCTATTAGGAATGACTACTTTAGCCATAATAGACTTAATTTCCATGTTAGAAATTTCAGCAAGTCCATTTGTTTGAGGATGATAGATAGTAGAAGCCTTATGAGAAACATGATATTTTTTAAATAGAGTTTCTATTACCTTGTTGCAAAAATGCGTACCTCTGTCACTGATGATGGCCTTTGGAATTCCAAATCTATGGAATATGTTGTCTTTGATAAATGTCACAACTGCTTTGGAATCATTCGTTCGAGTGACCTTAGCTTCAATCCATTTGGACACATAATCCACTGCAAGCAAGATGTAAGTATTTCCAAAAGACGAAGGAAAAGGTCCCATGAAATCAATACCCCATACATCAAAAAGTTCACAAGCTAAGATAGTTTTCAAAGGCATTTCATCTCTCTTGGATATATTACCAACTCTTTGACATTCATTGCAAGATTTAACAAAGTAATATGCATCTTTGTTAAGAGTAGGCCAATAAAATCCACTTTCCAGAATTTTTCTAGCAGTTCGTTTTGGTCCAAAATGACCTCCACATTCAAAAGTATGACAAAAATTCAATATGGATTGAATTTCGTTATTTGGAACACATCTGCGTATGACATTGTCTGCGCAGCTTTTGAAAAGGTATGGGTCATCCCAAAGGTAGTATTTTGAGTGATTCCTAATTTTATCCTTTTGAGGCTTAGATAAATGATTTGGAAATACTTTGGTAACAATATAATTAACCATATCAGCATACCAAGGTATAATTCCATGCAATGCATAAAGATGCTCATCAGGAAATAAATCAGAGACAGGAGATACTTCCCCGTCATATGTGAGTCGACTCAAATGATCAGCAACAAGATTCTCTGCTCCCTTCTTATCTCGGATTTCAAGGTCAAATTCCTGGAGTAAGAGAATCCATCTCAGTAGTCTTGGTTTAGACTCCTTCTTTTTTAACAGGTACTTTAGAGCTGCATGATTTGAATAAACAATCACTTTTGTTCCCAACAGATAAGATCTAAATTTTTCTATAGCAAAAATAACAGAGTAGAGTTCCTTCTCAGTTGTGGTATAATTGCATTGGGCATCATCAAGTAATTTAGATGCATAATATATCACATGAGGAACTTTATCTATTTTCTGACCTAGAACAGCTCCAACTGCTTTGTCACTAGCATCACACATTATCTCAAAAGGCATTCTTCTATAAGCATAAGTACCGAATGGGCATGTAAAAGTAGTCTTACCTTGGTCCTCTGGGGCAATAGCAATCTGAAAATAACCAGAATAACCATCAAGGAAACAATAATGAGAACGACCAGATAGACATTCTAACATTTGATCCATGAAAGGAAGGGGAAAATGGTCTTTCCTAGTGGATGCATTAAGTTTCCTGTAGTCTATATAGACTCTCCAACCATTTTGCACTCTAGTAGGAACTTTCTCACCTTCAGAGTTCTCCACAATAGTTATTCCATTTTTCTTTGGAACAACATGCACAGGACTTACCCAATGTGAATCTGTGATTGGATAGATGACACCAGCATCAAGAAGTTTAAGAATTTCAGCTTTTACTACTTCCATCATAGGAGGGTTTAGTCTCCTTTGTGACTCTCTGGTTGGTTTAGCTCCATCTTCTAACAATATACGGTGCATGCATGTTGATGGGCTAATACCTTTAATGTCGGCTAAAGTCCAGCCGATGGCAGTTTTGTTGTCCATAAGCACAGAAACTAACCTCTCTTCTTGGGAAGATGAGAGATTGTTAGCAATAATAACAGGTAAAGCATTACCTTCACTCAAATATGCATATTTCAAATGAGAAGGTAAAGCTTTAAGCTCAAGTGACGGGGGACAAACAACAGATGGTAAAATTTTATCATGTGAGGTAGGTAATGTAATTTTAGAATTACTAACAGGACATGCAGATAAATCCTTGACAGCTTGTTTAAGTTCATTATCACATTCCACAGATAAAGTGTCAAGAATATTTTCATCTATGCTCAAGTTCATAATGGATTGCATCATTTCAGTGTAGCTCAAATCAAATGTATCTTCAATAAGTGGATCTATAATATCCACAACAGAAACTGTAGAACATTCATCAGAAAGGTACTTCATGGCATCAAATATGTTAAAAGAAATTTTATCACCATCAAATTCCATTGATAAAGTACCTTCATTTACATCAATCTTAGTTCTAGCAGTTTTCAGAAATGGTCTACCTAACAGAATAGGTGACTGTGATGAACAAGTATTTTCACTATCCTCGGTTTTTAAAATGTAGAAATTTGCAGGGAATACTAAATCATTGACTTTAACCAGTACATCTTCTATTACTCCTTCTGGATAAGCCACAAACCTATCAGCTAACTGAATAACAATTCTAGTCGGCTTCATTGGTCCCAAATTTAAAGAGTTATAGATTGTATACGGCATGACATTAATAGAGGCTCCTAAATCTAGCATACAACCTGAGACTACCTTATCACCAATTGTACAAGGGATAGCGAACATACCTGGATCGTTTTGCTTTGCAGGAAGTTTTTGTTGGAGAACAGCAGATACACATTCCCCCACACTGATTCTCTCGTTACCTTTAAGCTTCTTCTTGTTGGTACAAAGTTCTTTTAGGAACTTAGCATAACGAGGAATCTGTCTTATTGCATCCAAAAGAGGAATGTTGACTTCAACTTTCTGAAGATTTCAAGAACATCTTTCTCTTCTCTTCCTCATCTTTTTTGTTCTTAGTTAACCTATTAGGGAAAGGAGGACTTACCTTGGGAATAGAAGAAGAAGATTCTCCTATTTGAGGAACTTTGTCGGAAGATGTTGGGTTTGAAATAGGTGTTTTCTCCGTGCCTTTATTTTCCTCTGGTCTCTTGGATTCTTCCAACACTTTACCACTTCTTAGTGTTACGGCACTAGCATTCTCTCTGGGATTGAATGGTTGTGATGGAAGTTTATTGAAAAGCTGATTCTCCAAGTTGTGAATGCTAGACTTTGTATCCTTTTGGAAGGACATGGTATCTCTTTGAAAAGATATCGAACTTGAGGCTAGAGATTTTACCATATCTTCTAAAGACATACTCTGTTGTTGGTTATGAGGAGGTTGAGAAGGATTTTGGTGTTGATTAGGAACAAAACCTGGTGGGTTCATTGGTGGCCTAACCCCTTGGTTACTCCATCTAAAGTTAGGATGGTCTCTCCACCCTTCATTGTATGTGTTGGAGAATGGATTGTGTCTTCTTTGAGGTTGGTTCTGAAAATTACCCATGGCATTGGCTTGTTCCTCTTGAAAGAGTGTAGGACAAGAATCTGTAGGATGGTCATTGCCTAAACAAATTCCACATGCTTTTACTGGTGCATATCTTTTCCCAACTAATTGACCAACTAAATTGGTAAGATGATCTAATCTTTGCTCAATTTGTGTAGATGATGATGATGATGATGATGATGATGATGCATCTACTTCATTAACTTTCCTGACAGTATCATTCCTGGTGTTAAAAGATTGTGAATTAGCAGCCATGTTAGCTATTAATTCACGTGCAGCTTGTGGGGTTTTATCTGAAAGAGCACCACCACTAGCAGCATCAATTGTCATCCTATCATAAGAAATCAAACTCTCATAAAAATATTGAATTAATAGTTGTTCAGGTATTTGATGATGAGGACAACTAGCACATAATCTTTTAAATCTTTCCCAATATTCATACAATGTTTCACCAGTTTGTTGTCTTATGCCACTTATATCCTTTCGGACTGTTGCAGTTCTAGATGCAGGATAATATTTAGCTAGAAAAGCTCTTTGCATTCCAGTCCAATCTGGAATAGATCCCGAAGGCAAATCATATAACCAATCTTTTGCACTATTTTGTAAACTAAAAGGAAAAGAACGCAGTTTAATAACTTCATCTCTTGTACCTTCTTGTTTCAAATTAGTGCAAATAACATGAAATTCCTTAATGTGCCTAAGTGGATCTTCTCCAGGTAATCCATTAAAAGTTGACAAACATTGTATAAAACCAGTATGCATTTTAAAATTAGCATCAACTTGTGGAAAAATAATGCATAAAGGTTGTTCATCAAGAGTGGGAGCAGTGAGTTCTTTCAGAGATCTTTGATTCAAAGCCATATTTAAAAGATAAGTAGGAAGAATATCACCAGAAATAAGTTAGGTATCCGGTTGATTTTCTGTCTTGCCTTCTTCAAGATCCGTAGCTTGTTCTCTGATCTCAACTGGTGTTTTACTCCCTTGTCCTTCTCCGGTGATCTTACCACTTCTTAAGTGCATACAACAATGAACTTGTTGTTTAGTGTCACCAAAGGAATGAAATTTGTAACAAAAGAAAAAGATTAATAATTTAATAGAAGAAATTAAAACAAATCCTCGGCAGCGGCGCCAAAATTTGACGAAACTTGTCGTACGACTCTCAAATTTAAACCTAACAATTCCTATGTAGATAGGGAAAGTAGGGATCGAATCCATAGAGATTTGTCAACTCTTAAATTAAAATCATTAATCGGAAAGGGTTTTGGGGGGTTTTTGGTATTTTGAGAATAGAATTAAAAAAGGAATTTGGAATATAAATGATATAAAAAAAACGTTAGCAAGGAATTAGTATCAAGTTATATTTTTCATGGGATTAATCATAGATAAAGACATTATTAAGTAATTGGTTTTAGAATCCCGATCAACTCAGACAGATTCCTATCCTTACAAATTAGATTAATCCCGATCAGCTCAGACAGATTAATCTCTAATTTAATTAAACACCACTACCAACCAGCGTGTATAGGATGTTCAATCAAATTGCATTAAGTAAATAAGGCATCACCAACATTAAATTGTATATAACAATCAGCTTAATTATATACAATTTAAATTATATAATTCCACTACTAATTTAATTAAGCCAAGAGCTGCAACTCAATTAAATTAGTAGATGCCACTTGAATCATTAATACAAGATTAATAATCCTAGCTATATAGTCACGTTTATTAATTGGATTGTCAATCCAATTAATTCACATAATTATATTAATTAAAACAGGAATTACATAAATACTTAATTAATATATAGATATAAGTATATTAAATAAATATACAAATATATATATATAAAGAAAGATTGGATTTATATTAACTAAACAAATTAGGCGGTTCAACCGGCCATTTAAATAAATTAAACTAAAAGTATGGAGGCTCGGCCTTCCATAAAAAAGAAAATAAAAGACATAAAAGTAAATTAAACTAATAGGTGGCTCGGCCATCCATTTGCGATATTTAAAGTGCATAAAGCAAAATAAATAAAGACTAGGCGGGTAAACCGACCATAAGTCCAGTTAAATAAATCCAAATAGAAATTAAGTACAAAGAAAATTATCTCATAATCCCATTTATTAATAACTTAACACATATCCTTACTAACAAAAGGAAATTACTCACAATCCATATTTAATAAATATAAGATTAAATTTATAAACATTAGAACGAAAATTTGAAAGAAATACTCCCCGAAAATATTGAAATTATTCGGACAGAATTTCTTTACTAAATTTTACAAAAAGACTTGAAAAACTATTCTAAAAATTCTAAAAATTATATTAATATGAAGATAATAATAAAAGAAAGAAATTACAAAAGAAATGAAGAAGATTGGAGCTAAATTGGTGTCCCAAATTAGAAATGAAGCTAGCATATTTATAGGGAAATTTCTAGGGGTAAAATGGTCATTTTGACTTCCGGGTACTGTAGCAGGTTGACTTGTTGACTTTGACCAGCCAACGGATACTGTTCATGACGTAAGCAGTGATGTCATCATCGACGGCGGTACTGTTCACCGGAGTTACTGTTCATCGATTTTTTTTTTGCATCTTCACTTCTTCTTCTTCTTTTTCTTTTTATCTCCAAAATGTACTAAAATACACTGAAAAACTTATAAACAAAGAAATAGAAAGGAAATGTAAAATATATCAATTAAATGACACAATTAACCGATTTTTAAACAAAATATAGTCATTAAATAGTATAAAAATCAGTTAATTTATGAGTACATCACCAGCATTTCCTCCTCCGTATTTAGACCGATCTTTCGATGAGCTAGTACTCTTCCCAATTGGATAACAGCAGTTAGATGCGAAACAGTAGCACCTACGGTTGTTCCTCCAAACACTGCGATGTTTGTTAGACTTCTGATTGATGGTCCTTCCATAGTAACGACTTCAAAAGTGATTCTGTTACCCACTAAAAAGAAAACAAACAAATAAAACAAATCAAGGAAGAAACAAATAAAAACAAGTAGTTGTGATTGTGGCTCACATCTTCCTCTGGTTTTACGTTCAGTAACGGTTTCAAACACCTTCTATGAGTCGGGGGTATGCTGCTCATCCAGCTTTCTTAAAAACTGGCAAACGGGATCGTTTAAATTCAGATACCGAAGAGTGTACCGGAGTTGTTCAATTTTGAATTGTTTCCATAACCCGAGAATTTCCATTTGAACGTATCCACTAGAATGCGCATCAAGAGTCAGTTTGATATCATCTAATGACTCTTTACTCAGTCCATTCTTAATGAAAGCAATTTTGTCTTCTCGATTATCGCATAAATACCCAAGTGAACGACAACTGGCATCACAGTTCCATCTACCACATTTATAACAGACTCTTATTCTTTTACCTCTCTGTTTCTTTGCATAACTATTCTTCCCCAACCCAGGTGGACGTTTGGGAAAAGCTGGATGTTTACCACTAATTCGGACCTTAGCTTCAATTATCCACCTAATATCCTCAGGCATTCCAATGGATACTAGTAATTCCATACGCTCTAATCTCATCAGATAGATTTTTCTCAGATAATTAATAGGGAGCAATGGATAATATCTTCTCATTTTCATTAACGAATCATCCATTATATAACAAAGAGATAGAAAGAAAGAAGGGATGGAAAGACAAACTGAAATGTAAAAAGGAAAGAAATACCTTGCAGATGAAATTACTCTTGAGAGGAAATTAGCAGAAATCGTTTGGTGATTCTTTCAACAATTAAGCAAGCTATTTAAAGCCGTGTTTAATCACTGTTGGACTTTTAATTAACTTAAATACGCCGTCTTTCAGTATCCGAGAAGACGCGTATTCAACAATTTCTGCTAGGCCTGCAAGCTAAAAAGTGAAAAAGGAAAATCAAACAATTCAAAAGTATTAAAGAAAGCGATGGGTTGCCTCCCACACAGCGCCCTTGTTTAACGTCTTAGACTCAATGAGCACAGATTTCAATTTTCCTCGTTTGAAGACTTTTTATCTCCACTGACCCGTGATTAAAGATATTAATGATAACAAATGGGCCAATCCACCTTGACTTTAGCTTTCCTAGAAACAGTCTCAGACGAGAATTATAGAGTAGAACCTTATCACCAATATTGAAATTTTTCCTTGAAAGATTTTTGTCATGGTAATATTTCATCTTTTCTTTTGCAATCCTGGAATTAACATATGCATCATTTCTAATCTCTTCTAGTTCTTGCATCTGCAGTTTTCGATTAGATTGTGCATCATCAAGATTAAGATGACATTGTTTAATGGCCCAAAATGCCTTATGTTCTAATTCCACAGGTAGATGACAGGCTTTACCATAAACCAATCTAAATGGTGACATACCAATAGGGGTTTTGAATGCTGTTCTGTACGCCCAAAGAGCATCTCCCAATCGAAGGCTCCAGTCTTTCCTATTAGGATTGACTACTTTAGCTAGAATAGACTTAATTTCCATGTTAGAGATTTCAGCAAGTCCATTTGTTTGAGGATGATAGGCAGTAGAAACCTTATGAGAAACATGATATTTTTTAAACAGAGTTTCCACTGCCTTGTTGCAAAAATGCGTACCTCTGTCACTGATGATGGCCTTTGGAATTCCAAATCTATGGAATATGTTGTCCTTGATAAATGTCACAACTGCTTTGAAATCATTCGTTCGAGTGGCCTTAGCTTCAATCCATTTGGACACATAATCCACTGCAAGCAAGATGTAAGTATTTCCAAAAGACGAAGGAAAAGGTCCCATGAAATCAATACCCCATACATCAAAAAGTTCACAAACTAAGATAGTTTTCAAAGGCATTTCATCTCTCTTGGATATATTACCAACTCTTTGACATTCATTGCAAGATTTAACAAAGTAATATGCATCTTTGTTAAGAGTAGACCAATAAAATCCACTTTCCAGAATTTTTCTAGCAGTTTGTTTTGGTCCAAAATGACCTCCACATTCAAAAGTATGACAAAAATTCAATATGGATTGAATTTCGTTATTTGGAACACATCTGCGTATGACATTGTCTGCGCAGCTTTTGAAAAGGTAGGGGTCATCCCAAAGGTAGTGTTTTGAGTCATTCCTAATTTTATCTTTTGAGGCTTAGATAAATGATTTGGAAATACTTTGGTAACAATATAATTAACCATATCAGCATACCAAGGTATAATTCCATGCAATGCATAAAGATGCTCACCAGGAAATAAATCAGAGATAGGAGATACTTCCCCGTCATATGTCAGTCGACTCAAATGATCAGCAACAAGATTCTCTGCTCCTTTCTTATCTCGGATTTCAAGGTCAAATTCCTGGAGTAAGAGAACCCATCTCAGTAGTCTTGGTTTAGACTCCTTATTCTTTAACAGGTACTATAGAGCTGCATGATTTGAATAAACAATCACTTTTGTTCCCAACAGATAAGATCTAAATTTTTCTATAGCAAAAATAACAGAGTAGAGTTCCTTCTCAGTTGTGGTATAATTGCATTGGGCATCATCAAGTAATTTAGATGCATAATATATCACATGAGGAACTTTATCTATTTTCTGACCTAGAACAGCTCCAACTGCTTTGTCACTAGCATCACACATTATCTCAAAGGAAAATTCCAATTAGGGGGTTGAATGATAGGTGATGAAATCAATATCTCTTTCAACAGTTTAAATGCATGTTTACAACCTTCATCAAAATTGAATTTATGTTCTTTTTGTAATAGCTTGCATAAAGGTTGAACAGTTTTAGAGAAATCCTTAATAAACCTTCTATAGAATCCAGCATGGCCTAAGAAGGATCTTACCTCTCTTACCGTAGAAGGATAAGGAATAGATTTAATCACATCAATCTTTGCATTGTCAACAGCCAGTCCTTGTGGTGAAACTACATGCCCTAAAACAATTCCTTGTTCTACCATAAAATGACACTTTTCATAATTGAGAACAAGGTTAGTTTCAACACACCGTTTAAGCACAAGTTCCAAATTTTCTAAACATGAATCAAATGAATTTCCATAGACAGTAAAATCATCCATGAAAATTTCAATGATATTCGTGACAAAATTAGAAAATAAGGACATCATGCATCTTTGAAAGGTAGCAGGTGCATTGCATAAACCAAAAGGCATTCTTCTATAAGCATAAGTACCGAATGGCAAGTAAAAGTAGTCTTACCTTGGTCTTTTGGGGCAATAGCAATTTGAAAATATCCAGAATAACCATCAAGGAAACAATAATGAGAACGACCAGATAAACGTTCTAACATTTGATCCATGAAAGGAAGGGGAAAATGGTCTTTTCTAGTTGATGTATTAAGTTTCATGTAGTCTATACAGACTCTCCAACCATTTTGCACTCTAGTAGGAACTTTCTCACCTTCAGAGTTCTCCACAATAGATATTCCACTTTTCTTTGGAACAACATGCACAAGACTTACCCAATGTGAATCTGTGATTGGATAGATGACACCAGCATCAAGAAGTTTAAGAATTTCAGCTTTTACTACTTCCATCATAGGAGGGGTTTAGTCTCCTTTGTGACTCTCTGGTTGGTTTAGCTCCATCTTCTAACAATATACGGTGCATGCATGTTGATGGGCTAATACATTTAATGTCGGCTAAAGTCCAGCCGATGGCAGTTTTGTTGTCCATAAGCACAGAAACTAACCTCTCTTCTTGGGAAGATGAGAGATTGTTAGCAATAATAACAGGTAAAGCATTACCTTCACTCAAATATGCATATTTCAAATGAGAAGGTAAAGCTTTAAGCTCAAGTGACGGGGGACAAACAACAGATGGTAAAATTTTATCATGTGAGGTAGGTAATGCAATTTTAGAATTACTAACAGGACATGCAGATAAATCCTTGACAGCTTGTTTAAGTTCATTATCACATTCTACAGATAAAGTGTCAAGAACATTTTCATCTATGCTCAAGTTCATAATGGATTGCATCATTTCAGTGTACCTCAAATCAAATATATCTTCAATAAGTGGATCTATAATATCCACAACAGAAACTGTAGAACATTCATCAGAAGGGTACTTCATGGCATCAAATATGTTAAAAGAAATTTTATCACCATCAAATTCCATTGATAAAGTACCTTCATTTACATCAATCTTAGTTCTAGCAGTTTTCAGAAATGGTCTACCTAACAGAATAGGTGACTGTGATGAACAAGTATTTTGGCTATCCTCAGTTTTTAAAATGTAGAAATCTGCAGGGAATACTAAATCATTGACTTTAACCAGTACATCTTCTATTACTCCTTCTGGATAAGCCACAGACCTATCAGCTAACTGAATAACAATTCTAGTCGGCTTCATTGGTCCCAAATTTAAAGAGTTATAGATTGTATACGGCATGACATTAATAGAGGCTCCTAAATCTAGCATACAACCTGAGACTACCTTATCACCAATTGTACAAGGGATAGCGAATATACCTGGATCCTTTTGCTTTGCAGGAAGTTTTTGTTGGAGAACAGCAGATACACATTCCCCCACACTGATTCTCTCGTTACCTTTAAGCTTCTTCTTGTTGGTACAAAGTTCTTTTAGGAACTTAGCATAACAAGGAATCTGTCTTATTGCATCCAAAAAAGGAATGTTGACTTCAACTTTCTTGAAGATTTCAAGAACATCTTTCTCTTCTTCATCTTTCTTGTTCTTAGTTAACCTATTAGGGAAAGGAGGACTTACCTTGGGAATAGAAGAAGAAGATTCTCCTATTTGAGGGACTTTGTCGGAAGGTGTTGGGCTTGAAATAGGTGCTTTCTCCAGTGCCTTTATTTTCCTCTGGTCTCTTGGATTCTTCCAAAACTTTACCACTTCTCAATATTACGACACTAGCATTTTTTCTGGGATTGAGTGGTTGTGATGGAAGTTTATTGAAAAACTGTGTTTTCAATTGACCTAACTCAGAAGCCATTTGTCCTACCTGATTCTCCAAATTGTGAATGCTGGACTTCGTATCCTTTTGGAAGGACATGGTATCTCTCTGAAAAGATATAGAACTTGAAGCTAGAGATTTCACCATATCTTCTAAAGACATACTAGGTTGTTGGTTCTGATGAGGATTTTGGTGTTGATTAGGAACAAAACCTAGTGGGTTCATTGGTGGCCCAACCCCTTGGTTACTCCATCTAAAATTAGGATGGTCTCTCCACCCTTCATTGTATGTGTTGGAGAATGGATTGTTTCTTCTCTAAGGTTGGTTTTGAAAATTGCCCATGGCATTGGCTTGTTCCTCTTGAAAGAGAGTAGGACAAGAATCTGTAGGATGGTCATTGCCTAAACAAATTCCACATGCTTTTACTGGTGCATTGATTCTTTTCCCAACTAATGGACCAACTAAATTGGTAAGATGATCTAATCTTTGCTCAATTTGTGTAGATGATGATGTATCTACTTCATTAACTTTCCTGACAGTATCATTCCTGGTGTTAAAAGATTGTGAATTAGCAGCCATGTTAGCAATTAATTCACATGCAGCTTGTGGGGTTTTATCTGAAAGAGCACAACCACTAGCTGCATCAATTGTCATCATGTCATAAGAAATCAAACCCTCATAAAAATATTGAATTAATAATTGTTCAGGTATTTGATGATGAGGACAACTAGCACATAATCTTTTGAATCTTTCCCAATATTCATACAATGTTTCACCAGTTTGTTGTCTTATGCCACTTATAACAATCAGCTTAATTATATACAATTTAAATTATATAATTCCACTACTAATTTAATTAAGCCAAGAGCTGCAACTCAATTAATTTAGTTGATGCCACTTGAATCATTAATACAAGATTAATAATCCTAGCTATATAATCACGTTTATTAACTAGATTGTCAATCCAATTAATTCACATAATTATATTAATTGAAACAGGAATTACATAAATACTTAATTAATATATAGATATAAATATATTAAATAAATACACAAATATATATATATATATATATATAAAGAAAGATTGAATTTATATTAACTAAACAAATTAGGCGGTTCAACTGGCCATTTAAATAAATTAAACTAAAAGTATGGAGGCTCGGCCTTTCAAGAGGAAGTGTATGTTGAACAACCTCCTGGTTTTGTTCATGAATCCTATGTAAATCATGTGTACAAGCTCTCTAAAGCCTTATATGGTTTAAAGCAAGCACCAAGAGCTTGGTATGATAGACTTAGCAATTTTCTTATTGAAAAAGGTTTTTCTAGAGGTATAGTTGATACTACTCTCTTTATTAAAAATATAGCACATGATATTTTGATTGTTCAAATATATGTTGATGACATTATTTTCGGTGCTACTAATGAAAATATGTGCAAAGATTTCTCTAAGACAATGCAGGATGAATTTGAAATGAGTATGATGGGTGAGTTAACATTTTTCCTTGGATTACAAATTAAGCAAGCAAAGGAAGGTACTTTCATTAACCAAGCCAAGTACACAAAAGAATTACTAAAAAGGTTTGGAATGGCTGATTCAAAGGAGATTGATACTCCTATGGCCACATCTATTAAATTAGACAAAGATGAGAATGGTAAGATGGTTGACCAAACTACATACAGAGGTATGATTGGTAGTCTTTTGTATTTAACTGCTAGTAGACCTGATATTATGTTCTCTGTTTATCTATGTGCTAGATTTCAATCATCCCCTAGAGAATCTCATTTAATTGCTGTGAAACGTATTCTTAGATACTTAAAGGGGACTATAGATTTTGGTTTGTGGTATCTTAAATCTATGACTTTTGAGCTAGTAGCATTTACTGATGCAGATTATGCACGTTGTAGAGTAGAACGTAAAAGTACTAGTGGTCACTGCCAATTTCTTGGTTACTCTTTAGTTTCTTGGTATAGTAAGAAACAAGCTTGTGTCTCTCTCTCTACCACTGAAGCTGAATACATTTCTGATGGTAGTTGTTGTGCACAAGTTTTATGGATGAAAACCACCTTGCAAGATTATGGCTTGAACTTTGATTGTATCACTATCAACTGCGATAATACTATCAAAGAATCCTATACAACATGCAAAAACTAAGCATATAGATATTAAACATCATTTTTTGCGTGATCATGTTTTAAAAGGTGATATTGTTCTTGAGTTTGTTCCTACGGATGATCAATTAGCTAATATTTTCACAAAGCCTTTGGCTGAGAAAAGGTTTTGTTTACTTAGAAAACTTTTGGGTATTGGTACTTTTGATTTCTAACTTGTGCGGTTTTGTGAAGTCTGTCAAAGATATGTTTTTGCATTGTTTGGATAACACCATTGGCAGGTGCGGTCGACCGCATGCTAGAAAATAATAGTCCACAGAACAGACAGTGGACTTGCGGATGATCATGATAGAATGACAGGTCGACCGCAGATTCAAAACATCGACCGGAAAGGTTCCAGAAGACTTGCAGACGACTCTTATCAAATCGTCCGGTCGACCGCAGATTAAACACATCAACCGGAAAGGTTCCAGAGAATTTGCGGACGACTCAAATTAAAAACTTCCGGTCGACCGCAGATTAAATTTATCGACAGCAAATGTTCTCGAGAAACAAAAATCAACGTGCGGACGACGATCCGGTCTACCGCACATCTGTGGACCATTACAAATATGCCTCCTTTGGACGCAACCTTTCATCTTCCAATCATCCCCACCTCTTCACTTATCAACCGCAACTCTTCAAATTCCCATTACCCACCAACAATTCACCATAAATACACTTCATTTCTTCCCCAATTCATGCATTCATCCTACATTTCCATGTTTGCTGCATTTCAAAACCCTAGAAATGGCAAAAACTCAAAGTGACAAGGGCAAATCACAAATGGTTCAAGATGTTCCAAAGAAGAAGAGAACCATGCAAGCTTCTTCTCAACTCTTCAGGAGCAAGCATCATGAGGATCGTTACAATGATTACCTCAAGAATCGCTAAGTAATTTCTGGGAGCACCATTGATAGGTATGAATTTCCCTTTGATAGAATTCTTACCTATATAGCTTGGCAAGGATGGGATAGTTTAATTGATCATGAAGAATCCTTGTATGTTGATCTTGTATATCAGTTTTATGCTAATCTCGAAGAGGTGATAGAAAAAGAGGGAGAGAAGACTATAAGGACCCTTTTTGTTTCAAGGGTAAATGGGATAGATATACAATTACTTCCATTGGTTTAGATGAAATCTTAGAGATACCTATTGATGGGGTTGAGTATTTTAATACTCATCACAAAATAAATCATAAGGATTTTTCTTCTGAGGGTTTTGAGAAGATGTTCACTCAAGGAAACTCTTTTGTCAACTTAGTCAAGAGAGAGGCCAATGTGTTTAGTTTTGAGCATCGTATTCTTCATCATATGTGCACTAACATCTTCATCCCCACTGAAGGCCATAAAACTACTGTCACGTTTATGCATATGTTTCTTATGTATTTGTTGGTGAAGAGAATCCCGGTGGATTTTGGTTACATAATGGCACACCACATGATGGCTACCATTGAGAAAGGAAAAGGTGTTCCGAAAAGCTTACCCTATGGACGGTTATTAACCAAAGTCTTCCGCCATTTATTCTTGCAGAAGATGTGGCAACAAAGGAGACAGCAATGCTGATGGGAAAGGAACCACCAATTATTCTTGCAGAAGATGTTTTTGGTGATGAATCTGTCCCAGAAGAAGCTGAGGGTTCCCAAGGCGTTAAACGATCACTACATCTTGATGAGAAAGAAGATGTTCTCCCCGAGGCTCCAGATTTGAAGAAGGTAAAAGGTAAAGAAAAAGTTGGAGAGGAAGACGTATCCACTCCACAACCTGCCATCTGGGGTGCCCTGGAAGAAATTTCTTCTCAGATTGGCTCGATGTTCAGCACGTTTGACAATCATTTCAAGACACTTCATTCCAAGATCGACGACTTGACATCAAGGGTGGAGTACCATGGCATCGAGATCATCAACATCAAATATCATCTAGAGGCAGTACATGGCATTCCGGTTGACGTTTCTACACCACCACCTTCACGTGATATGCCCCCGCCTGATGAGCATCACGCTGGACCGTCCTCTTCCACAGCTAAAGTTTATATGCGACGGCCCAGGAGATAGTGTTTTTCTGCACTTGTTGTACTTTTGATTTATCTGGACAATTTATCTCTTGTTTGTATTCTTGAATCCTCTATTTTTATATATGCATTTTTTTTTCCCATGATGACTCATTGGTAGTTGAGGGATCTTATTGTTTAATTGACTTAGTTCTATCCATTCTTTTTGAATGATGACAAAGGGGGAGAAAAACTACTGTTGATTGCAATATATAAATGTTGTGAAACTAACCTTTTGTTTTAGGAATTTATGAGATGAACTTAAATGTTCAAACTCATAAAAATCAAGAGAAAGAAGAAACAGCTCTAAAAGGTAAAGTATGGCTATCCTTGGTTTAAAATTTATGTATTTCTAAGTTTATGCTTTTTTTGAGATTGAAGAAGAATGGGAATTGTGTGTTGATGGCCGGGTTGGCCTTATGTGTGATTTTATGTGTTATCTCATCTCTTTTTGCATTGTTGAGTTTATGTTGCAAAAATGGTTTTTATAAGAGTTACAAAGGAAACTCTGTCAAAATTTTTACAAAACTGATGCATATTGATAGGGGGAGCTTTATAAATGTTTTTATAGCCTATTTCTATGTTATTAATTCTGGAAGGAAGGAGGATACGGAGGTTGGTGGAAAAATAGGCTTATTTAAGCCTATATAAGCTAGGAAGTGATCTCATATACTTACAATAAATACTTTCATTTTGAGATCCAATATTTATTCGAAAAATGTTACATTCTATATATTTCTTGATATCGTCAAACTAAATTAATGGAGATCAAGGTGCTGACCAATCTGAAGTTCGCAAGAAAGTTGATGATTTCAAATATTATGTAGATCCTCTGCATGGAATTGGTGGTCCAATGAGTAGGGCAAGGACAAAGAGAATGAAAGAAGCTTTACAAGGTTTGATAATGGATGCTCAATATAAAGAAGCTGCAAAACTTGAAGATTCCAAAGCTTCACCAAGAGAGGCTACATATCTATGAGTGCAAGGGTTAAATTTGGAAGATCAACAAGAGTGCACGAGCTAATTAGAGAATTTGTCTTTAATTTTCGTTTTTGGGCTTATATGTTATGATTATCATGTGTAATTAGGCCCAGTCTACTTGTAATCAGGTCCAAGTCAATTTAGGGTTTATTTTAGGTGTTTTCTATTTAAAGACATTAACTATGTATTGTTTAGAGATTAATATCAATTCAAAAGAATTATTCAGGAAAACCCTTAGCTTTTGTTTTCTTGTGTTCTTGACTTATCAAAGGAGTGATCAACCTTTGTGGCGTCTCTGAATTAGGGTTTAAAGGCCTTAGTTTCCTTTAGGTTCTAATTCTGATATTTCTTCAACTCGCTCTTTGTGTAATTAGGGTTTCTAATCCGTTGAGATTTGGGTTCCTAGGGCTGGTTGCCTAGAGGGTCTGTATCAATTGGTATCAGAGCTTTGGTTCCGAGGCAAGTTTGTTTAACCCCTTTATTTTCGTTTCTTGATATTCTTAATTCAAAAAAAAAACAAAAAAAAATTCTGATCTTTGTTATTCTCAAGTAAAAAAAAAAATTACAATCTTGAGAAAGGGATAATTGAATTGAATTCTTGCACTGTTCATAACTTTTTCTTATAAAAGTTTTGATTTTTGATTGACTATTGATCTAAATTCTTTGAAATATTGAATCTTTCTATTGATTTTGAGTTATTTGTGAAATTCGTTTCTTCTTGTCTTTCATGAATCTTGTGGACCTTGTTTCTGATTAAAAAACAAATCGTGCAAAAAAAAATGAAAAAAAAAGAAAAAAAGAATGGAAAGAACAAGAACAAGGCTGTTTCCATGTGTTTTGGGATTTCCAACAATTTGCTGATTCTAGTGGTTTCTTTCATATGTCTTTTGCTTCTGTTTGAAGTTCTATTATTTTTCTTGGTTCTATAGAGTTGGTCATCTTTTATTTTTAAATATCTAAATTGCTTCAACTAAGTCTTTAACACTCTGGTTTTTTGAGATTGTCGCTATCTGCTTCTTTGAATTTGTTGAGTTTGTGATTCTGTTAAGAACATAAAGGAGGCAGCTAGGGTTTTTGAGTGGTAAAAGGCAAGAGTGAATATCATTAAAGAAAAAGCCAAAAAGAGTGAAACACGAGGGTTACCTATCTGATTGAGTGCAAACACGTGAGGGAGTGTGAGGAACAACATTTTTTTTTTCTTTTCCTTTTACACAGGTTAACATGAGTAAGGAAGGAGGCGAATCACATGATACTGACATAAAATTGTTCATCAAGGCTGTCCAAGATCAATTCAAATTGTTGAATGCTAGGATGAGAGAATTGGAATCCTCTTCTATTTCGAAAACAAAACATGAAACTGATGAAGAAGAAGAAGCTGATTCTGAATTGGAAAGGACAAGTCATAGACAAAAACAAGAATTTCAATTTCAAGAGGGACAACAATTTAGGCAGCATAAAGATGAAAATCCCAGCCTTTCAAGGAAAGAATGATCCAGAATTGTATTTGGATTGGGAAAGAAAGGTTGAGCATGTATTTGATTGTCATAATTACTCAGAGGAGAATAAAGTAAAATTAGCGGCTGTGGAGTTTACAGATTATGCAAGCATATGGTGGGATCAATTGGTGATCAATAGACGCAGGAATGGTGAAAGACCAATTCAGTCATGGGAAGAGATGAAGACAGTGATGCACAAAAGATTCATACCCAGCCATTACTATAGAGACTTGTATAGAAAGTTGCAGGGGCTGGTTCAAGGATCTAAAAGTGTGGAGGATTATTACAAGGAGATGGAAATCGCTATGATTAGAGCAAACATAGATGAAGATAGAGAAGCAACAATGGCTAGATTCATTGATGGATTAAATAGGGAAATTGCTGATGTGGTTGACTTGCAACATTATGTAGAGATGGAGGATTTATTGCACAAGGCTATTAAAGTGGAAAAGCAAATCAAACATTGATGAGGACTAATCTCTTATTTGTACACGTGATAGAGTTTTTGGATTCATAATTTAATCCATGCAAGATCGAAGTTTCAAATCTTCAGGAAAGAGCTTTTGATGTCAAGCATTGAAGATAAGCGTTTCTGGATTAGATAGGATCTAGAGGTGTCGCATTATTTCTTGATTTATCTTTAGATATCTCTAGGTCTACCCCTTTGAGTAATAAGTTCTATAGGTTGCTTAATAAAAGTGAAATGTTTTTCAAAATGCATTTCATTTAGATAAAACATGAGTTGGGTATTTGAAATGATTTTCAAAATACATGCACATACTTCAAAATTCATAAAATATATTTTGCAAACTCTTGGAGTTGTTTGGAAACTTGTTCTGCATAGTTTTAATGCATGTGTGGTCGACCTGACAAAAGTGTGGACGACCACTGATCATGCGGTCGACCAGACTTCTCAGAGTATGGTCCGCTGTATGTCCAGAACTCTCTGGAACACTTGCGGATGATGGAGCGGTCGACCGGACTTCTGAGCTCATCGTCTGCAAGTTGTCCAGAGTTCTCTGGAACATTTGCGGATGATGGTGCGGACGACCCTCCTGATTTTGCGGTTGATTGCACTTCTCCTGAGTGGGATTCAAACAACCATTTTTATGACCGTTGGTGCATACATATAAATACCCAATCGTTTAAAAACTCATTAACACTACTTTTTGAGCAAAAATTTGATCCTAACACTTCATAGAACCTCTGGAGATTATTTTGAAACCAAAACATAACATTCATATTGTGAAATCCATCAAAGTGAGATTCATACAAAATCATTGGGGTTCTTGAGCAACTTACAAGAAAATATTACTCAAAGAGGTATTTATGCTTTATATTGATATATATTCACATTAAGGTGATTTCATATATCAAACTCTTCTTATTCATATCTTGATTGATTTGTTCAAGGTTGCATTGAGCTTAAAACTCTAAGGGTTAGAGTGAGCCTTGAATCATAGAAAATTGTGATTGTTTTTAGAGTATCTTTTTCATTAATTGTTGTAATAGAGATAAGTGTGTAAACAAAGTTATATTGTAAAACTCAAAGTGTTGAGTGAACCTTGGTTGGTTAAGAGGTTTGTCTTTTAAAACCCTAAGGGAATTGGGTGAGCCTCTATTGTATTCTCTCTTACTATATTAGTGAAAGGTTTTGTGAAATCCTTGAGTAGATAGCTCAAGGTAGTGGATTAGGTTTTGTTGGATAAACCGAACCACTATAAAACTTTGTGTTCTTTGCCTTTTTTCTTGAACTTATCTTTTCACACTTTGTTTGATCACCAAGTGTTTGATATTAGTTATCTTAGAAAGCCTGTTTATTTTAAAAGAGGAAAAATCGGTTAAAAACTAATTCACCCCCCCTCTTAGGTTTTTCAAAGTCATCCATAAATATCTCAATAATGTTAGTCACATAATAAGAGAATATAGACATCATACAACGTTGAAAAGTACCAGGTGCATTACACAATCCAAAAGGCATTCTTCTATAGCATAGCCACCAAAAGGACATGTAAATGTAGTCTTTTCTTGATCCTCAGGTGTAATGAGAATTTGGAAATAACAAGAAAAACCATCAAGAAAACAATAATTTGAATGCCCAGATAAATGTTCAAGCATTTTATCTAGGAAGGGAAGGGGAAAATGGACTTTTCTAGTGGATGCATTCAATTTTCTGTAATCAATACAAACACGCCATCCATTTTGTACTCTAGTAGGTACCTTTTCACCTGCCTTATTTTCAATGACAGTTATTCCAGTTTTCTTTGGAAAAATATGAACTGGACTTACACCCATTTAGAATCTGTGATTGGAAAAATTATTCTAGCATCTAGTAGCTTTAGAACTTCTTTCTTTACAACATCCATCATTGGAGGATTCAATCTCCTTTGTGATTCCCTTGATGTTTTAGCTCAATCTTCTAAAAGTATGCGATGCATTCAAGTAGAGGGACTAATTCTTTTAATGTCTGCTAATGTCTACCCAATTGCAATTTTGTGTTCCCTCAAAACATAAACTAATCTTTCTTCTTGAGAAGAATAAAGATTGTTAGCAATTATAATAGGTAAATCCTCACCTTGACCTAAAAATGCATATTTTAAGTGAGAGGGCAGAGGTTTCAACTCGAGGGAAGGGGAACATAAAACATATGGTTGCACTTTATCGTGTGAATTAGGTATTGCAATTGTTGACTGACGAAGCCTGTCGTACGACTCTCAAATTTAAACCTAACAATTCCTATGTAGATAGGGAAAGTAGGGATCAAATCCACAAAGATTTGTCAACTTTTAAATTAAAATCATTAATCGGAAAAGGTTTTGGGGGTTTTGGTATTTTGATAATAAGTTAATGACAAGAATTAAAATAAATATTTTTGAGGTTTTTGATTTTGTAAACAGAATTAAAACGAAATTTGGAATACAATTTATATAAAAAGCATTAGTAATGAACTAGTATCAAGTTATATTTTTCATGGGATTAATCATAGATAAATACATTATTAAATAGTTGGTTTTAGAATCCCGATCACCTCAAACATATTCCTATCCTTACAAAATAGATTAATCCCGATCAGTTCAGACAAATTAATCTCTAATTTAATTAAACACCACTACCAACCAGCATGTATATGATGCTCAATCAAATTGCATTAAACAAATAAGGCATCACCAACATTAAATTATATATAACAATTAGCTTAGTTATATAGAATTTAAATTATATAATTCCGCTACTAATTTAATTAAGGCAAGAGCTGCAACTCAATTAAACTAGTAGATACTACTTGAATCATTAATACAAGATTAATAATCCTAGCTATATAATCACATTCATTAACTAGATTGTCAATCCAATTAATTCACACAATAATATTGGTTAAAACAGGAATTATATAAATATTTAATTAACATATATATATATATATATATATATACAAGTATGTTAAATAAATACACACACACACACACATATATATATATAGAAAGAAAGATTGGATTTCTAAAGAAATTAGGCGGTTGAACCGGCCATTTAAATAAATTAAACTAAAAGTATGGAGGCTCGGCCTTCCGTAAAAAAAAGAATTAAAGACATAAAAATATATTAAACTAGTTAGGAGGTTCGGCCTTCCATAATACAAAAAATAAAAGACATAAAAGTAAATTAAACTAATAGGTGGTTTGGCCATCCATTTGCAATATTTAAAGTACATAAAGCAAAATAAATAAATACTAGGCGAGTAAACCAATCATTAATCCAGTTAAATAAATCTAAATAGAAATTAAGTACAAAGAAAATTATCTCATAATCCCATTTTTTAATAACTTAACACATATCCTTGCAAAGAAAATTACTCACAATACATATTTAATAAATATAAGATGGAATTTTTAAAAATTAGAAAAAAATTTGAAAGATAAACCCGCCGAAAATATTGAAATTATCCGGATAGAATTTCTTTACTAAATATTAAAAAAAGCCTTGAAATATTAATCTAAAAAATCTGGAAAATATACTAAGATGAATATACTAAGAAAAGAAATAAATTGCAAAAGAAATGGAGAAGATTGGAGCTAAATTAGTGTTTAAATCATAAAAATAAGCTTCCTTTTTATAGCCACAAAAATCAGGGGCAAAATGGTCATTTTGCACCCCAAAGTCTTGAAATTTTAGTTGGTGGTCTAATTTCCCCAACTTCGCCACATGTCGCGTCCTCATTGGTCCAAATTGTGGCTTCTAGAAGCGTCACTTGTCACCTTCTGATTGCGCCACTTGTCATCTTCTCATTGCGCCACGTCCGGATGACATAGATTTTTTTTTTTTAACTTCTCCAACATTTCTTCTTCTTTTTATGTCCATAATAACTAAAATAAACTGAAAAACTTACAAACAAAGAAATAGAAGGGAAACGTGAAATATATCCATTAAATAACATAATTAACCGATTTTCAAACAAAATATAGTCATTAAATAATATAAAAATCAGTTAATTTATGAGTACATCATTTACTCAACTTTAGGGCATTTATATAATTCCTTGACAGTTTTTTTCAATTCTTCATCACATTCAACATATATTGTATCAAGTAGATGTTCATCTATGCTCATGCTCATTATTGATTGCATCATATCAGTATAACTAAGATCGAACATGTCTTGCACAAAAGGGTCAATGATATCAATCATAGAAACGGAAGAGATTTCCTCAGAAGGATACTTCATGGAATCAAAAATGTTAAAAGAAATAATTTCACCATCAAATTTCATAGACAAAGTATCTTTGTTCACATCAATCTTAGCCCTTTGCAGTTTTCAAAAATGGTCTACCTAACAAAATAGGTGATTGACATGTGGATGCATTATGACCATCTTCAGTCTTTAAAATGTAAAAATCTGCAAGGATGACCAAATTATTTACTGTCACCAAAACATCCTCAATGACCCCTTCAGGATATGCTATGGGCCTATTAGCTAATTGTACAATCACTCTTGTTGATTTCAAAGGTCCAAGATTTAGATAAGCAAAAATGGAATATGGCATGACATTTATTGATGCTCCTAAATCTAACATACATCGAGAAATTTCTTTATCATCAATGGTACAAGGAATAGCAAGCATACCTGGATCCTTTTGCTTGGCAGGAAGTCTCTTTTGGAGGATAGCATAAACACATTGCTCTATACTTACCTTCTTATGCCCTTTCAACCTCTTCTTGTTGGTGCATAATTTCTTAAGGAATTTAGCATATCTAGGAATTTGGCGGATAGCATCAAGAAGGGGAATATTCATCTTGACCTTTCTGAATGTTTCGAGAATATCCTTTTCTTCTTTTTCTTTCTTGTTTCTAGCTAATCTCGAAGGAAAAGGTGGACTGACCTTGGGCATAGAAGAAGTTTCTCCTCTGGTAGGTTTATTTTCAAATGAAGGTGTAGAATTTTGATTTGGAGGTAAAGCAGGTTGTACTTCCAACTATTTTTCCTCCTTCCCACTCCTAAGATTAATGGCACTAGCATTCTTCCTAGGATTTAATGGTTGTGAAGGTAGTTTGCTTGAAAGTCGGGTTTAGATTTTTCTTATCTCTGTAGTCAACTGTCCTACTTGTGTCTCTAGATTTTGAATGCTAGATTTGGTCTCCTTTTGAAAAATCATTGTGTTTGGAGCTATAGATTTGACCATATCCTCTAAAGACATACCTTGGGCTTGATTTTGTTGAGGTGGCGGTAGTGGATTTGATGATTGAGAATGAATGAAACTAGGAGGGTTTTGGAAGTCATTTTGTCTGTTCCCTTGGTTTCCCCATCTAAAATTCAGATGATCTCTCCACCTCTCATTTTAAGTATTTGAATATGGGTTATATTTCCTTTGTTGATTGGGAAAATTACCCCATTGGTTAGGAAAGTTACCCACTGCATTTACCTGTTCATCATTTCCAAAAGAAGGACAACCATTGATGTACTCTTAAATTAACTGATTTTTATGTTACTTAATGACTATATTTTGTTTAAAAATCGGTTAATTGTGTTATTTAATGGATATATTTCATATTTCCTTTCTATTGCTTTTATTATAAGTTTTTCAGTATATTTTAGTACATTTTGGAGATAAAAATAAGAAGAAGAAGAAGAAAAATCGATAAGCAGTACCACCGTCGATGATGATGTCACTGCTTACGTCATGAACAATGTCGTCAGCTAGTCAAAGTCAACAAGTCAACCTGCTACAGTATCCGGAAGTCAAAATGACCATTTTACCCCTAGAAATTTCTCCATAAATTTGTTAGCTTTCTTTCTCATTTGACATACCAATTTAGCTCCAATCTTCTATTTATTTTGTAATTTATTTATTTTATTATTATCTTCATATTAGTATAATTTTTAGAATTTTTAAAATAGTTTTTCAAGTCATTTTGTAAAATTTAGTTAAGAAATTTTGTACGGATAATTTCAATATTTTCGAAGAGTATTTCTTTCAAATTTTCTTTCTAATGTTTATAAATTTCATCTTATATTTATTAAATACGTATTGTGAGTAATTTCCTTTTGCTAGTAAGGATATGTGTTAAGTTATTAATAAATGGGATTATGAGATAATTTTCTTTGTACTTAATTTCTATTTGGATTTATTTAACTGGACTTATGATCGGTTTACCCACCTAGTCTTTATTTATTTAGCTTTATGCACTTTAAATATCACAAATGGATGGTCGAGCCTTCTAACTAGTTTAATTTACTTTTATGTCTTTTAATTTCTTTATTATGGAAGGTCGGGCCTCCAAACTAGTTTAATTTCTTTTTATATCTTTAATTCTTTTTTATGGAAGGCCAAGCCTCCATACTTTTTGTTTAATTTATTTAAATAGTCGGTTGAACTGCCTAATTTGGTTAATTAATATAAATCCAATCTTTCTTTCTATATATATATGTGTGTGTGTGTATTTATTTAATATACTTATATATATATTAATTAAGTATTTATATAATTCCTGTTTTAACCAATATAATTGTGTGAATTAATTGAATTGACAATCTAGTTAATGAATGTGATTATATAGCTAGGATTATTAATCTTGTATTAATGATTCAAGTAGCATCTACTAGTTTAATTAAGTTGCAACTCTTGGCTTAATTAAATTAGTAGTGTAATTATATAATTTAAATTGTATATAATTAAGTTGATTGTTATATACAATTTAATGTCAGTGATGTCTTATGTTCAATGCAATTTGATTGAGCATCTTATACACGCTGGTTGCTAGTGGTGTTTAATTAAATTAGAGATTAATCTGTTTAAGCTATTCGGGATTAATCTAATTTGTGTGGATAGGAATCTGTCTGAGCTGATGGGGATTCCAAAACCATCTATTTAATAATGTATTTATCTATGATTAATCCCATTAAAAAATATAACTTGATACTAGTTCATTGCTAACGCTTTTTATATCATTTGTATTTCAAATTTCTTTTTAATTCTATTCTATGTTAATTCTTGGATTGCAAAAGAAAAGATGAAATATTACCATGACAAAAATATTTCAAGGAAAAATTTCAATATTGGTGATAAGGTTCTACTCTATAATTCTCTTCTGAGACTGTTTCCAGGAAAGCTAAAGTCAAGGTGGATTGGCCCATTTGTTATCATTAATATCTTTAATCACGGGTCAGTGAAGGTAAAAAGTCTTCAAACGGGCAAAATTTTTAAAGTGAACGGTCATCTCCTGAAACCTTTTCATGAAGGATTTGTCAGACAAATTATCGATTCCATTGTTTTTGAAGACCCACCACCAGAAAGGAATTGAAATATGTGCTCGTCGAGTCTAAGACGTTAAACAAGGGCGCTGTGTGGGAGGCAACCCATCACTTTCTTAAATACTTTTGAATTGTTTGATTTTCCTTTTTCACTTTTTAGCTTGTAGGCCTAGCAGAAATTGTTGAATACGCATCTTCTCGGATACTGAAAGATGGCGTATTTAAGTTAATTAAATGTCCAACAGTGATTAAACACAGCTTTAAATAGCTTGCTTAATTGTTGAAAGAATCACCAAACGATTTCTGCTAATTTCCTTTCAAGAGTAAATTCCATCTGCAAGGTATTTCTTTCCTTTTTACATTTTAGTTTATCTTTCCATCCCTTCTTTCTATCTCTTTGTTACATAATGGATGATTCAATAATGAAAATGAGAAGATATTGTCCATTACTCCCTATTAATTATTTGAGAAAAATCTATCTGATGAGATTGGAGCGTATGAAATTATCCATTGCTCCCTATTAATCCAGTTGTCGTTCACTTGGGTATTTATCCGATAATCGGGAAGACAAAATTGCTTTCATTAAGAATGGACTGAGTAAAGAGTCATTAGATGATATCAAAGTGACTCTTGATTCGCATTCTAGTGGATACGTTCAAATGGAAATTCTCGAGTTATGGAAACAATTCAAAATTGAACAACTCCAGTACACTTTTCGGTATCTGAATTTAAACGATCCCGTTTACCAGTTTTTAAGAAAGCTGGATGAGCAGCATACCCTCGACTTGTTTAGATTGAAACAAATCAGCCAAACAAAGTTCTCGCGATAGGTGTAATTCCCACTCATCTAAAACAAATATATGGCAAAACAATTGGACATGAGGTACAAACAAAATCATTTTATGAACGCATGACACTCATGTTGCATAACTGTGATGCTTTCATAGTCATACCAGGAGGATATGAGGTTTTAGAATGCTTGTTCAATTTAACATTCTGGTTTAACATGAAACTGCACAATAAACCAATTGGTCTTTTAAATGTTGATCACTACTTTGATGGTTTATTAGCATTTCTTGACATAGCTGTTACACATAAGCTTCTATCTACAGTAGCACGAAGAATAATTGTATCTGCACCCACAACCAATGAGCTATTGGATGAATTAGTAACTTTTGTACCAAAGACAGATCCAGAAGTACCTCCAATTAACTGGTCAATTTCCGGTAACAAGCGAAGAATAGATTCAGTGGATTTAGAGTTAAAGTTGTAAGTTTTTCTTTTTAAATAAATGTGTGTTATTTTTTTTATTAAAAGCTGTGGAATAATGTTGTTTTTAAAACTTTGTGTGTTTTTACATTAAGGACAATGTAATTCCCAAGTATGGGGGGTGGTTTGAGTAAAGAGTCAAGTGATTAATCTCATTTGATTCTTGATCCACACCTTTAAAAACATTGTTTTTAATAACTTGTTATTTTGTTGAATAAATCATTCATGTATTATAACTTTTTAAGATGTTAGGTAATTTTGTGTTAAATTTTTCAATCCTTTTATAATTGTACCCCTTTCTGTAAAAAACAAATTTTCATAAATCAATTGCATATCTTAACAATTTGACAAAAACATTCTTATTTAATTAATGTGGCTAAATCTTTTATATTATAAAACCCAGAGTTAAAAACATTAGTATTGTGATTTTATGATAATGTATGTTTACTATACTTATATATATATATATATATATATTAATTGAATATTTATATAATTCCTATTTTAATCAATATAATTATGTGAATTAATTAGATTGACAATCTAGTTAATGAATGTGATTATATAGCTAGGATTATTAATCTTGTATTAATGTTTCAAGTAGCATCTACTAGTTTAATTAAGTTGCAACTCTTGGCTTAATTAAATTAGTACTGTAATTATATAATTTAAATTGTATATAATTAAGTTGATTGTTATATACAATTTAATGTCGGTGATTTCTTATGTTTAATGCAATTTGATTGAGCATCTTATACACGCTGGTTGCTAGTGGTGTTTAATTAAATTAGAGATTAATCTGTTTAAGCTATTCGGGATTAATCTAATTTGTGTGGATAGGAATCTATCTGAGTTGATAGGGATTCCAAAACCAACTACTTAATAATGTATTTATCTATGATTAATCCCATTAAAAATATAACTTGATACTAGTTCCTTGCTAACGCTTTTTATATCATTTGTATTTCAAATTTCTTTTTAATTCTATTCACAAATCCAAAAAACCCCCAAAACCTTTTCCAATTAATGATTTTAATTTAAGAGTTGACAAATCTCTGTGGATTCGATCCCTACTTTTCATCTACATATGAATTGTTATGTTTAAATTTGAGAGTCGTATGACAGGCTTCGTCAATCATCTATAAGATGTTCAATACTTGTACATAACCCACATGGCTTGATTTGAGACTTCCCTTTAGTTTGTAACATCTGTCCAACCAAAAGAGTAAGAATATCAACCTTTTGTTCTAAATCTGAAGAACTTACCTCACTTACCTTCCTTGGGACTTCATTTCTTGTATTACAAGATTGCGCATTATCTGTCATGTTAGAAATTAAATCCCTTGATTCGTCAGCTGATTTATCCATAAAGACTTCTCCACTTACTGCATCAATTGATACTTTGTCAGTGTACACCATCCTTTCATAAAAATTTTGAATTAAAAGATGATCGGGAATTTGGTGGTTAGGACAAGAAGCAATCAACTTTTTGAATCTTTCCTAATACTCATGCAATGATTCTCCAAAATTTTGCTTTATTCCAGTAATTTCCTTCCTAATAGATGATATTTTTTATGCAGGATAAAATTTTCTAAGAAAAGCTTTTTCCATTTGATCCCATTGTGTTATAGATCCCGATGGTAAATCATATAACCAATCCTTAGCATTACCATGCAAACTGAATGGAAAATCATGTAACTTAATCACAACATCATCTACATTTCAAGGTTTTAAATTTGTGCAATGTGTATGAAATTCTTGAATAAATCTATATGGATTTTCTCTAGATAAACCATGAAATATAGGAATGCATTGCACAAATTTAGTGTTTAATTTAAAATTTGCATCTACTTGAGGAAAAACAATGCAAAAAGGTAATTCACAGTAGGAGCAGCAAGTTCTCTTAATGTTCTTCTAACAATATTATCATTTGCCATGATGGGATTAAGGATAGGAACTTGTTCACTGATTACTCATAAATTAACTGATTTTTATGTTATTTAATGACTATATTTTGTTTGAAAATCGATTAATTATGTTATTTAATGGATATATTTCACGTTTCCCTTCTATTTCTTTGTTTGTAAGTTTTTTAGTGTATTTTAGTTCATTATGGAGATAAAAAGAAGAAGAAGAAATGTTGGAGAAGTTAAAAAAATAATAAATAAAAAAATATTTCTATGTCATCCGATGACGTGGCGCAATGAGAAGATGCATGTGGCGCAATAAGAAGATGACAAGTGGCGCAATCAGAAGGTGACAAGTGGCGCTTCTAGAAGCCTCAATTTGGACCAATGAGGACGCGACATGTGGCGAAGTTGGGGAAATTAGGCCAGCAACTAAATTTTCAAGACTTTGGGGTGCAAAATGACCATTTTGCCCCTGATTTTTGTGGCTATAAATATGGAGCTTATTTTTATGATTTAGACGCCAATTTAACTCCAATCTTCTCCATTCTTTTGCAATTTATTTATTTTGTTATTGTCTTCATATTAGTATATTTTTCAGATTTTTTAGAATAATATTTCAAGGCTTTTTGTAATAATATAGTACAGAAATTCTATCCGGATAATGTCAATATTTTCGGGGAGTTTATCTTTCTAATGTTTATAAATTTCATCTTATATTTATTAAATATGTATTGTGAGTAGTTTTCTTTTGTTAGCAAGGATATGTGTTAAGTTATTAATTAATGGGATTATGAGATAATTTTCTTTGTACTTAATTTCTATTTAGATTTATTTAACTGGACTTATGGTCGGTTTACTCGCATAATAATAAGTTATTATTGTCTTTATTTATTTTGATTTATACACTTTAAATATCGCAAATGGATGGCCGAGCCACCTATTAGTTTAATTTACTTTTATGTCTTTTATTTTATGTATTATGGAAGGCCGAGCTTCCTAACTAGTTTAATATATTTTTATGTCTTTAATTCTTTTTTTTATGGAAGGCTGAGCCTCCATACTTTTAGTTTAATTTATTTAAATGGCCGGTTGAACCATCTAATTTCTTTAGTTAATATAAATCCAATCTTTCTTTCTATATATATGTGTGTGTATTTATTTAATATACTTATATATATATATATATTAATTAAGTATTTATATAATTCCTGTTTTAACCAATATAATTGTGTGAATTAATTGGATTGACAATCTAGTTAATGAATGTGAATATATAGCTAGGATTACTAATCTTGTATTAATGATTTAAGTAGCATCTACTAGTTTAATTGAGTTGCAGCTCTTGGCTTAATTAAGTTAGTAGCGGAATTATATAATTTAAATTGTATATAATTAAGCTGATTGTTATATACAATTTAATGTTGGTGATATCTTATTTGTTTAATGCAATTTGATTGAGCATCCTATACACGCTGGTTGGTAGTGGTGTTTAATTAAATTAGAGATTAATCTGTCTGAATTGATTGGGATTAATCTATTTTGTAAGGATAGGAATCTGTCTAAGCTGATCGGGATTCTAAAACCAACTACTTAATAATGTATTTATCTATGATTAATCCCATGAAAAATATAACTTGATACTAGTTCTTTGCTAACGTTTTTTTATCATTTGTATTCCAAATTTCGTTTTAATTCTGTTTACAAAATCCAAAACCTCAAAAAAATATTTATTTTAATTGTTGTCATTTTCTTATTCTCAAAATACCAAAAACCCCCAAAACCTTTTCCGATTAACGATTTTAATTTAAGAGTTGACAAATCTTTGTGGATTCGATCCCTACTTTCCCTATCTACATAGGAATTGTTAGGTTTAAATTTGAGAGCCGTACGACAGGCTTCGTCATTCACCATATTCACTTCTTGTGTTAAAGTGTTCAATTTCTTCAAGAGGCTTAATTCCTTCCAAATTTGCAGCTAGATTTGATGGTCATGGTTCCTTGCTAATATCTCCAATTTTCTTACCTCTACGAAGGAGCATACAAATCTATTCTTCTGACTTTGTAACCAAAGGAATAAGCCTGCAAAAATAAAAAAGTAAAAGAAAATTAGAAAACTCAACCTAAGAATTTAAGATAATTCCCCGACAACGGTGCCAAAATTTGATAAGCGTGTCGTTGCGCTTTCAAATTAATATATTTCTAAACTCACAAATATGTAGTAGTGGTAAGTAAAGGTCAATCCCACAAGGAATTCTAAATTCTTTGGAAGAGAAATCTAATCAGATTTGAGGGGATTTGTGTGTTGGAAAATAAAATAGAAGATGAAAAACTTTAAGAATAATAAACACTTAACACTTCAAACACTTTTGTAAATCTATGATAAAAGGCTAACGCCAGGAATATATATTTAGTTTTGTTTATATGGGATAATCATTGATAAAAGTACTTTAGAGAAGTTGACTTCGAATATCGCATAGCACAACAATTCAAGTTCTAATTACAATAGATCAATTTTGCGTAGCGCAACAAATTAATCACTAACCTAATCAATAATTTTACCACATCACTTGAATAAAATTATCAATCAAGTTGCAAAAAGACTAAGAACATCATGAACATAAATATCACGAAAATAATAGCCAGTTAAATTCATGTAATTTAAATTTTAAAAAATTCCACATTAATTAATTAAACTAGTTTAATCAATTAATGATACTACAATGAAAAATCAAACATTCGGTTCTCAATTCCTATTTAATCAACCATATAAATCAATTAAAATTGCTAGTCTTAATTGAATTAATAATTGTTCAAGTATTTGATGATGAGGACAACTAGCACATAATCTTTTAAATCTTTCCCAATATTCATACAATGTTTCACCAGTTTGTTGTCTGATGCCACTTATATTTTTTTGGACTGTTACAGTTCTAGATGCAGGATAATATTTAGCGAGAAAAGTTCTTTGCATTCCAGTCCAATCTTGAATAGATCCCGAAGGCAAATCATATAACCAATCTTTTGCACTATTTTGTAAGCTAAAAGGAAAATAACACAGTTTAATCACTTTATCTCTTATACCTTCTTATTTCAAATTAGTGCAAATAACATGAAATTCCTTAATGTGCCTAAGCGGATCTTCTCCAAGTAATCCATTAAAAGTTGGCAAATATTGTATAAAACCATATGCATTTTAAAATCAACATCAACTTGTGGAAAAATAATGCATAAAGGTTGTTTATCAAGAGTAGGAGCAGTGAGTTCTTTTAAATATCTTTCATTCAAAGTCATATTAAAAATATTAGCAGGAAGAATATCACCATAAATAAGTTCGGTATCCGGTTGATTTTCTATTTTGCCTTATTCAACATCCGTAGCTTATTCTCTATTCTCAACTGGTGTTTTACTCCCTTGTTCTTCCCCGATAATCTTACCACTTCTTAAGTGCATACAACAATGAACTTGTTGTCTGGCGTCACCAAAAGAATGAAATTTGTATCTCAATATCACCAAAGGAATAAAATCTATAACAAAATAAAAAGATTAACAATTTTAATAGAAGAAATTAAAACAAATCCCCGGCAACGGCGCCAAAATTTGACGAAACCTATCGTACGACTCTCAAATTTAAACCTAACAATTCCTATGTAGATAGGGAAAATAGGGATCGAATCCACAGATATTTGTCAACAATTAAATTAAAATCATTAATCGGAAAAGGTTTTGGGGGTTTTGATATTTTGAGAACAAGAAAATAACAACAATTAAAATAAATATTTTTGGGGGTTTTGGATTTGTGAATAGAATTAAAAAGGAATTTTAAATACAAATAATATAAAAATGTGTTAGTAAGGAACTAGTATCAAGTTATTTATTTCATAGGATTAATCATAGATAAATACAGTCTTAAGTAGTTGGTTTTAAAATCTCGATCAGTTCATACAGATTCCCATCCTTACAAAATAGATTAATTCCGATCAGCTCAGACAGATTAATCTCTAATTTAATTAAACGTCACTACCAACTAGCGTGTATAGGATGCTCAATCAAATTGCATTAAACAAATAAGGCATCACCAACATTAAATTGTATATAACAATCAGCTTAATTATATAGAATTTAAATTATATAATTCTGCTACTAATTTAATTAAGTCAAGAGCTGCAACTCAATTAAATTAGTAGATGATACTTGAATAATTAATACATGATTAATAATCCTATCTATAATCACATTCATTAATTAGATTGTCAATCCAATTAATTCACACAATTATATTGGCTAAAATATGAATTATATAAATACTCAATTAATATATATATATATATATAACAAATACACAAATATATATATATATATATATATATAAAGAAAGATTGAATTTATATTAACTAAACAAATTAGACGGTCAACCGGCCATTTAAATAAATTGAACTAAAAGTATGGAGGCTCAACTTTCCATAAAAAAGAATTAAAGACATAAAAAGAAATTAAACTAGTTAGTAGGCTCGGCCTTCCATATAAAGAAAATAAAAGATATAAAAGTAAATTAAACTAATTTGGATAGCTCGACCATTCATTTGCGATATTTAAAGTGCATAAAGCAAAATAAATAAAGACTAGGCGGGTAAACCGACCATAGGTCTGGTTAAATAAATCTAAATTGAAATTAATTGCAAAGAAAATTATTTCATAATTCCATTTATTAATAACTTAACACATATCCTTACTAACAAAAGAAAATTACTCACAATACATATTTAATAAATATAAGATGGAATTTATAAATATTCGAAAGAAAATTTGAAATATAAACTTCCCAGAAATATTAAAATTATCCGAACATAATTTCTTTACTAAATATTACAAAAAACCATGAAATATTATTCTAAAATTTCTGGAAAATATACTAAGATGAAGACAATAATAAAAGAAAGAAATTTCAAAAGAAATGAATAAGCTAAAATTGATGTTGAAATCATAAAAATAAGCTTCCTATTTATAGGCACAAAAATTAGAGGCAAAATGGTCATTTCACATCCAAAGTCTTGAAAATTTAGTTTGTGGCATAATTTCCCCAAACTTTACCACGTGTCGCATCCTCATTGGTCTACATTGTGGCTTCTAGAAGCACCACTTGTCATCTTCTAATTGCGCCACTTGTCATCTTCTGATTGCGCTACGTGTCATCTTCTTATTGCGTCACGTCATCGGATGATATTGATTTATTTTTTCTTTTACTTCTCCAACATTTCTTCTTCTTTTTATCTCCATAATGAACTAAAATACACTGGAAAACTTACAAACAAAGAAATAGAAGGGAAACGTAAAATATATCCATTAAATAACATAATTAATCAATATTTTTAAACAAAATATATTCATTAAATAACATAAAAATTAGTTAATTTATGAGTACATTAAATTCCCCCACACTATCCCTTTACTTGCCTTCAAGCAAAATATAAACACAAAATATACAAGTATAAATAACTTAAATGATGTACTCATAAATTAACTGATTTTTATACTATTTAATGACTATATTTTGTTTAAAAATCGGTTAATTGTGTCATTTAATTGATATATTTCACATTTCCTTTCTATTTCTTTGTTTATAAGTTTTTCAGTGTATTTTAGTACATTTTGGAGATAAAAAGAAGAAGAAGAAGAAGTGAAGATGCAAAAAAAAAAAAATCGATGAACAGTATCCGTCGGCTAGTCAAAGTCAACAAGTCAACCTGCTACAGTACCCGGAAGTCAAAATGACCATTTTACCCCTAGAAATTTCCCTATAAATATGCTAGCTTCATTTCTCATTTGGGACACCAATTTAGCTCCAATCTTCTTCATTTCTTTTGTAATTTCTTTCTTTTATTATTATCTTCATATTAATATAATTTTTAGAATTTTTAGAATAGTTTTTCAAGTCTTTTTGTAAAATTTAGTAAAGAAATTCTGTCAGGATAATTTCAATATTTTCGGGGAGTATTTCTTTCAAATTTTCGTTCTAATGTTTATAAATTTAATCTTATATTTATTAAATATGGATTGTGAGTAATTTCCTTTTGTTAGTAAGGATATGTGTTAAGTTATTAATAAATGGGATTATGAGATAATTTTCTTTGACCTTAATTTCTATTTGGATTTATTTAACTGGACTTATGGTCGATTTACCCGCCTAGTCTTTATTTATTTTGCTTTATGCACTTTAAATATCGCAAATGGATGGCCAAGCCACCTATTAGTTTAATTTACTTTTATG
Organism: Apocynum venetum; assembly: GCA_019593545.1. Taxonomy (NCBI): domain Eukaryota; kingdom Viridiplantae; phylum Streptophyta; class Magnoliopsida; order Gentianales; family Apocynaceae; genus Apocynum; species Apocynum venetum. The sequence goes on from SRSM01000334.1 coordinate 1,355,070, forward strand.
TCTTTTATTTTCTTTTTTATGGAAGGTCGAGCCTCCATACTTTTAGTTTAATTTATTTAAATGGCCGGTTGAACCGCCTAATTTGTTTAGTTAATATAAATCCAATCTTTCTTTATATATATATATTTGTATATTTATTTAATATACTTATATCTATATATTAATTAAGTATTTATGTAATTCCCGTTTTAATTAATATAATTATGTGAATTAATTGGATTGACAATCCAATTAATAAACGTGATTATATAGCTAGGATTATTAATCTTGTATTAATGATTCAAGTGGCATCTACTAATTTAATTGAGTTGCAGCTCTTGGCTTAATTAAATTAGTAGTGGAAGTATATAATTTAAATTGTATATAATTAAGCTGATTGTTATATACAATTTAATGTTGGTGATGCCTTATTTACTTAATGCAATTTGATTAAACATCCTATACACGCTGGTTGGTAGTGGTGTTTAATTAAATTAGAGATTAATCTGTCTGAGCTGATCGGGATTAATCTAATTTGTAAGGATAGGAATCTGTCTGAGCTGATCGGGATTCTAAAACCAATTACTTAATAATGTCTTTATCTATGATTAATCCCATGAAAAATATAACTTGATACTAATTCCTTGCTAACGTTTTTTTTTATATCATTTATATTCCAAATTCCTTTTTAATTCTATTCTCAAAATACCAAAAACCCCCCAAAACCCTTTCCGATTAATGATTTTAATTTAAGAGTTGACAAATCTCTGTGGATTCGATCCCTACTTTCCCTATCTACATAGGAATTGTTAGGTTTAAATTTGAGAGTCGCACGACAGGCTTCGTCATTAAACAAGATTAATAAGGTAACAAAGTGTTATATTAATTTCAATACAACTTTCACAATTAACCCCTTTTATTTTAAAAAAAAAACAATTGTGCTCTTGTACTTGAATATTATTTACATGTTTAACATTAATATTCAAAGTTAACAAAATGTGTTATGAAAACATAAAACCCTTAATAATTTTTTAAAATTTTTAAAAACATGTTCTCAATATAATGAAAAGGATAATAACAAAGTCACTATGTAAATAAAAATACATTCTTAGTTTCTCAACACAAATTATAAACTTGTAAACTCACATACTCGCTACTAATGATGAAATGTTTTGGTTGATTTGGGTTAAATAAGACTTTTAAACTTGTAATGTTAAGTTCGGGATTTGGCTACAAACGAAGAATAGGAATATTCAAAATATTTCAAGAGTTTAAATTGAGAATGAATTACCACCTGTTGAAGAAAAACCTTAGCCATGATATCTTTTAATTTTTTTTTTCGCTTTTCAATTTCCTTTCTCTTTTTTTTTTTTTTAAGAGATCATATCTATGAGCTTTTTACCTTTCGATTTTTGGCAATATCTCGTAATCCTTTATCAACAGTGTTCATAACTTTTTCAATATAGATTAACACATGTTAATTACATTCGCAATAAAGTATCTGGATTGAAAAGTAATAAAGGAAGCTATTTATCAAAGAAATTAAATGGTAATGAAACCATTCCTACATATTGGCTCAAAATAGGATCGAGGGATATATGTAAGTATGGTTTATTCAAAAAGGCTCAAACTATCAAAGAATGCCTTATATCATCCCCAAATCAACCAAGATCTTATTTAAATTTCTCTCAAGCATGTGAAAGAACAAGTTCTAGTGTGTATAGAGTGACCTTAAATGTACTAAAACACATAGTAAACTTATATTATCATCAAATCACAATACTAATGTTTTTAACTATGGGTTTCATAAATACTAACAAACCATCAAAGTAGTAATCAACATTTAAAAGACCAATTGGTTTAGTATGCAATTTCATGTTAAACCAGAACGTTAAATTGAACAAGCATTCTAATATTTCATATCCTCCCGGTATGATTATGAAAGCATCACAGTTATGCAACATGAGTGTCATGTGTTCATAAAATGATTTTGTTTGTACCTCATGTCCAATTATTTTGCCATATAGTTGTTTAAGATGAGTGTGAATTATACCTACTGCGAGAACTTTGTTTGGTTGATTTGTTTCAATCTGAACAAGTGTTTGGTATGACTAGTGTGCTCGAGTAACCTCTCCAATTAATCTAGCATTTCCTCCTCCGTATACTAGACCGATCTTTCGAGTAGCTAGTACTCTTCCTAATTGGATAACAATAGTTAGATGCGAAACAGTAGCACCCATGGTCGTTCCTCCAAACACTGCAATGTTTGTTAGACTTTTGATTGATATACCTTCCATAGTAACGACTTCTAATTGAACCATAATTAGATTGGTTTTTAGGAGCTTAATGTGTTTTTTATTGAAATAAAATCTACCTAATTGTGTGTTTATGTGCTTAAATTGGTTCTTTACACTTTTATCTTTGTTTGCAGGTATTTTGAAGGTATTTTAACATGTTTAGAAGACATTGGAGGAAGATAGGAGCTTTAAGAAGTTGTTTCGCAGGAAAAATGGAGTGGACGCGCCTCAGAAACCAATTGGACGTGCACTTGAAGAAGTAGACGCGTCACTATTCATCCACACGTCCATTCTCAGTAGTTTTGGAGCCTCACGCGTCCACTTGAGAAAATAAATTAAAAAAAGAGAAAAAGAGTTCCAAGATTGTCCAAAGTTTATGAGTTGGTTGATGTGATTAAATGAGGAATAAGGAGAGAAGTGTCAATTGAAGAACTTTGGTTTCAAATTCTTTTATCCTTTTGTGTAATTCTCTTGACTACTTTGTTTACCTTACCTTTCTTTGTTAACCAACACCCAAGCCTAACGTTACGTGCCTCAAGTCCAATTTGACTCAAGTCGACCTTATGTTTTTCCATTAGTGGAGAGATGTGTGAGATCACAAGCCTATGGTAGTGCGGACATTACTTTTCATAGGACTATGATGTGTTAGAGTTGATTGTGGCTTGATTGAATTTGTTCTTGTTACTTGTGTACAGTTTTTTACTCTAAAATGGATTTTGATTAGTTTTCAAAGTTTTTGGTCATGTTAAGGATGGTTAACTATTTACAATGAATCCATAGTGATAATCTATCACACATGCATGATTTATTTTAAAAAGTAGAGTTGATGGATGACTTTGAGGATTATTGGAGAGAATTTGGTGCAAATGAATTGAGGTTCTTGAGATTATTTGACTTGTTTTCTGAGACATTTAAATTTTGATTTTGTTTCTTTATGTTGTTATTTTGCTTGAGGACAAGCAAAGGTTTAGTGTGGGGGAATTTGATTGAACCATAATTAGATTGGTTTTTAGGAGCTTAATGTGCTGTTTATTGAAATAAAATCTACCTAATTGTGTGTTTATGTGCTTAAATTGATTCTTTACACTTTTATCCTTGTTTGCAGGTATTTTGAAGGTATTTTAACATGTTTAGAAGACATTGGAGGAAGATTAGGAGCTTTAAGAAGTTGTTTCGCAGGAAAAATGGAGTGGACGCGCCTCAGAAACCAATTGGACGTGCACTTGAAGAAGTAGGACGCGTCACTATTCATCCACACGTCCATTCTCAGTAGTTTTGGAGCCTCACGCGTCCACTTGGACGTTTCTGACAGCCCCGCGCGTCCACTTTTGACAGCACGCGCGTCCACTCTCCGAATTGAAGATTTTGGGCAGTTTTTTAGTAGTTTTGAATTAGGACTCTTATGTAACTAACCCTAGGACCTTTTCTAACTATTTATAGGCCTTAATAGCTTAGTTTAGGGTGTCAAGTACTTTAGATTCTCTTTTCCCGAGCATTGTAGGAGATCAAGGGTAGGAGCTTCTCGGAAAATCGGATTTCCGACTAATGAGTTTCTCTCTTTCCTTTAATCTTTTTATGATGTTATCCTTTATGCTTTGTGAGTAGTTTTCTTAAGTTAGCAAGGACATGTATTAGGTTTATGTTATTCGGGAATATGAGATTTACGTTTTGTAATTAAAAACCCGATCTTTTCAAGGAATCATTATTTCTATTTGAGTATTTGAACAATTCTTGGTTTTATTTTATCAATTATGTTATTTCAATTATTATTGGCCATCTTAATTGTTTTACATAGTTGATTAACTAGGGTTATGCAGAATCGGTTTTCGGTAACCAAAAGTAGTAACTATTGATTAATTTAAATATGTGTTTTATTAATTAATAGGGAATTATTTGAAACGAATTGCATGATTTTAATCGGCCATTAATTTTATGTAATTTGTGTTGATGTTGTCCTTATGCTTAATAACTTGATTGACTATCTTATGCGAGCGATTCGGTAATTTGGTTTAATCAGGTTAAAGTTAATTTGCCGTGCTTTTCGGGAATTAACCTAATTTTTACAGGAATTGGAATTTGTTGCGCTACGCGGAATTCTAAGTCATTACTCAAATAAGTTGTTATCGATGATTAATCCCGAATAAATGAAACCGAAATACAAAGTCCTTGCTAACGTCTTTTTTTATCCATTGATTTCTAGTTATTTTGTGAATTACTTATTTTTAAGTTTTAATCTTTTTAGATAGAAACCAAATCTTTTCCCTCCAAAGTCGTGATTAGTTTACTTAATCAAAGAATTTACAAGTCTCTGTGGGTTCGACCCTTACTTGCCCTAACTATATAAGTTGGTTGAGTTTGGTATTAATTTGATAGCGCAACGACACGAGAATACCAAAGACTGTATCAGAGTTGTTCAATTTTGAATTGTTTCCTGACGAAGCCTGTCGTACGGCTCTCAAATTTAAACCTAACAATTCCTATGTAGATAGGGAAAGTAGGGATCGAATCCACAGAGATTTGTCAACTCTTAAATTAAAATCGTTAATCGGAAAAGGTTTGGGGGGTTTTTTGGTATTTTGAGAATAAGGAAATGACAACAATTAAAATAAATATTTTTGAGGTTTTAGATTTTGTAAACAGAATTAAAACAAAATTTGGAATACAAATGATATAAAAAGTGTTAGCAAGGAACTAGTATCAAGTTATATTTTTCATGGGATTAATCATAGATAGATACATTATTAAGTAGTTGGTTTTAGAATCCCGATCAGCTCAGACAGATTCCTATCCTTACAAAATAGATTAATCCCGATCAGCTCATACACATTAATTACTAATTTAATTAAACACCACTACCAACCAGCGTGTATAGGATGCTCAATCAAATTGCATTAAACAAATAAGGCATCACCAACATTAAATTGTATATAACAATCAGCTTAATTATATACAATTTAAATTATATAATTCCGCTACTAATTTAATTAAGCCAAGAGCTGCAACTCAATTAAACTAGTAGATGCTACTTGAATTATTAATACTAGATTAATAATCCTAGCTATATAATCACATTCATTAACTAGATTGTCAATCCAATTAATTTACATAATTATATTGGTTAAAACAGGAATTATATAAATACTTAATTAATATATATAAGTATATTAAATAAATACATATATATATATATATATAGAAAGAAAGATTGGATTTATATTAACTAAAGAAATTAGGCGGTTCAACCGGCCATTTAAATAAATTAAACTAAAAGTATGGAGGCTCGGCCTTCCATAATACATAAAATAAAAGACATAAAAGTAAATTAAACTAATAGGTGGCTTGGCCATCCATTTGCGATATTTAAAGTGCATAAAGCAAAATAAATAAAGACTAGGCGGGTAAACCGACCATAAGTCCAGTTAAATAAATCCAAATAGAAATTAAGTACAAAGAAAATTATCTCATAATCCCATTTATTAATAACTTAACACATATCCTTGCTAACAAAAGAAAATTACTCACAATACATATTTAATAAATATAAGATGAAATTTATAAACATTAGAAAGAAAATTTTGAAAGATAAACTCCCCGGAAATATTGAAATTATCCGGACAGAATTTCTTTACTCTATTATTACAAAAAGCCTTGAAATATTATTCTAAAAAATCTGGAAAATATACTAATATGAAGACAAGAATAAAAGAAATAAATTGCAAAAGAAATGGAGAAGATTGGAGCTAAATTGGTGTCTAAATCATAAAAATAAGCTCCCTATTTATAGCCACAAAAATCATGGGCAAAATGGTCATTTTGCACCCCAAAGTCTTGAAAATGTAGTTGCTGGCCTAATTTTCCCAACTTCGCCACATGTCGCGTCCTCATTGGTCCAAGTTGTGGCTTCTAGAAGCGCCACTTGTCACATTCTGATTGCGCCACTTGTCATCTTCTGATTGCGCCACGTGTCATCTTCTAATTGCGCCACGTCATCGCATGACATAGATTTTTTTTTTTTTTATCTTCTCCAACATTTCTTCATCTTCTTCTTTTTATCTCCATAATAAACTAAAATAACTGAAAAACTTACAAACAAAGAAATAGAAGGGAAACGTGAAATATATCCATTAAATAACATAATTAACATATTTTCAAACAAAATATAGTCATTAAATAACATAAAAATCAGTTAATTTATGAGTACATCATTTCCATAACTCGAGAATTTCCATTTGAACGTATCCACAAGAATGCGAATCAATAGTCAGTTTGATATCATCTAATGACTCTTACTTAATCCATTCTTAATGAAAGCAATTTTGTCTTCCCAATTATCGGATAAATACCCAAGTGAGCCATAACTGGCATCATAGTTCCATCTAGCACATTTATACCAAACTCTCATTCTTTTACCCCTCCATTTCTTTGCATAACTACTCTTTCCCAACCCAGGTGGATGTTTGGGAAAAGCTGGATGTTCACCACTAATTTGGACCTTAGCTTCAATTATCCACCTAATATTCTCAGGCATTCCAATAGATACTAGTAATTTCATACGCTTCAATCTCATCAGATAGATTTTTCTTAGATAATTAATAGGGAACAATGGATAATATCTTCTCATTTTCATTAATGAATCATCCATTATGTAACAAAGAGATAGAAAGAAAGAAGAGATGGAAATACAAACTAAAATGTAAAAAGGAAAGAAATACCTAGAAAGGAAATTAGCAGAAATCATTTGGTGATTCTTTCAACAATTAAGCAAGCTATTTAAAGTCGTGTTTAATCACTGTTGGACATTTAATTAACTTAAATAAGTGATTGATTTATAAATTAACTGATTTTTATGTTACTTAATGACTATATTTTGCTTAAAAATCGGTTAATTATGTTATTTAATAGATATATTTCATATTTCCTTTCTATTTCTTTGCTTATAAGTTTTTAAGTGTATTTTAGTACATTTTGGAGATAAAAAGAAGAAGAATAAATAAAGATGAAGAAGAAGAAAAAAAACGGTGAATAGTATCACCGTCGATGATGATATCACTGTTTACGTCATGAACAGTGTTGTTAGCTAGTCAAAGTCAACAAATCAACCAGCTACAATACCCGTAAGTCAAAATGACAATTTTACCAATAGAAATTTCCTTATAAATATGCTAGCTTTTTTCTCATTTGACACACCAATTTAGCTTCAATCTTCTCCATTTCTTTTGTAATTTCTTTCTTTTATTATTATCTTCATATTAATATAATTTCTAGATTTAGAATAGTTTTTCATGTCTTTTTGTAAAATTTAGTAAAGAAATTCTGTTCGGATAATTTAATATTTCTGGGGAGTATTTCTTTCAAATTTTTGTTCTAATGTTTATAAATTTCATCTTATATTTATTAAATATGGATTGTGAGTAATTTCCTTTTGTTAGCAAGGATATGTGTTAAGTTATTACTAAATGGGATTATGAGATAATTTTCTTTACACTTAATTTGTATTTGGATTTATTTAACTAGACTTATGGTCGATTTACCCGCCTAGTATTTATTATTTTTACTTTTTGCACTTTAAATATCGCAAATGGATGGCCGAGCCACCTAATTAGTTTACTTTCTTTATGTCTTTTATTTTCTTTTTTATTGAAGGCCAAGCAACTATACTTTTAGTTTAATTTATTTAAATGACCGGTTGAACTGCATAATTTGTTTAGTTAATATAAATCCAATCTTTATATATATATATATATATTTTGTGTATTTATATAATATACTTATATCTATATATTAATTAAGTATTTATATAATTCTTGTTTTAATCAATATAATTATGTGAATTAATTGGATTAACAATCTAGTTAATAAACGTGATTATATAGCTAGGATTATTAATCTTGTATTAATGATCCAAGTAGCATTTACTAGTTTAATTGAGTTGAAACTCTTGGCTTAATTAAATTAGTAGCAGAATTATATAATTTAAATTGTATATAATTAAGTTGATTGTTATATACAATTTAATGTTGTTGATGTCTTATTTACTTAATGCAATTTGATTGAGTATCCTATACACGCTAGTTGGTAGTGGTGTTTAATTAAATTAGAGATTAATTTGTCTGATCTAATCGGGATTAATCTAATTTGTAAAGATAGGAATATATATGAGCTGATCGGGATTCTAAAACCAATGACTTAATAGTGTCTTGATCTATGATTAATCCCATGAAAAATATAACTTAATACTAGTTCATTGTTAATACCTTTTTATATCATTTATATTCCAAATTCCTTGTTAATTCTATTCTCAAAATACCAAAAACCCCCAAAATCCTTTCTGATTAATGATTTTAATTTAATAGTTTACAAATCTCTGTGGATTCCATCCCTACTTTCCCTATCTACATAGGAATTGTTAGGTTTAAATTTGAGAGTCGTACGACAGGATTCGTCAATAAACCATCTTTCAATATCCGAGAAGACGCGTATTACACAATTTCTGCTAGGTCTCCAAGCTAAAAAGTGAAAAAGGAAAATCAAACAATTCAAAAGTATTTAAGAAAGCGATGGGTTGCCTCCCACACAGCACCCTTATTTAACGTCTTAGACTCGACGAGCACATATTTCGATTCTTTATTGGTGGTGGGTCTTCGAAAGCAATGGAATTGATAATTTGTTCGACAAATCCTTCACTTTAAAAATGCCGCTCGTTTGAAGACTAATTACCTCCACTGACCCATGATTAAAGATATTAATGATAACAAATGGATCAATCCACCTTGACTTTAGCTTTCCTGGAAACATTCACAGTCGAGAATTATAGAGTAGAACCTTATCACCAATATTGAAATTTTTCCTTGAAATATATTTATCATGGTAATATTTCATCTTTTCTTTAACAATCCGGGAATTAACATAGGCATCACTTCTAATATCTTCTACTTCTTGAATCTCCAGTTTTCGATTAGATTGTGTATCATCAAGATTAAGATGACATTGTTTAATGGCCTAAAACGCCTTATGTTCTAATTCGACAGGTAGATGACAGGTTTTTACCATAAACCAACCTAAATTGTGATATACCAATAGGGGTTTTGAATACAGTTCTATATGCCCAAAGAGCATCTCCCAATCGAAGGCTCCAGTCTTTCTTATTAGGATTGACTACTTTAGCTAGAATAGACTTAATTTCCCTGTTAGAGATTTCAGCAAATCCATTTGTTTGAGGGTGATAGTTATTAGAAACCTTATGAGAAACATGATATTTTTTAAGCAGAGTTTATATTATCTTATTTTAAAAATGCGTATCTCTGTCATTAATTCATCGCCTTTGGAATTCCAAATCTATGGAATATATTGTTCTTGATAAATATCAAAACTGCTTTAGAATCATTCGTTCGAGTGGCCTTTGTTTCAATCCATTTGGATACATAATCCACTGTAAAAGGTCCCATGAAATCAATGCCCCATACATCAAAAAGTACACAAATTAATATAGTATTCAAAGGCATTTCATCTTTCTTGGATATATTACCAACTATTTGACATTCATTGCAAGATTTAACAAAGTAATATGCATCTTTGTTAAGAGTAGACCAATAAAATCCACTTTTCGGAATTTTTCTAGCAGTTCGTTTTGGTCCAAAATGACCTCCACATTCAAAGTATGACAAAAATTCAATATGGATTGAATTTCATTATTTGGAACACATCTGCATATGACATTGTCTGCGCAGCTTTTGAAAAGGTAGGGATCATCCCAAAGGTAGTGTTTTGAGTCATTTCTAATTTAATCCTTTTGAGGCTTAGATAAATGATTTGGAAATATTTTGGTAACAATATAATTAACCATATCAGCATACCAAGGTATAATTTCATGCAATATATAAAGATGCTCATTAGGAAATAAATCAGAGATAGAAGATACTTCCCCATCATATGTTAGTCGACTCAAATGATTAGCAACAAGATTTTCTGCTCCCTTCTTATCTCGGATTTCAAGGTCAAATTCATAGAGTAAGATAATCCATCTCAGTAGTTTTGGTTTAGACTCTTTCTTTAACAGGTACTTTAGAGCTGCATGATCTGAATAAACAATTATTTTCGTTCTCAACATATGATATCTAAACTTTTCTAGAACAAAAATAACTTAGTAGAGTTCCTTCTCAATTGTGGTATAATTACATTCGGCATCATCAAATAATTTAGATGCATAATATATCACATTAGAAACTTTATCTATTTTCTGACCTAGAACAACTCCAACCGCTTTGTCACTAGCATCACACATTATCTCAAAAGGAAAATTTCAATTAGGGGGTTGAATGATAGGTGATGAAATCAGTTTCTCTTTCAACAATTTAAATGCTTGTTTACAACTTTCATCAGAATTAAATTTATGTTCTTTTTGTAATAACTTGCATAAAGGTTGAACAGTTTTAAAGAAATCCTTAGCAAACCTTCTATAGAATCCAGCATGGCCTAAGAAGGATCTTACCTCTCTTACCGTAGAAGGATAAGGAATAGATTTAATCACATCAATCTTGGCTTTGTCAACAGCCAGTCCTTTTAGTGAAACTATGTGCCATAACACAATTCTTTGTTCTACCATAAAATGACACTTTTCATAATTGAGAACAAGGTATTAGAAACTCTGTTTAAAAAATATCATGTTTCTCATAAGGTTTCTACTGCCTATCATCCTCAAACAAATGGACTTGCTGAAATCTCTAATAGGAAAGACTAGAGCCTTTGATTGGGATATGCACTTTAGGCATACATAACAACATTCAAAACCCCTATTGGTATGTCACCATTTAGGTTGGTTATGGTAAAGCCTGTCATCTACCTGTGGAATTAGAACATAAGGCATTTTGGGCCATAAAACAATGTCATCTTAATCTTGATGATGCACAATCTCATCAAAAACTGTAAATTCAAGAATTAGAGGAGATTAGAAATTATGCCTATGTTAATTCCTGGATTGCAAAAGAAAAGATGAAATATTACCATGACAAAAATCTTTCAAGGAAAAAAATGTTAATATTGGTGATAAGGTTATATTATATAATTATCGTATCAGACTGTTTCCAAGAAAACTAAAGTCAAGGTAGATTGACCCATTTGTTATCATCAATATCTTTAATCACGGGTCAGCGGAGGTAAAAAGTCTTCAAACGAGCAAAATTTTCAAAGTGAACGGTCACCTCCTTAAACCTTTTCATGAAGGATTTGTTGGACAAATTATCGATTACATTTCTTTTGAAGACTCACCACCATAAATGATTTAAAATCTATGCTCATCGAGTCTAAGACGTTAAGTAAGGGCGTTGTATGGGAGGCAACCCATCGCTTTCTTTAATACTTTTGAATTATTTGATTTTCCTTTTTCACTATTTAGCTTGCAGGCCTAACAGAAATTATTGAATACACGTCTTCTCGGATACTGAAAGACTGCGTATTTAAATTAATTAAATGTTCAACAGTGATTAAACACAGCTTTAAATAGCTTGTTGAATTGTTGAAAGAATCACAAAACAATATCTGCTAATTTCCTTTCAAGAGTAATTCTATCTGCAATGTATTTCTTTCCTTTTTACATTTCAGCTTGTCTTTCCATCCCTTCTTACTTTCTATCTCTTTATTACATAATTGATGATTCTTTAATGAAAATGAGAAGATATTATCTATTGCTCTCTATTAATTATTTGAGAAAAATCTATCTGACGAGAATGGAGCGTATGAAATTACTAGTATCATTTGGAATGTCTGAGGATATAAGGTGAATAATTGAAGTTAAAGTCCGAATTAGTGGTGAACATGCAGTGGTTCCCAAACGTCCACCTGGGTTGGGAAAGAGTAGTTATGCAAATAAATAGAGAGGTAAAAGAATGAGTGTTTGTTATAAATGTGCTAGATGGAATTGTGATGCCAGTTGTCGTTCACTTGGGTATTTATCCGATAATCAAGAATACAAAATTGCTTTCATTAAGAATAGTCTGAGTAAATAGTCATTAGATGATATCAAACTGACTCTTGATTCACATTATGGAAACTGAAAAACCTAAGAAGGGGGGTGAATTAGGTTTTTATCCGATTTTTCAACCTAATTCAATAAAACACCTCTTTGACAACAAATATCAAACACTTGGTGTGCTAGTTGTGTGAGAAATAATGTGTTCAAGTAAAATGCAAAAATTAGAGCAATGAACACAATGATTTATAGTGGTTCGGTTTATCCAACAAAACCTAATCCACTACCTTGAGTTACCTACTCAAGGATTTATCAAATCCCTTCACTAATCAAATAAATGAGATTACAAAAGAGGTTTACCCAATTCACCTTAGGGTTTTACAAATAACCTCTCAACCAATCAAGGCTCACTCAACCCTTGAGTTTTACAACACAACCTTGATTATACAATAATCCCACCACTCTCTTTAGTGAATCCTAACACAACAATTCAATTCAAGGTTCACCCAAAGGTTTTACAAACAAACCTTGAATACAAAACAACCTACACAAGGCTTACCCTAACACTTAGGGTTTTATGCTACTTGCAACCTTGATACAATTACAATCAATAATAATAATAAGAGATAGAAAGTTTGATATATATCACCTTAATGTGAAGATATATCAATTTGAATCACAATCACCTCTTTGAGTAATGGCTTGTCAAGATTGCTCAAAATTCACCTTTGAATGTAAAAACCCTTCTTGATTGATTTTAACAAGATTGATGTTTTGAAAGGGTTTTGGAATGTTTCTAAGATGTTATAGGATCAAGATATGCAATGTTTTTGCTCAAAAAATCTTCTTAGAAAGAATTCCAAAGGTTTTGGTATTTAACGGTTTGTTCCCAACGGTAAAAAATGAAGCTGTTGGAAACCCACTCAGGAAGTGCGATCGACCGCATATCAGACTTGGTCGTCCGCACCATCATCCTCAAGTTCACTGGACAACCACCGGATGATGATTTTTCATCCTCCGGTCTACCGGACTTCACCTGCGGTCGACCTCATGGTCGTCCACAGGTTGGCAGATGAACAAATTTGACAGCACATGCATCCACAAGATAAACTAACTTATGGACGATACCTGGACCACTTTAGGTCGACTGAAACATGTTCATTTGTGTATCAACAATACTCTAACACACAAATGATGATTTCAATCAACCATATAAGTTATGGTATCAATCCAACAAGAGTTTATCAACCATTTAAGTTTTGAAATCAAGATGCATGGTTTTCGAAATACCAAAACATATTTTAACATATTAAAAACATTTTGAAAAAACGTTTTAAGTTCATAGAGCAACCTTTAGAAATCATTACTCAATTAGAGGTAGAACTAGAGATCAAAATATATAACTCTAAAACTATACCTCTAGTTCCTATCTAATCCAATAAAAGCTTGTCTTCAAATCTTGATAGTCTTGACTTGTATACTTTCTTGAAGACTTGAAATCTTGTTGTTGCATGGATTAGATCATGAATCCAAAAACTCTATCACTTGTACAAATAAGACATTAGTCCTCATCAATTTTTGTCATTAATCAAAATTAAGACATTAAAAGCTTTAGGGCTTTCAGAAACAATTCAAATTTGAACAACTCCGATACAGTCTTCAGTATTTGAATTTAAACGATCCTGTTTGCCAGTTTTGAAGAAAGTTAGATGAGCAGCATACCCCCGACTCATAGAAGGTGTTTGAAACTATTACTGGACCTAAAACTAGAGGAAGATGTGAGCCACAATCACAACTATTTTTTTATTTGTTTCTTCCTTGATTTTTTTTATTTGTGAAAGCCTTAAAGCTTTTAATATCTTAATTTTGATTAAATGACAAACATTGATAAGGACTAATGGCTTTATTGTATTAGTGATGATCTCTTAGGATTCATATATCTAATCCTTGCAAGATCAAAGTTTCAAATCTTCAGAAAAGAGCTTTTGATGTCAAGCCTTGAAGATAAGCGTTTCTGGATTAGATAGGATCTAGAGGTGTAGCTTTAATTCTTTATTTATCTTTGGTTATCTCTAGGTCTATCCCTTTGAGTAATGAGTTCCATAGGTTGCTCAATAAAAGTGAAATGATTTTCAAAATGCATTTCATTTGGATAAAACATGAGTTGGGTATTTGAAATGATTTTCAAAATACATGCACATACTTCAAAATTCATAAAATATAGTTTGCAAACTCTTAGAGTTGTTTGAGAACTTGTTCTGCATAGTTTTAATGCATTTGTGGTCGACCTGACAAAAGTGTGGACGACCCCAAATCATGCGGTCGACCAGACTTCTCAGAGTATCGTCCGCAGGCTGTCCAGAGTTCTCTGGAACACTTGCGGATGATGGAGCGGTCGACCGGACTTCTGAGCTCATCGTCCGCAGGCTGTCCAGAGTTCTCTGGAACATTTGCGGATGATGGTGCGGACGACCCTCCTGATTTGCGGTCGACCGCACTTCTCCTGAGTGGGATTCAAACAGCCATTTTTATGACCGTTGGTGCATACTTATAAATACTCAATTGTTTAAACAACTCGAACTAATCACTTTTTGAGCAAAAATCTGATCCTAACACTTCATAGAACCTCTGGAGATTATTTTGAAACCAAATCTTAACATTCATATTGTGAAATTCATCAAAGTGAGATTTATACAAAATCATTGGGGTTCTTGAGCAACTTACAAGAAAACATTACTCAAAGAGGTATTTATGTTTTACATTGATATATCTTCACATTAAGGTGATTTCATATATCAAACACTTCTTATTCATATCTTGATTGATTTGTTCAAGGTTGCATTGAGCTTAAAACTCTAAGGGTTAGAGTGAGCCTTGAACTATAGAAAACTGTGTTTGTGTTAAGAGCTTCTTTTTCATTAATTGTTGTAATAGAGATAGGTGTGTAGACAAGGTTATATTGTAAAACTCAAAGTGTTGAGTGAACCTTGGTTGGTTAAGAGGTTTGTGTTGTAAAACCCTAAGGGAATTGGGTGAGCCTCTATTGTATTCTCTCTTACTATATTAGTGAAAGGTTTTGTGAAATCCTTGAGTAGATAGCTCAAGGTAGTGGATTAGGTTTTGTTGGATAAACCGAACCACTATAAATCTTTGTGTTCATTGCTTCTTTTCTTGAACTCATCATTTCATACTTTGGTTGAACACCAAGTGTTTGATATTTGTTATCTTAGAAAGCTTGTTTAATTTATAAAGAGGAAAAATCGATTAAAACCTAATTCACTCCCCCCTCTTAGGTTTTTCAATTTGTTTCTTTTTTTTAGTGTGTAACATAATCACTTTTGAAGCCATTACTGTAAAAGGTATATCAAATAAGAAGTCTAACAAATATCGCAGTGTTTGGAATATCGCTATAGGTGTAATTCTCACTCCTCTAAATAGAGTATATGGCAGAACAATTGGACATGAGGTACAAATAAAATTATTTTATGAACGCATGACACTCATGTTGCATAACTGTGATGCTTTCATAATAATCCCAGGAAAATATGAAGTATTAGAATTCTTGTTCAATTTAACATTCTGGTTTAACATGAAACTGCACACTAAACCAATTGGTCTTTTAAATATCGATCACTACTTTGATGGTTTATTAGCATTTCGACATAGCTGTTACACATAAGTTTCTATTTCCAGTAGCACGAAGAATAATTGTATTTGCACCCACAACCAATGAGCTATTAGATAAATTAGTAGCTTTTGTACTAGAGACAGATTTAGAAGTACCTCCAATTAACTGGTCAATTTCCGGTAACAAACGAAAAAGAGATTCAGTGGATTTAGAGTTAAAGTTGTAAGTTTTTCTTTTTAAATAAATGTGTGTTATTTTATTTTTATTAAAAGCTGTGGAATAATGTTGTTTTCAAACTTTGTATGTTTTAGCATTGAGGACAATGTAATTCCCAAATGTGGGAGGGTGGTTTGAGTAAAGAGTCAAGTGATTAAACTCATTAAATTCTTGATCCACACCTTTAAAAACATTGTTTTTAATAATTTGTTGTTTTCTTGAATAAATCATGCATGTATTATAACTTTTTAAGATGTTAGGTAATTTTATGTTAAATTTTTCAATCATTTTATAATTGTACCCCATTCTGTAAATTTTTTTTTGAATAAATCAATTGAATATCTTTGTAATTTGACAAAAATATTCTTATTTAACTAATGTGGCTAAATCCTTTTTGTTATGAAATTCAAAGTTAAAAACATTAGTATTGTGATTTGATGATAATGTAAGTTTATTATGTGTTTTAGTACATTTAAGGTCACTCTCTACATGCTAGAACTTGTTCTTTCACATGCTTGAGACGAAATTTAATTAAGATCTTGGTTGAATTGGGGATGACATAAGGTCTTCTTTGATAGTTTGAACCTTTCTGAACGAACCATACTTATATATATCCTTCGATCCTACTTTGAGCCAACATGGATGAATGGTTTCATTACCATTTAATTTCTTTGATAAATAGCCTCGTTTATTACTTTTCTATCCTGATACTTTATTGATAATGTATTAATCATGTGTTAATCTGTATTGAAAAGCTATAACCATTGCTGATAAAGAATTACGAGATATTGTAAAAAAAACCAAAAGATAAGAAACTAATAGATATGATCTTTTTTTAAAAAAAGTGTGAAGAAAAAGAGAAATGAAGAGATTTTATGGGTAAGGTTTTCTTCAAAGAAGTGTGTGTAATTCATTCTCAATTTACACTGTTGAAATATTTTGTAGATTCCTATAATTCACTTGTAGTCAAATCCCGAGCTTAACATTACAAGTTTAAAATTTCTATTTGATCTAAATCGATCAAAATTTTCAGTATTAGTGGAGAGCATGTGACTTTACAAGTTTATAAGTTGTATTGAGAAACTAAAAATGTATTTTTATTTACATAGTGACTTTGTTGTTATCTTTTCATTATACTGATATCATGTTTTAAAAAAATTTTAAAAAAAATTTATTAAGGATTTTATTTTCTTCACAGTCACATTTTGTTAACTTGAATATTAATATTAAACTTGTAAATGATATTCAAGCACACGAGTACAATTGCTTTTTAAATAAAAGGGGGTTAATTGTGAAAGTTGTATTGAAATTAATATAACAATTTGTTACCTTATTTTCTTGTTTAAGTTATTTATACTTGTATATTTTGTGTTTATATTTTGCTTGAGGACAGATAGTGTGCAGAATTTAATGTACTCATAAATGAAATGATTTTTATATTATTTAATGACTATATTTTCTTTAAAAATCGGTTAATTGTGTTATTTAATGGATATATTTCACATTTCCTTTCTATTTCTTTGTTTATAAGTTTTTCAATGTATTTTAATACATTTTGGAGATAAAAAGAAAAAGAAGAAATGAAAATGAAGAAGAAGAAAAAAAAATCAGTGAACAGTACTACCGTCGATGATAACATTACTGCTTACGTCATGAATAGTGTCGTCGGCTGATCAAAGTCAACAAATGAACCCGCTACAGCACCCGTAAGTCAAAATAACCATTTTACCCTTAGAAATTTCCCTATAAATATGCTAGCTTTTTTTCTCATTTGAGACACTAATTTAGCTCCAATCTTCTCCATTTCTTTTGTAATTTCTTTCTCTTATTATTATCTTCATATTAATATAATTTCTAGAATTTTTAGATTAGTTTTTCAAGACTCTTTTAAAAATTTAGTAATGAAATTTTGTCCGGATAATTTCAATATTTTCGGGGAGTATTTATTTCAAATTTTCTTTCTAATGTTTATAAATTTAATCTTATATTTATTAAATATATATTGTGATTAATTTCCTTTTGTTAACAAGGATATGTGTTAAGTTATTAATAAATGGGATTATGAGATAATTGTCTTTGCACTTAATTTCTATTTGGATTTATTTAACTGGATTTATGATCGGTTTACCCGCCTAGTCTTTATTATTTTTACTTTATACACTTTAAATATCACAAATGGATGGTCAAGCCACCTAATTAATTTAATTTATTTATGTCTTTTATTTTCTTTTTATGAAAGGCCGGGCTTCAATACTTTTAGTTTAATTTATTTAAATTGTCGGTTGAACTACCTAATTTCTTTAGTTAATATAAATTCAATCTTTATATATATATATATATATATTTGTGTATTTATTTAATATACTTATATATATTAATTAAGTATTTATATAATTCATGTTTTAATCAATATAATTATGTGAATTAATTGGATTGACAATCTAGTTAATAAACGTGATTATATAGCTAGGATTATGAATCTTGTATTAATGATTTAAGTAGCATCTACTTGTTTAATTGGCTTAATTAAATTACTAGCAGAATTATATAATTTAAATTGTATATAATTAAGTTGATTGTTATATACAATTTAATGTTCGTGATACCTTATTTATTTAATGCTATTTGATTGAGCATCCTATACACGTTAGTTAGTAGTGGTGTTTAATTAAATTAGAGATTAATATGTCTGAGCTGATCGAGATTAATCTAATTTGTAAGGATAGAAATCTGTCTAAGCTAATCGGGATTCTAAAACCAACTACTTAATAATGTATTTATCTATAATTAACCCCATGAAAAAAATAACTTGATACTAGTTTTCTTACTAATGCCTTTTTATATCATTTGTATTTCAAATTTCTTTTTAATTCTATTCACAAATCCTAAAAACCCCCGAAACCTTTTCCGATCAATAATTTTAATTTAAGAGTTGACAAATCTATGTGGATTCGATCCCTACTTTCCCTATCTATATAGAAATTGTATGTTTAAATTTGAGAGTCGTACGACAAGCTTCGTTAATTGTATAGATCAAAAGACATTCTTTTATGAGTATAAGTACAAATCAGCATATAAAGTAGTCTTACATTGGTCTTCTGTGGCAATAGCAGTCTGAAAATAATCAGAATAACCATCAAGGAAATAATAATGAGAACGACCAAATAGACGAAATGAAGGGAAAAATGATGCATTAAGTTTTTTATTATAGTCTATGCAGACTATCCAACCATTTTACATTCTAATAAGAATTTTCTCACCTTCATAGTTATACACAATAGAGTTATTCACAATAATTATTCCATTTTTTTTGGAACCACATGTACCAAATGTGAATTTGTAATTAGATATTCACACATGCATCAAGAAATTTTAGAATTTAAACTTTTATTACTTCTATCGTAGAAGGTTTCTATCATGATTTAGTTTGATCTTCTAAGAATACGGTGTTCATGCATCTATCTTTATGATAAATCCTTTATCATTGCCACTTTACCACAATATTCAAATTTCAAAATCTGTAACGCTTAACTCACCTTTTCTCACTATTTTCCTTTCACTCCCGTTTCATTGTTCCCCTACCCCGCCGCTGGTCTCCTCTCGAAGGTAATTTTCTGTATATTCTTCTTCAATAAGAAAGATTATCACGCTTGAATGTGTTTATGATAACTGCAATCGAGCTTTATGTCGGCCGGTCAATGGATTCTTGTTATTCCATTTTGTTTAGCAATGTATTTTCTTGCCTTCGATGCTATCGTTAATCTGTTGATTCTTGAAGTGGAAGATGATTTTTATTTTTTCCTTCTCTTCCTTTTCTGGTTTATGTATGGTTTTCATTGGAAAAGGGTCGAGATTTGGAAAACCAGATCACACGAATGTTTTTTTATTTTCCATTACTTGAAAAGAGCAAGAAGTCGTTCAGGGTTTTTTGGGTTGTGAAGAAATCTAAGTCAGAGGACTTTGCCCTTTTTTCTCTTCTGTTTTGGAATTGGTGGTATAACATTCTCACGAGTGTCAAAATTGAAGCAGGGGTTGTGTTTTGTGCAGATTATTCTGATAATTTCTTTGCTTTTTGGATTGTTTGGGTTCTTTTGCTACTAACAGTCAGGGCTTTTAATAGGAATAAGCATAAAAGTAAGTTATCGCAAGTGAATTTGTTGTCTTTTTATGTGGTAAGGAAATATGAGAGGCTCTTAAACTATTTACAATTTACAAGAAGTTGACTGGTGGCTACTGGCTCTTGTTTCGTCGGACTCTTGCATTTCTTTGTTAATGAAATATGCTGGGATCATTTTTCTTTTTGCTCAACTCCTCCTCAGATAAAGATGTCTCCGACTTTTCATTCCTGTTTCGTGCTTCTATCTTGGAATGAGCATTCTTTTTCCTTTTGCTCTCTGCATATTTTATATTTCATGCTTGACACTCCTAATTCTTTCTTGGTGAATAACTTGATTTTTAATTTGCATGAAGATGGAGATAGCGAAGAACATCTTGCAGGATTTTCTCTGGGTTATTGGGATTATCCATTGTCACAAGCATAGAGTCTCAAAAGTCGAACCTTGAGTAGGAGTAGGATTTAAAATGTCCACTATTTTGCTCTCTGTGCTGTGGATGAAGTATTGTACAGCTGGTGACATGATCTTAGAGACTAAAAGAGGAAATGGGATATTTACCAATTCCAGGACTTTGTAGAGTTGGGTAGCACATAGCTTCTTGTATTTGTAACCTTCAAAGGAAAGATGGAAATTAGAAATAGCATCTTGGTAAATATAACCATTTTCCTATATAAACTTTTTTTCACACTCAAATAAGTTAATGTAATGAATTAGAAATTTATAATTGTCAAGCTTTAGGACTGGGGTAGGAAAGAGAAAAGCTAGGAGATGAATTGTACTGTCTGTCTGATTAATTGATTTTGTGTAGTTCACAAAGTAAATTATTTAATCAGTATAAAGGTATCTAGCATCCCTGTTCAGGCCACCTGTTATCGTAGTGTCCATTTTATACAAGATCCTAAACTTTCTATGACATACAATTGTTTTCTTTCTCATCCTAGAATCATATTTCATCATCTGAAGTTAACTATAAGATATAAGCAAAAGTATCTCTAGTTTTCACCCACTTTTCAATTTTCCTGGCTTTTCATATATATAAAATTCGAAGGGTCTTCTATCTTCTCAGCTTATATTGTGTCATCTTGAGCTTTGTATTCAGTTTGGGACTAATTGAATATTCTTGATGCAAATATGTATCTTCTATTCTTTTGTTTTACATTTGAAACTTTATCTGGATATACAACTCAGTGTACAGTGTTCCTATTTACACTGGTGCATATTGTGCTGCAGGTATTTTTCTAAGCAAGCTGTTATCTATCTGCTAGTTCACAAGGAAGAATTAAAGTGATACAGGTAAACTTGAAGTAAATGAAATATCAAATTTAGCTGACTCAGAAAGTGGTAGATGATATTAAATTGCGTATCATTGTGCATTCTTGTTTAAAACTTGGAACATTATTAGAATTAGAATTTGGCATGTCATGACTTTGCAATCTCTATAGTAGGTGAAATATCTTCCATTAGGAGTATGATATTTGAACCTAAAAAGAAAATAGATTCATTGAGGTGGTGGCATAATGACATTCAATCATTTCTTGAGGCATGTCCTTTATTTTCTTCATTTATAGATGTATCATGATGTGAGATAATGGAATAGAAGAATTACAACTTTAGATTTTTAAACAGTGTATATAGAGCTTAAATTAGTAAATGGAAAAAGAAAAAGAGTATGAAATCTGCTTAACTATTGACTGAGCAATTATTTTCTACAGTTCGTGAAGTACTATTTTCAGTCTGGTATCATACTACTTTTACACCAATTATTTTCATCCTCTCAAGTTTTCTGTGATAAATGCTTGTTTTCTCTACCATCCTAGATCTGTACTTGCTTATGGGATTGAATTGCTCTTTGTAGGGTCTAAAGTATATGTATTTGTTTGTCTATTAATCTAAAGACCCTCTATCTTCTGGACTTAGATCCCTGTCTCTCTTGTGCTCTATTCAGTTTCAGGCTAAAACAATATCATTGACTGTAAACTGTTTTGTTCTTGACTTTTATATTTGAACACTTAAATCTTGGTATGCACACATGTATCTCACATTCCTGTTGAGCATATTTTTTGCTCCAGGGCTTGTGCTCTTATCAAGCAGTTATTCACATACTTGTTTGGAAGGAAGAATTCAAATTCAAAAAACTGCTGTACAAGTAAAACTTGAAGTTAGAGAGAGAGACTGAAAATGGAACCATCTAAAGCAAACATTAAGGGGTTCTTCAAGCAAAAGAAGAGTGGTGGCATTTCGAAGGCAAAATCATCATCTGCTGCAAAAAAGAAATCAACAGCAGGGCAGTCAGCCTCTTATGGCTCTGACATTGCTCAACCTGCTGCTCTTGTCTCACATGGTTCTGTTGATCTGCAAGGTTGGAACACTACAAGTTACTGATCACTCATCTCCCTTGATTTTAATATATTATTCCTTCTATCTACTGATTGTTTCTGTTAAATGTCTTACTAACACTGTTCTTTTCTGGAGTAATCTGACCTTGGCATGCAAGAAAAGGCTATACAGCGAGTGTTGTTTTAAGTACAGGAGCCAACTTATTTGCTGTTTGTTATTTTCAAATGACAAGTAATTTCTGAGTATGTACTTCTGTTTTGGCCAGATGATTATGATGATGATGAGATGAAGCTGAGGCAATTTGACATGAACATAGCTTATGGACCATGCATTGGAATAAGCAGGATTGAGCGCTGGGAGCGTGCCAAACAAATGGGTTTGAATCCCCCTGAAGAAATAGAGGCGCTCATGAAGTCTAGCAATGCTAAAAATGAGAGTTTATGGGATGGCCGTGTTTAGTTTGCCCTATTATCCCCTTCTGCTAGCTGCCTATCTCCTAGGCCTTTCTTTGTTGGGTTTCTTGTTATATGTTTACTGGTACATAATGTATTCCTAGTCTTCGAAACATGTTCAGCATCTAGCTGGACAGGTAGGTTGTCTTTGCTACGACTGTATGCCATTCATCCAGCCTTACTTCAAATGCCTACAATAGCTCTGTAGCAAGAATCCATTTGCCAGTGATTTACTTGAGCTACTCTCTCTAGTACTTGCATACTGGTTATTGTATTTGTACCTTTTGTTTTCACTCTGCTCCCGTGCAAGCAAAAGATAAAATGACAGATTTGTGCCGCTGCCTTTTATTTTAGAACTTGCTGTGATGTCAGAATGTGTCACAAAATTTTGCCTTGCAGTTGATGATATAATTGCATAATGACTCTGTATCATGCAATTTAAATCACCTTGCAGTTATAATCGTAATCTAGGGACGTTTGTTGATGTCTTTCTTGATGACCTGTTTGCTACTCTTAGAATGGTTAACAAATAATCAGTTGAACTTGCTGCCTAAGAGCATCTCTAACCCATGCTCCTATGGGTTCCATTTTTTCTCACTTTTTGTGGGCTTCATTATTTCACATTATTTCCCCATCTTTTATAACTCTCTACTTTAATCATATAACTCTATACAAATTATAATAAATAAGCTCACATATTACATTATATCTTATGTATAGACCAACAAGAAGGCTATCAAATTTCTTAAATGATAATTTTCACTCAACTTTCCAATGGTTAAATCTTTTTTTCTCATTTCTTCAATGGTTTTAATTGTTGGAGGATAAAGCATCATGAAAAAAAATCCAAAACTATTTGTTTCAATTGCTGAAGATAGAGCATCATAAGAAAAAATTAAAAAAATGCAAGTATGCAAAAGGTGTTCAGAAAACAATAAAAAAGTTCAGCCATGGAAAAGATAGCATCATGGATTGCTCTTGCAAGCAACCGCACCTCCATGCTGTCTTTACTCTAATGATGTGCAATACACTTTCAAGTTGCATACACTACTTGTGGGAATATGGGTCGGCCCGTTTTGGTTCACAAAAAATATGAATTAGGCTCGTATATAATCGAGCTTTGTGACCCCACCCCTTTTTTGCCCGCAGCTTTTTGGCTCGATTTTTTTATTTATATTTTTACATTTTCTTGATAAATCTTACCTTTATTTTGTACTACTTTTTAATAAGTTTTAATAATAATGTTAATCTTTTTCCATAATTTATTTAAGAAAAATTAGTTAGTTTTGTTCCTAAACTATTTTTTAAAATTGCTTTTATATTTTATCTTTAGAATCAATATATGAGTTAAATTGATTTATTTTCTAATTTATTTTTATATACTTATTAACTTATTTTAATTTTCATTTTATAGGATAACTATTTAATTAAATATGTACATTTTTCTAATATAGATTCAAATATTCTTATTGATAATTTGATAGTGAAGAGGAAAATGAAGATTATAGACTTGTTAGTATTTGATATGAGAAATTTTTATTTTTGTTGTATTTTTAAATAATTTAATTATTATCTTGATATATTTCATTAATTTTTAATTATATTTTGCTTCCATTTAAGTCTGCTTAGGCTTGTGGCCCATTTAGACCACTTAAGCCCGTTTAGGCTCATTTAAGCTCGTGACCCGTTTAGACTGTTTAAACCTGTTTAGGCCCAAGGCCCATAATGGGCCAGGCTAAGCTACTATAATAGAGACTCGTATAACTTAAGGACTTTTTAGCCCGCAACCCGATTGGGTCACGTATAAACAGGCCGGCTCAGCCCGTTTCCCAGTACTAAGATAGAGATATTTACAATTGAAAAAAAATGGAGGTTGGAGATTTCTAAGGATAGATAGCCTTCTGGGAAAGATAGTTTAGGACTTTAATGGCATGTTTGAAATTTGAAGTTCCTAGGATAAGAATGAAGAGAAAATCTACATAAAGACCATAACTTTTCAGATTCTGAGATTATCTTTGTATTATTCTTTTCTAACTTCTATTGGAATCTACTTCTCAAAGCTCCAAGAATGATTGTCACTAGCCTGACTTCTTTAATGTGATTTTAAATCATGATTTTTAAATCTAGGACTCTCCCATTTTTTATAGCATCACTTATAAAGTGAAATTACCTAAAACACCCTTACCTCTAAAATACTCAAACTTCTTTCTCCCTTTCTCTCCCAACTGGTTTTCCCCCCTCCCTCTCTGTTTCCCTTTCTTTCCCAAGTTCCCTGCCCCCCTCCCTCGCTGTTTCCTGAAATTCCCCTCTCCCACCCTTTGGTTCACTGACACATATCGGTTGAACGAGAAACAACCGTGCAGGACTTTGGTGTCGAGAGGCCCAATGTGGGTAGATGAGCTTTTGCGAGGTCATCCAACCCGGATATGGGAGAATTTGAAGATCAGACGATCCACATTTATTGCACTATATGAGTTGCTATTGGAAAGAGGGTATTGGACTAACAAACAACAACAACAAGTTGATGTGAGGGAGAGTCTTGCTATATTCCTTCATATTGTTAGTCGAAACCAAAAACATACAGACCTTGTAGAGCGATTCCAACACTCTACTGAGACAACTAGCAGGCACGTTAAGAAAATGTCTCGGTGTTTGGTCCAGCTTACCCCGGAGTTGATCTGCCCCCGCTATTTCACAACTGTGCATCCAAAAGTTAGGAATGACAGCCGCTTCTACCCATGGTTCAAGGTTAGAGAGCTCCCACATGTGAAATTGTCTTCCAAATTTCTGCATATATTCTTCAGTGTGTGCTTATTGTTTTTTATTAAGTTACAATCTGAGTTCCCTTAAGGTTGCTATAACTAAATTCAATATAACTAACGGAAATTGAGTTCAATCATATTTAGTTGGATGTTGGAAGTTTTCTTGTTACGTACTAACTTGTACTTCCAGGGATGCATTGGGGCAATAGATGGAACTTGCATATCTGCAGCGGCAAGAGGGAAAAGACAGGAGTCATTTAGAAATCGAAAAGCATCCATAAGCCAAAATGTGCTAGCAGTGGTCGACCATGATATGCGATTTATGTTTGTCCACTCGGGATGGGAAGGAAGTGCACAAGATGGCAGAGTTTTTTTAGATGCTATTAGCCGCCCGGAATTGGGGTTTCCATATCCCCCGGAAGGTAATGTACTAATTATGGACTTCAACATACTTGGACCATGGTTGTGTTTGTTTAAATTTTCACATTCTAATTTGAAATTTTATAACTATAAGTAGTTTTTGCAAGTAATAGCAATGTTTTTTGCAAATATGTCGATGAGCTGCAATTGGGTAGACTTTTGACATTCAAACCCGATAGGTTTACATCATAAACCTAATGTTTTGCATTAAAATATTACATTGAGTCATTTCTTGTGGTTTGCAGGTAAATACTACCTGGTTGATTCCGGTTATTCAAATCAGCCAGGTTATCTTGCTCCGTACAGAGGTGAGAATTATCACCACGATAGGTTTGTGGGACATACAACATATCGAGGGCCAAGGGAGTTGTTCAATCATCGGCATTCTTCCATTCGAAATGTGGTGGAAAGTACATTTGGTGTGTTGAAGAAGAGATTCGGAATCCTGAAGGGACCAATGCCACCATATAAGACTGCTCAACAAGGCACGCTTGTTCTTGCATGTTGTGTAGTCCACAACTTCATTCGGAGTAATGACATTGAAGATGACATTTTTGCACGTCTAAATGATGTTGATGCGGAAGTCTCGGACAGTGATGAGGATGAAGAATTGGTTCAAATTGATCCACCACGGCTTGTCCAACCACCTGCTACGACAGCGACATTGCATAGTTGGTCAAATTTTCGTGACTCTATTGCAAATGAACTGTGAACCTCCTGAATTGACTGTTATAAACGTGTTTCAATTTTTTTTTTTTTGGATTTATTCTAATTTTTTTGCTGCAGTGTTTTATTATGTTGATTTAATGGGATGAAATAATTAACATGAAGCATTTGTTTTTTAATTTGCTTGTGGTATTGAGTTTCCCGTGGGATTGGAAGATTGTTGAGATTGTTCCCCTAAGTTTTTTATTGTCCTTCCTTGCCATTAAAGACTATCATCTCAATTTTGTAAGTACACTATCCTATAAAGTTCTATATCGACATATCATGATCATATATGGCATCTTTGACAAGTTTTTCCCTTTTATAAAAGTATTTTTTGCAGGTGATCATAAATATGTATTCCAGCAATGTTGTTTTTCTACTTCATCTTTACTGCATTGAATCTCTTGGTGAGTGCAGTATCTGGTTTAATAAATTCTGTTTTTGATCCATATCATGTCTTATACCTGAGATTCCTGGTAGCAGGGCTTTTCCATGGAACGACTCAATGTCGAACTGGGGTCAGTTCTTATTTACATAGGCAACCATTAACATTCACAAGCAGCCATTGCCAAGTGATTCAAATGTTCAATTCTGAATAGATGGAACTTGTGTTTTATTGGAATCAACTATGTTAGTTCTTAATCCTGTCACTGTTCTTAGATAATTCAGCTTGTAACAAGTTCACATACAGGTAACTTTTTGCTTGGATCGTTGCAGACGGAGTCATGTCTAAGATTCCTATTACTGTCCCCCTGAGTATTCTATCGTGGCCTATAAAGATTCTGTGATAGAGGATTTTCTCGAGCAGGCTGTCAACAAGATTATTCTTCATGGACATCATAGCAACCTAATTGAGGTACACAAATCTGGCTAAATGGTCATGTCCAAGTGCAGAGGTTTAAGAGACTAACTTCACTAATTTTCCTGACAAGTTCACTTGTTATTTTGCATAGAAATAGAACTGAGGATTTAAGAATCACCAAATCTGGAAACATGTGTAAAATGTTTGATTGTTGTAGGTGATCTGGAATTTTGGGGAATGGAGAAAATTTAGAGAGCTAAACTTTTTGTTAGCTGGAGAATCTTAAGATTAATTAGCCATTGGAAATCACTAATTAATTAGCCTGATTAAGAGTGGCAGATCCTTACAAATCTGACACATAGTTTTGATGAAAATGCAATTACAGATTTGTTTAGCTTATTCATTATCTTTGCAGATTGAAATTAAGGAAGATCAATTTAGGAAAGAAAGCAAAAGGCTTGCACTTCACCTTGCAGATCCTGAAGTTGAGGTCAGAATTGCAGAGCATATGCATGATCTATTACAACCATTTGTTCAAGTTAATTCTCTGTAATACCGACCATTGGAAATCATGTGAATGCCTGGTGTTTTTTTAAATTTTTTTCTTTTGTGACAGTAAAAGGAGGAAGCAAATAATAGCATTCAGATTATTCCATTCTCTCTATTCAAAAGCTTTTAAGTTTTACTTATTCAGAACTTTGCTCCTTATTAAATGTAAATTCAAATGTTTTTCATAAATATTATCCAGTCTTGGATTTGCTTTTGTGTTTCAGGAATTTAAAATTGCAAGAACTTGTGAGTGTTGGTTTTCCAAGTTAATAAATGAGTTCCAAAACTGTCAAGTCTAAATCCTTCAATTCTGATGATGATCTGAAACTGTTGAAGCCTGCAGTTGATATATTAAAATCTTAACTTTATGCAATATGTTGATCAGGGAACGATTGAGTGCATATGACAGAATGCCCCTATCTGGAAGAATCACCCTCTTTCTTTTCCTTCATATTACAGGTATATATATATATATGCCGATACATGAGTGGCATTGACATTGTCTTAAAGATACAGGAATTACTAGTGTCAAACACGATTCCAAGACTTAATGTATTGCCCATACACATAATATGTGACCTAGTCTGATGTACATAATTGCAATATGGTCATATTTGGAAAACAAGATTATCTTTGATATTGTATTATGAACTTTTTATTTTTTCATTGAATAAATTGCATAAGTATTGAAAATCATTGAGATATTGCAAATGACTGGTATTGCTAAATCTAGGTCTTTATTCAAGACTTATACGAATCTTTCTTGTTGAATTGAGAAGAACTTGAAAATCATCATTCTGGTTAGGTACAAAAACTTTTCACATCTTCAATAGTTCCTGTGGTTGCAATGTTAAATCTGACAGCAATGCTTTAAGGCCTAACCAGACAGTCAATTACTAGAGATTTTTTTCCTCTGTTTTTCCCTAATTTTCATTGTGAAATTTTTCGATCTGTATCATATTTGCACCAAAACAATTTTGTAGTGGCTCAAATCATACTTTTTGGTTTTTCTGTTTATCTTATGGGGCTTGGAGGGAAAAAACTTTTCAATAAAAATCTGAAGTGTTTCCAACGTTTAGTTCAATTTTTCTTGTTAAAGGAGAAATGATATATCTGCTCACTGGAAGATTTTGAAATTATTATGTACCTGCTGGTGTCTATAGGGTCTTATATGAGTTTATTTCTACTTGGAAATACTTCACATTCACAAATGTTAATGCAGGATCAACATTTTGTTGCCATGTCTGATGTGGACAACACACCAGAATCTCTGCTTATGTTTGCTGAAAATGAAAGTGTACATGGATTGTATGATTTTTAATTGAACCACAGGTTAGTGAGTTGTGAATAACAAAGTATGCAACTTCATCTTTAATTTCTTTCTGGGCTGAAAACTATGATAATTGAGAAAAACAGAAAACCTTTGTTGTAGTCTCCTTTGTCAAATCATGTTTACTGGTTGTAATTCATTTCATTAAAGATTGAAAGAATAGACTCCTAAAGTGTATGTCATTTTCATAACCTATGATTTCCTTTTTCAGATATATCTTGCTATCTCTTACTGATGTGGATGTTTTTATTCTTTATTTGCATTAAGTTCAATTGGAAATGCTGCTGTTACTGCTTCAACTTTGGGTGTGATAACCTATGATTCACAATTTCAGTACTCAATAGGCTTTCTTTTAGCAGTATCATATAAATGGAAGTTCGTCCAAATAAACTTTTTTTCGTATTGCTTTTTTTTTTGACAGAGTTGCAATCAGTTTCCTCTATTCTGTGTGGTTGTAATCAAATTATTTATGATGTAATAACTGAAGAACTTGCTTTGCAGTTTCACTGTCATTGTGACTTAGGACATATCACTATCTTATTCAATCTTAAAGGATAATTTTTGTCTTAATTCTCTCTAATTTCTCTCACCAAAATGCAGTATTTTAGTTTAGACTTCCCCCATCTCTCTCTAGTGGAGGTCACTCATTTTTATTATTTTTTGTGAATGAGGGTATGCTGTGAAATGGTGGCTTGAACATCTAAATAATCTGTTCTTACTTGGTATTTCTCATCTTGTGTATATAATAAGCTTTGCATTATACTTGATAGTTATGGTGTTCTAAAAATATAAGAAGGTTGCTTAAATATTGAAACTTGGTACCATTAATGAATTTTCTCTAAATTTTGCTCCTGATCTGATATTTTAGTTCAACTGAGCATGCAGGTAAGGTGCAAGGAGGTGAGGCGAGCTGATCATATGCATTTGCCAAACGAGGAATCTAACACAACAGATGAGGCTACATAAGGTTCCTTGCATGGTATCTGTTACAACCTTGGAATCAATGATGCATATCTTCCACCATGGACCATCAGCAACATATCTTCCAAGTGTTGACTGTTGTAACCATGTCAATATCATTCACATAACAATTTCTCTATTTGGTTCTTTCATGTAATTATCTGCAGTTTCACTTCAGTTCTCACTTCAATTGGCTTGAATCACCCTTTAGATGTTGTTTGCCATGATTCTATAACTTTCATTGTAACAAGGGACAACAAATACTATTATAGTACAAAAACATACAGACAGAAAAAGACTAGAGACCTACGCGACTTTCAACCAAGTTCTCTTCTGACAAATACTTGCAAGTTTGGACCATGGTTCTGCATCATAGGGAGTATATTCCCCCATCTGATTGCAACTTAGGTTGAATGTATATTGGACCCACCAGCTCAAAAGTCAAATATAAATTTGAGATAAAAAGTTTGTTCAAATATGGATGGCTGCAAGTAGAAAATTATAACACTTACTCCTCAAATATGGCCTAGCTGAGAAGAATAGATTACACTATTTCCCATAAATTGGAATGTCTCAATGAATTGTGGCGCCAAGATGGGAAATTTCAGAGTTGAATTTTTGTCCAAATATAGCCTAGGACTCCCTAAATCACTATTAAAATCATATTGCAAATTATATTTGGAAGCTACATAAATTTATTTTATAAAATCTTCCAAATCCTATTTAAGATAGAAAATCTTTAAAAAATCCTCAAATTTTCGTGCATCTTCCATAAGGAATCAAGCTAGACTTTGACTTACACTCCAAGAATCAAGCACTGCAAAATAGTTGATTGTTTGACCTCCAACTTGATTTGGATTCATCTTGGACTTTTCTAAACATGAAAATTATTCAATAATTAGCAATTAAAACCTTTATGAACCTTTTCTCATCACCTATTCCTATGATGGGTGATTCGAGTGCACCTTCATGTATTGTCGATGACTATGGCATAGATAAGGACATTACTGTGCAGTCCGAGCCCGTCGGTTATCATGATCGTGCTAGTGCATCTAGTGTTGCTGAGCCAGTTAGCGACACCACTAGAGTCTAAGATTCCGATGAGTGGGAGTTGATGGATGGTGCACCTGGAGGCCCATAGGACTCATCATTGTTGGATGGTTACTACGATCATGCTGCCTCATTTATATGATAGAGGTTATTATAAGTTAATTTTTTTTTCATATACATTTTTAAAATAATTTAACATTAATATTTTTTTAGGACGGTGGAGTTCTTGTTTGTCATATCCAGAGCACTCGATGCTCTCATTAGGAAATGCCTATTGTACCGCTCGCTAGATCGATTGTGGAGGAGTCAAGATTTGGTCATTTACCTCAGTACATTTTTTCTCATTTGAACATACCTCTTATGTCCGCATTTGTGGAGTGATGGCATTCAGAGACTAGTAATTTTCACATGCCATTCGGAGAGATGACCATTACCCTTCACAAAGTTCGTTTGACTCCTGGTGTGCATGCTACTGATACTCATGTGACCCAGTAGAGACACGGGATTTTATACTTGGATGGTTGAGAAACCACCTACATTTAGATCACAGTGTCCTAGATAAGGATTGGAGGAACAAAGGAGTCCGGTATGTTAGGCTAGAGAATACATTTAGGAAGCAGAATGTGAGCCCTACAAATTTGTCCATAGTCCACATTTGTTATATTCTTAGGATGATATTGTTCACGAACAAGTCATCTGACAAGTTCACTAGTCACTTACTTCCACTGCTCATTGACCCATTACCTATTTCTGATTATGCTTGGGGCACTGCTACACTCGTTTTTTTATACTGACAGCTTGGTATGACTAGTAGATTCAAGTGCCATAAGTTTGTAGGATGCTGATGTACTCATAAATTAACTGATTTTTATGTTATTTAATGACTATATTTTGTTTAAAAATCGGTTAATTATGTTATTTAATCGATATATTTCACGTTTACCTTCTATTTCTTTGTTTGTAAGTTTTTTAGTGTATTTTAGTTCATTATGGAGATAAAAAGAAAAAAAGAAATGTTGGAGAGGTTAAAAAAAAAAATTTTATATCATCCGATGACGTGGCGCAATGAGAATATGACACGAGGCGTAATCAGAAGATGATAAGTGGCGCAATCAGAAAGTGACAAGTGGCGCTTCTAGAAACCTCAATTTGGACCAATGAGGACGCGACATGTGGCGAAGTTGGGGAAATTAGGGCCACCAACTAAATATTCAAGACTTTGGGGTGCAAAATGACCATTTTGCCCCTAATTTTTGTGGCTATAAATAGGGAACTTATTTTTATGATTTGGACACCAATTTAGCTCCAATCTTCTCCATTTCTTTTGCAATTTATTTCTTTTATTATTGTCTTCATATTAGTATATTTTCCAGATTTTTTAGAATAATATTTCAAGGCTTTTTGAAATAATATAGTAAAGAAATTCTGTCCGGATAATTTCAATATTTCCGGGGAGTTTATCTTTCATATTTTCTTTCTAATGTTTATAAATTTCATTTTATATTTATTATATATGTATTGTGAATAATTTTCTTTTGTTAGCAAGGATATGTGTTAAGTTATTAATAAATGGGATTATGAAATAATTTTCTTTGTACTTAATTTCTATTTGGATTTATTTAACTAGACTTATGATCGGTTTACCCACCTAGTCTTTATTTATTTTGCTTTATGCACTTTAAATATCGCAAATGGATGACCGAACCACCTATTAGTTTAATTTACTTTTATGTCTTTTATTTTCTGTATTATGGAAGGTCGAACCTCCCAACTAGTTTAATATATTTTTATGTCCTTAATTCTTTTTTTTTATGGAAGGCCGAGCCTCCATACTTTTAGTTTAATTTATTTAAATGGCCGGTTGAATCGCCTAATTTCTTTAGTTAATATAAATCCAATCTTTCTTTCTATATATATATATATGTGTGTGTGTGTGAGTGTGTATTTATTTAATATATTTATATATATTAATTAAGTATTTATATAATTCCTGTTTTAACCAATATAATTGTGTGAATTAATTGGATTGACAATCTAGTTAATGAATGCGATTGTATAGCTAGGATTATTAATCTTGTATTAATTATTTAAGTAGCATCTACTAGTTTAATTGAATTGCAGCTCTTTGCTTAATTAAATTAGTAGCTGAATTATATAATTTAAATTGTATATAATTAAGCTGATTGTTATATACAATTTAATGTTGATGATGCCTTATTTGTTTAATGCAATTTGATTAAACATTCTATACACGTTAGTTGGTAGTGGTGTTTAATTAAATTAGAGATTAATCTGTCTGAGCTGATCGGGATTAATCTATTTTGTAAGGATAGGAATCAGTTTGAGCTGATCGGGATTCTAAAACCAACTACTTAATAATGTATCTATCTATGATTAATCCCATGAAAAATATAACTTGATACGCTTTTTATATCATTTGTATTCCAAATTTTGTTTTAATTCTGTTTACAAAATCCAAAACCTCAAAAATATTTATTTTAATTGTTGTCATTACCTTATTCTCAAAATTCCAAAACCTCCAAAACCTTTTTCGATTAACGATTTTAATTTAAGAGTTGACAAATCTGTGTGGATTCGATCCCTACTTTCCCTATCTATATAGAAATTGTTAGGTTTAAATTTGAGAGTCGTACGACAGGCTTCGTCAAATTTTGGCGCCACTGCCGGGGATTTGTTTTAATTTCTTCTATTAAAAGTGTTAATCTTTTTATTTTGTTACAGATTTCATTCCTTTGGTGATATTGAAATACAAATTTCATTCCTTTGGTGACACCAGACAACAAGTTCATTGTTGTATGCACTTAAGAAGTGGTAAGAAGAAAATCAACCGGATACCCAACTTATTTTTGGTGATATTCTTCCTGCTCATCTTTTTAATATGGCTTTGAATCAAAGATCTCTAAAAGAACTCACTGCTCCTACTCTTGATGAACAACCTTTATGTATTATTTTTCCACAAGTTGATGCTAATTTTAAAATGCATACTGGTTTTATACAATGTTTGCCAACATTTAATGGATTACCTGGAGAAGATCCACTTAGGCACATTAAGGAATTTCATGTCATTTGCACTAATTTGAAACAAGAAGGTACAAGAGATGAAGTTATTAAATTGCGTTCTTTTCCTTTTAGCTTACAAAATAGTGCAAAAGATTGATTATATGATTTGCCTTCGGGATCTATTCAAGATTGGACTGGTATGCAAAGAGCTTTTCTAACTAAATATTATCCTGCATCTAGAACTGCAATAATCCAAAAGGATATAAGTGGAATAAGACAACAAACTGGTGAAACATTGTCTGAATATTGGGAAAGATTTAAAAGATTATGTGCTAGTTGTCCTCATCATCAAATACCTGAACAATTATTAATTCAATATTTTTATGAGGGTTTGATTTCTTATGACAGGGTGACTATTGATGCTGCTAGTGGTGGTGCTCTTTCAGATAAAACCCAACAAGCTGCACGTGAATTAATAGCTAACATGGCTGCTAATTCACAATCTTTTAACACCAGGAATGATACCGTAAGAAAGGTAAATGAAGTAGATGCATCATCATCATCATTATCTACACAAATTGAGCAAAGACTAGATCATCTTACGAATTTACTTAGTCAATTAGTTGGGAAAAGAATCAATGCACCGGTAAAAGCATGTGGAATTTGTTTAGGCAATGACCATCCTACAGATTCTTGTCCTACACTATTTCAAGAGGAACAAGCCAATGCCATGGGTAATTTTCAGAACCAACCTTAGAGAAGACACAATCCATTCTCCAACACATACAATGAAGGGTGGAGAGACCATTCTAACTTTAGATGGAGTAACCAAGGGGTTAGGCCACCAATGAACCAACAACAGAGTTGTCTTTAGAAGATATGGTAAAATCTCTAGTCTCAAGTTCTATATCTTTTCAGAGAGATACCATATCCTTCCAAAAGGATACAAAGTCCAGCATTCACAACTTGGAGAATCAGGTAGGACAAATGGCTTCTGAGTTAGGTCAATTGAAAACATAGCTTTTCAATAAACTTCCATCACAACCACTCAATCCCAGAGAGAATGCTAGTGCCGTAACACTAAAAAGTGGTAAAGTGGTGGAAGAATCCAAGAGACCAAAGGAAAATAAAGGCACGAAGAAAGCACCTATTTCAAGCCCAGCATCTTCCGACAAAGTTTCTCAGATAGGAGAATCTTCTTCTTCTATTCCCAAGGTAAGTCCTCATTTCCCTAATAGGTTAACTAATAACAAGAAAGATGAGGAAGAAAAAGATGTTCTGGAGATCTTCAAAAAAGTTGAAGTCAACATTCCTCTTTTGGATGCAATAAGATAGATTCCTCATTATGCTAAATTCCTAAAAAAACTTTGTACCAATAAGAATAAGCTTAAAGGTAACGAGAGAATCAGTGTGGGGGAATGTGTGTCTGTTGTTCTCCAACCGAAACTTCCTCCAAAGCAGAAAGATCTAGGTATGTTCGCTATCCCTTATACAATTGGTGATAAAGTAGTCTCAGGTTGTATGCTAGATTTAGGAGCCTCTATTAATGTCATGCCTTATACAATCTATAACTCTTTAAATTTGGGACCAATGAAGCCTACTAGAATTGTTATTCAGTTAGCTGATAGGTCTGTGGCTTATCCAGAAGAAGTAATAGAAGATGTATTGGTTAAAGTAAATGATTTAGTATTCCCTGTAGATTTTTACATTTTAAAAACTGAGGATAGTCAAAATACTTGTTCATCATAGTCACCTATTCTGTTAGGTAGACAATTTCTGAAAACTGCTAGAACTAAGATTGATGTTAATGAAGGTACTTTATCAATGGAATTTGATGGTGATAAAATTTCTTTTAACATATTTGATGCCATGAAGTACCCTTCTGATGAATGTTCTACAGTTTCTGTTGTGGATATTATAGATCCAATTATTGTAGATATTTTTTATTTGAGCTACACTGAAATGATGAAATCCATTATGAACTTGAGCATAGATGAAAATGTTATTGACACTTTATCTGTACAATGTGACAATGAACTCAAACAAGCTGTCAAGGATTTATCTGTTTGTCCTGTTAGTAATTCTAAAATTGCATTACCTATCTCACATGATAAAATTTTACCATCTGCTGTTTGTCCACCGTCACTTGAGCTTAAAGTTTTACCTTCTCATTTGAAATATGCATATTTGAGTGAAGGTAATTCTTTACCTGTAATTATTGCTAACAATCTCTCATCTTCCCAAGAAGAGAGGTTAGTTTTTTTGCTTAGGGACAACAAGACTGCCATCGGCTGAACTTTAGCCGACATTAAAGGTATTAGCCCATCAACATGCATGCACCGTATATTGTTAGAAGATGGAGCTAAACCAACCAGAGAGTCTCAAAGGAGACTAAACCCTCCTATAATTGAAGTAGTAAAAGTTGAAATTCTAAAACTTCTTAATGCTGGTGTCATCTATCCAATCACATATTCCTATCCAAAGAAAAGTGGAATAACTATTGTGGAAAACTCTGAAAGTGAGAAAGTTCCTACTAGAGTGCAAAACGGTTGGAGAGTCTGCATAGACTACAGAAAACTTAATGCATCAACTAGGAAAAACCATTTTCCCCTTCCTTTCATGGATCAAATGTTAGAACGTCTATCTGGCCGTTCTCATTATTGTTTTTTGATGGTTATTCTGGTTATTTTTAGATTGCTATTGCCTCAGAAGACCAAGGTAAGACTACTTTTACATGCCCATTCGGTACTTATGCTTATAGAAGAATATTTTTTTATTTATGCAATGCACCTGCTACCTTTCAAAGATGCATGATGTCCTTATTTTCTGATTTTGTCACGAATATCATTGAAATTTTCATGGATGATTTTACTGTCTATGGAAATTCATTTGATTCATGTTTAGAAAATTTGGAACTTGTGCTTAAACGGTGTGTTGAAACTAACCTTGTTCTCAATTATGAAAAGTGTCATTTTATGGTAGAACAAGGAATTGTTTTAGGGCACGTAGTTTCACCAAAAGGACTGGCTATTGACAAAGCCAAGATTGATGTGATTAAGTCTATTCTTTTTCCTTCTACGGTAAGAGAGGTAAGATCTTTCTTAGGCCATGCTGGATTCTATAGAAGGTTTATTAAGGATTTCTCTAAAACTGTTCAACCTTTATACAAAACTATTACAAAAAGAACATAAATTCAATTTTGATGAAGGTTGTAAACATGCATTTAAACTGTTGAAAGAGAAATTGATTTCATCACCTATCATTCAACTCCCTAATTGGAATTTTCCTTTTGAAATAATGTGTGATGCTAGTGACAAAGCAGTAGGAGCTGTTCTAGGTCAGAAAATAGATAAAGTTCCTCATGTGATATTGAAAAACCTAAGAGGGGGGGTGAATTAGGTTTTTATCCGATTTTTCAACCTAATTCAATAAAACACCTCTTTGACAACAAATATCAAACACTTGGTGTGCTAGTTGTGTGAGAAATAATGTGTTCAAGTAAAATGCAGAAATTAGAGCAATGAACACAATGATTTATAGTGGTTCGGTTTATCCAACAAAACCTAATCCACTACCTTGAGTTACCTACTCAAGGATTTATCAAATTCCTTCACTAATCAAATAAAAGAGATTACAAAAGAGGTTTACCCAATTCACCTTAGGGTTTTACAAATAACCTCTCAACCAATCAAGGCTCACTCAACCCTTGAGTTTTACAACACAACCTTGAAATCTTGTTGTTGCATGGATTAGATCATGAATCCAAAAACTCTATCACTTGTACAAATAAGACATTAGTCCTCATCAATGTTTGTCATTAATCAAAA
Organism: Apocynum venetum; assembly: GCA_019593545.1. NCBI lineage: Eukaryota > Viridiplantae > Streptophyta > Magnoliopsida > Gentianales > Apocynaceae > Apocynum > Apocynum venetum. The sequence goes on from SRSM01000334.1 coordinate 1,393,487, forward strand.
TTAAGACATTAAAAGCTTTAGGGCTTTCAATCTCCCCCTTTTTGATGATGACAAATATTGATGCAATGTGATAGGTAAAACAATTAAGTGCAAGGATTCAAAGTAAGAAAGAGTTTATAGAATATGTATCAAACATTGTAAAATGCTCCCCCTTACAATATGCTAGGTATTTGTAAGATATCACATATAGCATATAGCCAATTAGTTTGATGATATCAAGAAATTGAATGAAACAATTTTCGAACAATTATAGGATCTCAAGATGAAAAGATTCATTGTAAGTATATGAGATCACTTCCTAGCTTATATAGGCTTAAAGAAGCCTATTTTTCCACCAACCTCCGTATCCTCCTTCCTTCCAGATTTAAAAACATTTATAATACAATTATAAAGCTCCCCCTATCAATATGCATGAGTTTTGTAAAATTTTTGATAGAGTTTCCTTTGTAACTCTTATAACTCCAATATCACAATACAAACTCAACAATGCAAAAGAGATGAGATATATCACATAAAATCACACAAATGGCCAACCCGGCGATCAACACACAATTCTCATTCTCCTTCATTCTCAATATCTCAAAAACTTAGAAATACATAAATTTTAAACCAAAGATAGCCATACTTAACCTTTTAAAGTTATTTCTTCTTCTTTTTGATTTTGATGAACGTGATCGTCAAGTGCACTTCAAATACTTCAAGTTCCTCAAAATCTCTCCTTTTGTCATTTCTTCCCTTTTGTACATATTCTTGATTTTCCTCAAAAATTACTGAGCTTCAAGAGTCTTTCTTTTGATGGTTTCTCCTCTTTGCATTAAATTCTCCCCTTTTGTTGTAAGTATTCTTGATCTCCATTTTCCTGCAAAATGTTAGTTTCCAAAAGAATACAACACAAATATAACTCCTAAACATTTGCTATCAACACTTAGTTTTTCTCCCCCTTTGTCATCATTCAAAAAGAATGTGTATGAAGGATTAAAATAAGGTCAAAAGCATATAATAAGATCTCTCAATATACCAAGGAGTCATTATGGGGAAATAATCAAACCAATAAACTACATTACTTAAAAATATACGACAAGAAGAGATCATAATGTAGCAGAAAACATATGAAAATAGTGCATTATAGATATAAAAAGAAAATGAAAGGTATAAAGATGATCCTCAAGTAGCCAAAGCTAGAGTGCGAGGCTTCGGAGCACAGACTTTAAACTGCAAAAATGATTATGTTGAAGAAGTGGTCTCTGGAATGATAATAGCTTCAACTGGTAGATCATCAATAGTAGTCACTACAGTGGTATCCTCTGAAATAATGGTGGAGGATGTATCAGCAGCAATAGATGGCTCAATACTACTTGATGACACAACAATAGGAGTAATAGGATTCTTTGTCATATATGTGGTCTTCTCATCAAAATGTGAAGAAATATCTATGTGGACTCCATATAATGCCTCAAGATGAGTAGATATATTGCCAACTCTGTGATGAAGAAACTTTACTCTTGATTTTGAACAACTTCTTCAAACACATCTTGGATTTTAGTATTAAACTTCTCAAAGATAATATCCATATTGTTTGAGAGATGCTCCAAATTATTCCACAAGACATCTTTTGTATGAGGAATAAAACCTATATTCCTCTTGCATCAAACATTTTCGTTCACTCAGTTTCTTTCTAATAGAAGTATCAAAAGGAGTTTCCTTTTCCTTTTTCCATTGATGTCTTCCCTTTCCTTATTCTTTCTCTGGTGGAAGTATCAAGTGATGAGCTTCTTCTTGACCAATTCCTTTCTCATGAATGCTTTTTCAAATAATAATGAGTACATTTTTACCCATCAATTTTGCGATTTCGGATAAGGCTTGGAGTAAATCTTCTTGAGATATTTTCTTTCTCAACTCCCAATCATCATTGAAACATAAGTCATGCACTATCTTGTATGCAACAAAATCACATTTATGAAGAAATCTCATGTCAACAACCTCAAGTAAAGATATTTCAAAATGTTTGAACACTCTTGAAAGCAACCTTCCATAAAGTAGGCTCTTTGCTATTTTCTTAGCCTTCTTAACAAAGAACGATATCCATAAGATAACCAAGATCTACTCATTTTCCTTTGAACATAATTAGCATAATAAACATGTGCAAATGAGTAATAGATGTCCTATGACCATCTATGAGTAAAAATATAGTAGTGCACATAAGACAAAGTATATTATGTTCAAGACTAAAAACAATAGATTCCCTTTTTGCAAAATTCACAAAGGATTCTTTATTTGTAAAAGCATATTCAAAATCTTGAATGGAGAAAGCATAATAATGGCAAATTTTGGTGAGTAAAAAAATGTAATCTCATCAATAGGAGCACTCAAAATATCATCCAAGTTATAGTAATTGAAATTTAAAACAATACCATACACTTTAGACACATAATATACAACTTGATATCCTTCAAGAATATTTTTCTCTAGATTAGCATAGCATTGAAGTATATAGTCATAATACATAGGCTCATCATACACAATAATATTATATCATCCTTCCTTAGCAACATACTTCAAGATATTTTCAAAAAGGAAACTTACTAGAATAGATGGTACTTTCAAAAATCACATTTCAAAGCTCGAGATAGTCATAGAATCAAATTTAATACTCCTTACTTGTGAATAAGGTAGTGTTGTTCTTCTTCTTCTTTGGTACCATTTGAGATTTGGTTGAACCACCTTTTGATCCAATATATTTATCCCTTGTTATTTCTTCTTTCGGACGATAGAATCAGTTTCTGCGGTTGACCGAACAATTTGATTGTTGTCTTCCGCAAGTTCTCTGCTTACTTTGCGGTCGACGAGTAGTAATCTGCGGTCGACCGGAAATTTGATATTGGTCGTCCGCAAGTCCTCTGTCTACTCTGCGGTCGATGGCTTGTACCATACGGTCGACCGAAGATTTTCTCGAGGTCTTCCGCAAGTCCACTGACCATTCTTCGGATGATACTTCCGTAAGATGCGGTCGACCGCACCTTCTTCAGGTGTCATTTGAAATATCTTCTAAGGAACTTATAATCAACCAAGAATCGTTGTTTTGATAATTTAAATGAGCTATACAATGACAAACTCATTAGCAATTGTATATAAACACTCAATAGCTTTCTAAAAATAGAACCTTTTCTCGGCCAATGGATAAACACATCAATTTTAATAACAAAGATCACTCAAATATAATATCAACAAAAATTTGAACAATTAAAATGTCATGCACTTTATTTTTAAAAATAGTGTAGTGTCTACCATTCCTCTAGTCAATCCTTTTTCAATAAGAAAGATGCTAAGCCTTTCATACTAAGCTCTTGAAGCAAGTTTCAAACCATATAAAGCTTTTGAAAGTAAGTAAACATGATTTTCAAAAGATTCATGCACAAAATCAGGAGGTTGTTCAACATAAAATACCTATTGGATGTAACAAACTTAGAAAAGCACTTTTAACATCCATTTGAAATAATTTAAAACCTATAAAATATGCAAATGCAAATAACATGTTAATGGACTCTAATCTAGTAATTTGGGGCAAAAAAAAATCTCATCATAATCAATGCCCTCTTCTTGATTATATCTTTGAGCAACAAGTGTAGCCATATTTCTAGTGACAAAACCATGATCAACAAGTATGTTTCTAAAAATCCATTTTGTACCAATAATGATGGGATTTTAACGTTTAGGTACAAGTTCCCAAACTTTGCTCCTTTCAAATTGATTTAACTCTTCATGGATGATAATGATCCAAAAATCATCACTAAAAGCCTCATCAATGTTCCTAGGTACTATATGAGACAATAATGCAAGATTATCAACACAATTTATAAAATGTCTTCTTGTTCTTACCCCTTCATTGGGATTACCAATGATTTGATTATTTGGATGATTATGGACGTATTTCCACTCCTTTGGAAGATCATGATTTGTCTCTCCTTCATGTGAGGTTGATTATTGAATGTCAATGATCTCTTCACTTTCATTCTTAGGTATTGAATGATCTTCATTTGATTGAACAATATCTTTGTTCATTGACTCAATAGATAGCTCTTGAAAATCACCTTCATTCTCATCTCTTGGCAAGTAAATATTAGACTCATCAAATATAACATGAATAGCTTCATCAATAGCCATAGTTCTTTTATTGTAAACACAAAAAGCTTTTCTATTTGAAGAGTAGCCAAGGAGCATACCTTCATCGGATTTCTTGTCAAACTTACCAAGATTGTCTTTGACATTTAGAATAAACCATTTACAACCAAACACTTTAAAGTAGGAAATGGAAGGAGTTTTATCAAATATAAGCTCATAAGGGGTTTTATTAACAAAGGATATAAGAAGCATTCTATTAACAATATAGCGAGAAGTATTCATAAATTCAACCCAAAAATATTTTCGCAAATAATTTTCACATAGTATGGAATATGCCATTTCTTGTAAAGTACGATTTTTCCTTTCATCAACACCATTTTGTTGAGGAACTTTTGCAATTGAAAAATTGTGAGATATATTATTCTTATCACATAATTTTGGTTAAAATACTATTGCAAAACTCTCTACCATTATCACTTCCAATGAAGATAAGTTTGCAACTAATGGTGTTTTGTACTTGTTTAAAGAGTTTGACAAAAGCTTTAAAAACTTCATCTTTACTCAACAAGAAATTAATCCAAGTAAATCTATAAAAATCATCAACAGTCACATAGACATATAGTTTGCCACCAATTCACATGGTTCTCATAGCACCAAATAAATCCATATGTACAAGTTCAAGAGGTTTTGAAGTAGACACATTTTCTTTGATTTGAAAGAACTCTTGACTTGTTTACATGCATCACAAATATGATCTTTCTCAAAATTAATGTTAGGCAAAACTCTAACATACTGAAGTTTTGTAAAAATATGCAAAGTATATATGCTAATATGTCCTAATTTACAATGGCAAAGATATGCATCATCAACTTCCAAAGAAAAGCATATAATATTTTGTTCAACTAAATCATCAAAATAGATATCATACATATTTTCATTTCTTCACACTTGCAGATGATCATTCTTGAGCTTGCGGTCGACCAAAACGTTTCCTTGGATCGTCCGCAACCTTACTGTCCACTTAGTGGATGATCTATTTTTCCATGCGGTCGACCGAAACCTTCTCAAGGGTCGTCCGCAAGTTCACCAGAACCACCAGTCTTTACTTAAAGACAAAATCCACTTATATCATGACATTTATAGGATAATCAGTGTTTGTGAGAAAAGTTTGTAAGAGAATTATATCAAACAATATGACAAGACAACTCAATTATCACAATATGCAATTAACATGTTTCGTGAGGAAATAATTTAGCATGAAGAGCATATACAAAATACAAAAACCAATTAGAAAATTTATCAAGTATTTGTATTGAAAACACATTTCAACCACATATAGCATTATGATCTAATTTACAAAATTCATAATCAAGAAATTCTTACTAAAGATTCAATCTCAAAAGAATGAATTTCTTCATGACCTTCATGAAGAACATTGTATCTTAGTATAGCATATTTGATCATGTGGATTGAGCAAATTCTCTTGACATGTTGTATTGCTCCTTCATGATCAACATATTGAGTTACCTACAAAGAAGATGAAACTTTTGGTATCCAAGTGGCTTTGGATCCATGAGAATTAGTCGAATTTGTTTTGACAATCCAAATACTTTTTGTACCATTCTCGATTTTCTTCTTGGCATAACATATATTAACCTTATGGCCATACTTACCACAATAGGTACAACATATTCTTGATGACATATGAGTATGTGTGTGATGTGTATGATGTACTTTATGATGCACATGTGAGATATTCTTGTGTGATATATTTTTGTGTGTATGCAAGGCATCATCATGTGTATCAATAAAACCAATACCTCTCTTATCTTTAGAGAATCTTTGAGCACCAAGTAATTTATTTAAATTATCTCTACCACATGTGAGTTTATGTAAGCTAACACTTAAATCATCTATTCTCAACTTCATAGCATCATAGTCACTCATCATGTCATTCAATTTCTTGTTTCTAATAACAAGATCATTATTAGTATTTTCAAGAAATTTTACCTTATCACATAGACCAATAATATTTTCATCAAGAGTCACTTTGGAAGAAAGCAATAAAGCATTTTCATCAAGTAATTTAGCATTTGCCAATAACAAATTCTCAACTTGACATTTCAAGAATTTATTCTTCTTGATGACTTTCTTCATTTCATAATAGAGATTAGCAACAAATTCATCTTGATCAAATATATCACAATTATCATTGCAATCATTTTCACTAATGTGTAAAGTTTGTGAGGTAGAAGTACTTACTTCATCTTCAAGAGCCATAAGACAAGTGTTTGCAACCTCGGATTGATCGTTTTCTTCATTTTCACTTTCTTCTTGATTTGATGTGTATGTCAATCCTTCATGTGCAACTTCAAGTAATCTCCACATTTCATATGCGGAACTACAACCACTTACTCTATTGTATTCATCTAAATCAAGAGCACAACAAAGAATATTCATAGCAATAAAGTTTGAAGTCATTTTCTTTTTATCCTCTTCATCAAACTCATTAAGAGTTTTCTCAACACTTCTTCCCTTTATAATCTTAGAGGGAACATAAGGACCATTTATAACAATATTCCATAAATCAAAATCAATGGAGGAAATATAAATATGAATTCTATCTTTCCATAAAGTGTAGTTATAGCCATTCAACAAAGGTGGTCTACTAGTAGAGTAACCCTCACTTATGATATTGTTGTCTATATGAGCCATAAGATCTTTACTTCTAGGTGATTAAACCTTAAACAAGAAGACCTGCTCTGATACCAATTGAAAAACCTAAGAGGGGGGGTGAATTAGGTTTTTATCCGATTTTTCAACCTAATTCAATAAAACACCTCTTTGACAACAAATATCAAACACTTGGTGTGCTAGTTGTGTGAGAAATAATGTGTTCAAGTAAAATGCAGAAATTAGAGCAATGAACACAATGATTTATAGTGGTTCGGTTTATCCAACAAAACCTAATCCACTACCTTGAGTTACCTACTCAAGGATTTATCAAATCCCTTCACTAATCAAATAAATGAGATTACAAAAGAGGCTCACCCAATTCACCTTAGGGTTTTACAAATAACCTCTCAAACCAATCAAGGCTCACTCAACCCTTGAGTTTTACAACACAACCTTGATTATACAATAATCCCACCACTCTCCTTAGTGAATCCTAACACAACAATTCAATTCAAGGTTCACCCAAAGGTTTTACAAACAAACCTTGAATACAAAACAACCTATACAAGGCTCACCCTAACACTTAGGGTTTTATGCTACTTGCAACCTTGATACAATTACAATCAATAATAATAAGAGAGAGTTTGATAGATATCACCTTAATGTGAAGATATATCAATTTGAATCACAATCACCTCTTTGAGTAATGGCTTGTCAAGATTGCTCAAAATACACCTTTGAATGTAAAAACCCTTCTTTAATGATTTTAACAAGATTGATGTTTAGAAAGGGTTTTTGGAATGTTTCTAAGATGTTATAGGATCAAGATATACAATGTTTTTGCTCAAAAAATCTTCTTTCAAAGAATTCCAAAGGTTTTGGTATTTAAAGGTTTGTTTCCAACGGTCAAAAAAGAAGCTGTTGGAAACCCACTCAGGAAGTGCGGTCGACCGCAAATCAGACTTGGTCGTCCGCACCATCATCCTCAAGTTCACTGGACAACCACCGGATGATGATTTTTCATCCTCCGGTCGACCGGACTTCACCTGCGGTCGACCTCATGGTCGTCCACAAGTTGGCAGATGAACAAATTTGACAGCACATGCATCCACAAGATAAATTAACTTATGGACGATACCTGGACCACTTTAGGTCGACTGAAACATGTTCATTTGTGTATCAACAATACTCTAACACACAAATGATGATTTCAATCAACCATATAAGTTATGGTATCAATCCAACAAGAGTTTATGAACCATATAAGTTTTGAAATCAAGATGCATGGTTTTCGAAATACCAAAACATATTTTAACATAAAAAACATTTTGAAATAACGTTTTAAATTCATAGAGCAACCTTTAGAAACCATTACTCAATTAGAGGTAGAACTAGAGATATCAAAATATATAACTCTAAGACTATACCTCTAGTTCCTATCTAATCCAATAAAAGCTAGTCTTCAAATCTTGATAGTCTTGACTTGTATACTTCCTTGAAGACTTGAAATCTTGTTGTTGCATGGATTAGATCATGAATCCAAAAACTCTATCACTTGTACAAATAAGACATTAGTCCTCATCAATGTTTGTCATTAATCAAAATTAAGACATTAAAAGCTTTAGGGCTTTCAGATATATTATGCATCTAAATTACTTGATGATACCCAATGCAATTATACCACAACTGAGAAGGAACTCTACTCTGTTATTTTTGCTCTAGAAAAATTTAGATCTTATCTGTTGGGAACAAAAGTGATTGTTTATTCAGAATCATGCAACTCCAAGAATTTAACCTTGAAATCCGAGATAAGAAAGGAGTAGAAAATCTTGTTGCTGATCATTTGAGTCGACTCATATATGAAGGGGAAGTATCTCCTATCTCTGATTTATTTCCTGATGAGCATCTTTATGCATTGCATGGAATTATACCTTGGTATGCTGATATGGTTAATTATATTGTTACCAAAGTATTTCTAAATCATTTATCTAAGCCTCAAAAGGATAAAATTAGAAATAACTCAAAACATTACCTTTGGGAAGATCCCTACCTATTCAAAAGCTGCACAGACAATCATACGCAGATGTGTTCCAAATAATGAAATTCAATCCTTATTGAATTTTTGTTATACTTTTGAATGTAGATGTCATTTTGGACCAAAACGAACTGCTAGAAAAATTCTGAAAAGTGGATTTTATTGGCCTACTCTTAACAAAGATGCATATTACTTTGTTAAATCTTGCAATGAATGTCAAAGAGTTGGTAATATATCCAAGAAAGATGAAATGCCTTTGAAGACTATATTAGTTTGTGAACTTTTTGATGTATGGGGCATTGATTTCATAGGACCTTTTCCTTTGTCTTTTGGAAATACTTACATCTTACTTGCAGTGGATTATGTATCCAAATGGATTGAAGCTAAAGCTACTCGAACGAATAATTCTAAAGCAGTTGTGACATTTATCAAAGACAATATATTCCATAGATTTGGAATACCAAAGGCCATCATCAGTGACAGAGGTACGCATTTTTGCAGCAAGGTAGTAGAAACTCTGTTTAAAAAATATTATGTTTCTCATAAAGTTTCTACTGTCTATCATCCTCAAACAAATGAATTTGCTGAAATCTCTAACAGGGAAATTAAGTCTATTCTAGCTAAAGTAGTCAATCCTAATAGGAAAGACTGGAGCCTTAGATTGGGAGATGCTCTTTGGGCATATAGAACTACATTCAAAACCCCTATTGGTATGTCACCATTTAGGTTGGTTTATGGTAAAGCCTGTCATCTACTTGTGGAATTAGAACATAAGGCATTTTTGGTCATTAAACAATGTCATATTAATCTTGATGATGCACAATCTAATCGAAAACTGCAAATTCAATAATTAGAAGAGATTAGAAATGATGCCTATGTTAATTCTTGGATTGCAAAAGAAAAGATGAAATATTACCATAACAAAAATATTTCAAGGAAAAATTTCAATATTGGTGATAAGGTTCTACTCTATAATTCTCGTCTGAGACTGTTTCCAGGAAAGCTAAAGTCAAGGTGGATTGGCTCATTTGTTATCATTAATATCTTTAATCACGAGTCAGTGGAGGTAAAAAGTCTTCAAAAGAGCAAAATTTTTAAAGTGAACGATCATCTCCTGAAACCTTTTCATGAAGGATTTGTCGGACAAATTATCGATTCCATTGCTTTTGAAGACCCACCACCAGAAAGGAATTGAAATCTATGCTCGTCGAGTCTAAGACGTTAAACAAGGGCGCTGTGTGGGAGGCAACCCATTGCTTTCTTAAATACTTTTGAATTGTTTGATTTTCCTTTTTCACTTTTTAGCTTGCAGGCCTAGCAGAAATTGTTGAATACACGTCTTCTCGGATACTGAAAGATGGCGTATTCAAGTTAATTAAATGTCCAACAGTGATTAAACACTGCTTTAAATAGCTTGCTTAATTGTTGAAAAAATCACCAAACGATTTCTGCTAATTTCCTTTCAAGAGTAAATTTCATCTGCAAGGTATTTCTTTCCTTTTTACATTTTAGTATTGTCTTTCCATCCATTCTTTCTTTCTATCTCTTTGTTACATAATGGATGATTCAATAATGAAAATGAGAAGATATTATCCATTGCTCCCTATTAATTATTTGAGAAAAATCTATCTGATGAGATTGGAGCATATGAACTTACTAGTATCCATTGAAATGCATGAGGATATTAGGTGGATAATTGAAGCTAAGGTCCGAATTAGTGGTGAACATCCAGTTTTTCCCAAACATCCACCTGGGTTGGGGATGGGTAGTTATGCAAAGAAATGGAGTGGTAAAAGAATGAGAGTCTGTTATAAATATGCTAGGTGGAATTGTGATACCAGTTGTCATTCACTTGGGTATTTATCCGATAATCGGGAAGACAAAATTGCTTTCATTAAGAATGAATTGAGTAAAGAGTCATTAGATGATATCAAACTGACTCTTGATTAGCATTCTAGTGGATACGTTCAAATGGAAATTCTCGAGTTATGGAAACAATTCAAAATTGAACAACTCTGGTACACTCTTCGGTATCTGAATTTAAACGATCCCGTTTGCCAGTTTTTAAGAAAGCTGGATGAGCAGCATACCCCCGACTCATAGAAGGTGTTTGAATCCGTTACTGGACGTAAAACCAGAGGAAGATGTGAGCCACAATCACAACTACTTGTTTTTATTTGTTTCTTCCTTGATTTGTTTTATTTGTTTGTTTTCTTTTAGTGTGTAACAAAATCACTTTGGAAATCGTTACTATGGAAGGTTCATCAATCAGAAGTCTAACAAACATCGCAGTGTTTGGAGGAACAACCGTGGGTACTACTGTTTCGCATCTAACTGCTATCCAATTGGGAAGAGTACTAGCTCATCGAAAGATCGGTCTAGTATATGGGGGAGGAAATGCTAGATTAATTGGAGAGGTTGCTCAAGCACACCAATCATACCAAACACTTGGTTAGATTGAAACAAATTAGCCAAACAAAGTTTTCGTGGTAGGTGTAATTCCCACTCCTCTGAAACAAATATATGGCAAAACAATTGGACATGAGGTACAAACAAAATCATTTTATGAACACATGACACTCATGTTGCATAATTGTGATGCTTTCATAGTCATACTAGGAGGATATGAGGTATTAGAATGCTTGTTCAATTTAACATTCTGGTTTAACATAAAATTGCGCACTAAACCAATTGGTCTTTTAAATGTTGATCACTACTTTGATGGGTTGTTAGCATTTCTTGACATAGCTGTTACACATAAGCTTCTATCTCCAGTAGCACGAAGAATAATTGTATCTACACCCACAACCAATGAGCTATTGGATGAATTAGTAACTTTTGTACCAGAGACAGATCCGGAAGTACCTCCAATTAACTGGTCAATTTCCGGTAACAAGCGAAAAAGAGATTCACTGGATTTAGAGTTAAAGTTGTAAGTTTTTATTTTTAAATAAATGTGTGTTATTTTCTTTTTTATTAAAAGTTGTGGAATAATGTTGTTATTTTTAAAACTTTGTGTGTTATTTTATGTTGATTAATCTCATTTGATTCTTGATCCACACCTTTAAAAACATTGTTTTTAATAACTTGTCATTTTGTTGAATAAATCATGCATGTATTATAACTTTTTAAGATGTTAGGTAATTTTGTGTTAAATTTTTCAATTCTTTTATAATTGTACCCCTTTCTGTAAAAAACAAATTTTCGTAAAATCAATTGAATATCTTAACAATTTGACAAAAAAACATTTTTATTTAACTATTGTGGCTAAATCTTTTATGTTATGAAACCCAGAGTTGAAAATATTAATATTGTGATTTGATGATAATGTAAGTTTACTATGTGTTTTAGTACATTTAAGGTTACTCTCTACACACTAGAACTTGTTCTTTCATATGCTTGAAACGAAATTTAATTAAGATCTTGGTTAATTTGGGGATGACATAAGGCCTTCTTTGATAGTTTGAGCCTTTCTGAACGAACCATACTTATATATATATAATTCGATCCTATTTTGAGCCAACATGTATGAATGGTTTCATTACCATTTAATTTCTTTGATAAATAGCCTCGTTTATTACTTTTCTATCTAGATACTTTATTGAGAATGTATTAAACATGTGTTAATCTGTATCGAAAAGTTATGAACACTGTTGATAAAGGATTATGAGATATTGTCAAAAAAAAATCGAAAGGTATAAAGCTCATTTATTTGATCTCTTCAAAAGAAAAAAAAAGAAAAAGAAAAGAAATGAAAGTTATCATGGCTAAGGTTTTCATCAAGATGTGGTAATTCATTCTCGATTTAAACTCTTGATATATTTTGTATAATCTTATCCTTCGTTTGTAGTCAAATCCCGAGCTTAACATTACAAGCTTAAAAGTCCTATTTGACCCAGATCGACCAAAATTTTTCATCATTAGGGGAGAGTATGTGAGTTTACAAGTTTATAAGTTGTGTTGAGAAACTAATAATGTATTTTTATTTACATAGTGACTTTGTTATTATCCTTTCATTATATTGATAGTATTTTTAAATAAAAAAAATTATTATCAAGGGTTTATGTTTTTCACGGTCACATTTTGTTAACTTTGAATGTTAATGTTAAACTTCTAATGATATTCAAGCACACGAGCACAATTTTTTTAAAAATAAAAAGGGGTTAATTGTGAAAGTTGTATTGAAATTTATATAACACTTTGTTACCTTATTAATCTTGTTTAAGTTATTTATACTTGTATATTTTGTGTTTATATTTTTCTTGAGGGCAAGCAAAGGGATAGTGTGGGGGAATTTGATGTACTCATAAATTAACTGATTTTTATGTTATTTAATGACTATATTTTGTTTAAAAATCAGTTAATTATGTTATTTAATCGATATATTTCATGTTTACCTTCTATTTCTTTGTTTGTAAGTTTTTTAGTGTATTTTAGTTCATTATGGAGATAAAAAGAAGAAGAAGAAATGTTGGAGAAGTTTAAAAAAAAAACTATATCATCCGATGACGTGGCGCAATGAGAAGATGACACGTGGCGCAATTAAAAGATGATAAGTGGCGCAATCAGAAGGTGACAAGTGGCGCTTCTAGAAGCCTCAATTTGGACCAACGAGGACGCGACATGTGGCGAAGTTGGAGAAATTAGGCCACCAACTAAATTTTCAAGACTTTGGGGTGCAAAATGACCATTTTGCCCCTGATTTTTGTGACCATAAATAAGGAGCTTATTTTTATGATTTAGACACCAATTTAGCTCCAATCTTCTCCATTTCTTTTGAAATTTATTTATTTTATTATTTTCTTCATATTAGTATATTTTCCAGATTTTTTAGACTAATATTTCAAGGCTTTTTGTAATAATATAGTAAAGAAATTCTGTCCGGATAATTTCAATATTTCCGGGGAGTTTATCTTTCAAATTTTCTTTCTAATGTTTATAAATTTCATCTTATATTTATTAAATATGTATTGTGAGTAATTTTCTTTTGTTAGCAAGGATATGTGTTAAGTTATTAATAAATGGGATTATGAGATAATTTTCTTTGTACTTAATTTTTATTTGGATTTATTTAACTGGACTTATAGTCGGTTTACCCGTCTAGTCTTTATTTATTTTGATTTATGCACTTTAAATATCGCAAATGGATGGCCGAACCACCTATTAGTTTAATTTACTTTTATGTCTTTTATTTTCTGTATTATGTAAGGCCGAGCCTCCTAACTAGTTTAATATATTTAAATGGCCGGTTGAACCGCCTAATTTCTTTAGTTAATATAAATCCAATCTTTCTTTCTATATATATATGTGTGTGTGTGTGTGTGTGTGTGTGTGTGAGTGTGTGTGTGTGTGTGTGTATTTATTTAATATATTTATATATATTAATTAAGTATTTATATAATTCCTGTTTTAACCAATATAATTGTGTGAATTAATTGGATTGACAATCTAGTTAATGAATGTGATTATATAGCTAGGATTATTAATCTTGTATTAATGATTTAAGTAGCATCTACTAGTTTAATTGAGTTGCAGCTCTTGGCTTAATTAAATTAGTAACGAAATTATATAATTTAAATTGTATATAATTAAGCTGATTGTTATATACAATTTAATGTTGGTGATGCCTTATTTGTTTAATGCAATTTGATTAAGCATCCTATACATGTTGGTTGGTAGTGGTGTTTAATTAAATTAGAGATTAATCTGTCTGAGCTGATCGGGATTAATCTATTTTGTAATGATAGAAATCTGTCTGAGCTAATCGGGATTCTAAAACCAACTAATTAATATTGTATCTATCTATGATTAATCCCATGAAAAATATAACTTGATACTAGTTCCTTACTAACGCTTTTTATATCATTTGTATTCCAAATTTCGTTTTAATTCTGTTTACAAAATCCAAAACCTAAAAAATATTTATTTTAATTGTTGTAATTACCTTATTCTCAAAATTCCAAAACCCCCAAAACCTTTTCCGATTAACGATTTTAATTTAAGAGTTGACAAATCTGTGTGGATTCGATCTCTACTTTCCCTATCTATATAGGAATTGTTAAGTTTAAATTTGAGAGTCGTATGACAGGCTTCATCAGATGCTTTATACGGTTGGAGGTATGTATTAATTTATTTCATTTAAGTAATAATTTAAAAATGATGTTGTTGATTTACTAATTTTTTGTTGCATAGTGTTGGATATACGAGCACTTTCTGATGTTTCGTCTGGAGGACCCTGCACAGTCTTGGAGGTCAGGCATACCACGTGCTCTTAGGTAGAGGCTTCATTCATCTAAACCGCCCCTGAGAACTGTTGATCAGCTATTGAGCTATCACTTACAGTTGAATTAGGCCCACATGCAACAGATAGTTGCACAAGTGCCATCTTCTAATAAAATGCGATGCATGCATGTAGAATGACTAATTCCTTTTATATCAGCTAAAGCTCAACCTATGGCAGTTTTATGTTCTCGTAACACAGTAATTAACCTTTCCTCTTGATTGGAAGTAAGATTATTAGCAATTATAACAGGCAATTCCTCGCCATTACCTAAATATGCGTATTTTAAATGTGAAGGCAGAGGTTTAAGCTCAAGGGAAGGTGGACATATAACCAATGGAAGCATCTTATCATGAAAAGTGGGTAATGCAATTGTAGATTCTACTTTTGGACATGCAAACAATTCTTTTACAGCCATCTTTAAATCATGATCACATTCCACAGATAATTTGTCAAGTTTATGCTCATCAATACTCATGCTCATAATTGTTTGCATCCTATCAACATAACTCAAATCATAAACATCTTGAACAAGATGATCAATTTTGTCAACCACCGAAACCGAAGAGAACTCATCACATGGATATTTCATAGCATCAAAGATATTAAATGATATTATTTCCCCATCAAATTTCATTGACAATGTTCCTTCATTAACATCTATTTTAGTTCTTGCGGTTTTCAAAAATGGTCTGCCAAGCAAAATTGGGGAATGAGAGATGTAGATGAATTATTTCCATCTTCAGTTTTTAAAATATAAAAATCTGCAAGAAATATTAAGTTATTAACTTTGACCAATACATCCTCAATTACCCCTTCAGGATATGCAATGGACCTATCCGCTAATTGCACAATAACTCTAGTAGATTTTAAGGGTCCAAAATTTAATGAAGCATAGAGAGAATATGGCATAACGTTAATAGATGCTCCTAAATCTAACATGCATCCTGAAATAACTTTATCACCGATAACACAAGGGATAGCAAACATACCTGGGTCATTTTTCTTAGATGGAAGTTTCTGCTGAAGAACTACAGAAACACACTCCCCCACACTTACATTTTCATTCCCCTTGAGCTTTCTTTTATTAGTACATAATTCTTTGAGAAATTTAGCATACCGAGGAATCTGGAGGATAGCATCAAGAAGATGAATGTTTACCTCTACTTTCTTAAAGACATCGAGAACATCTTTCTCCTCCTCTTCTTTCCGGTTTTTAGCAAATCTTAAAGGAAATGGAGGAGGTACTTTAGATTGAGATATGGGTTCAATTTTTGGGGGTTCACTTCCACTTGGTATATTTGGACCCTGGCTTGATTTAATTTCCAATTCTTCCTCAGCATCTCGCAACTGCTTAGGCTCAATTAACTCCTTTCCACTCCGCAGAATAATGCATTGGCATTTTCTCGAGGGTTAATGGGTTGAGAAGGGAGTTTTGTGAATAAATGAGATTTAATTTGACTGACTTCGGAGGCCAATTGTCCTACTTGATTTTCAAGATTCTGTATACTAGATTTGGTCTCCTTCTGAAAAGTCATTGTGTTAGCAGCAATTGATTTAACCATATCCTCTAAAGACATACCTTGAGATTGAGCTTGTTGAGGTGATTGATTTAATGGTTGAACAGGAAGAATGCCAGGTGGGTGTGGATGTTGAAAATTATTCGGTCTGGCTCCTGGATTTCCCCACCTAAAATTTGGATGATCCTTCCATCCCTCATTATAGGTATTAGAGTAGGGGTTATACTTCCTTTGTGGATTCTGAAAATTTCCGACAGCATTAACCTATTCATCTTCAAAAAACATGGGGCAACTGTCCGTTGTATGTTCAATACTTGAACAAAATCCACACATCTTAACTTGGGAGTTTATTTGTTTTCCCATCATCTGTCCAACCATGTTAGTAAGATTTTTAACTTGAACTTCAAGATTGGAAGAACTTACCTCATTTACCTTCCTAGGAGCTTCGTTCCTTAAATTGAATGATTGAGCATTATCTGCCATGTTTGCAATCAAATTTCTTGCTTCTTCCGGTGATTGGTCCATAAATACTCCACCACTAGCTGCATCAACTGCGGTCCTGTCAGTAGGCACCATTCTTTCATAGAAATACTGGATAAGTAAATGATATGGAATTTGATGATTAGGACAGCTGGCAATTAATCTTTTAAATCTCTCCCAATAGTCATATAATGATTCCCCAAAACCTTGGCGTATTCCACTAATTTCCTTTCTAATGTTAGAGATTTTAGAAGCAGGAAAATATTTTCTTAAAAATATCTTTTCCATATTAGCCCATTCAGTTATTAACCCCGAAGGTAGTTCGTAAAGCCAATCTTTAGCATTACCTTGCAGACTAAATGGAAAAGCTCTTAGTTTTATAATCTCATCAGTGACATTAGAGGGTTTCAAATTAGTGCAATGCGTATGAAATTCCTGAAGAAACCTATAAGGGTTATCTCCGGGCATGCCATGGAAAGTAGGGATATTTTGCACAAAACCTGTGTGAAGTTTAAAATTTTCATTGACTTCAGAAAAACAATGCAAAGCGGTTGATTGCTAATAGTGGGTGCAGCTAGTTCCCTTAAAGTTCTCCTAACCACCACATTGTTGTTATTATTAGCCATAATGCAAGAGAGGTTAGGAATGATTTCACCGAAGTCGCCTTGTAGATTTGAATGATTAATGGTTCCTTCTCTTGTATCTCTTTCGTTGTCGTCCACAGGATTTGAAGACTCCAATTCCTTCGAGATAACACCAAGAGTCTTTCCACTACGAAGGCGCATAAATAATTTCAATCTTTTACTTTGTCACCAAAGGAATAAGACCTGAAAACAAAGGATAAGGATTAGTAAACTTGATCTTAAAATTTTTAAACAAATCCCCGGCAGCGGCGCCAAAATTTGACGAGCGTGTCTTGCGCTATCAAATTAATACCAAACTCAACCAACTTATATAGTTAGGGCAAGTAAGGGTCGAACCTACAGAGACTTGTAAATTCTTTGATTAAGTAAACTAATCACGACTTTGGGGGGAAAAAATTTGGTTTTTATCTAAAAAGATTAAAACTTAAAAATAAGTAATTCACAAAATAACTAGAAATCAATGGATAAAAAGACGTTAGCAAGGACTTTGTATTTCGGTTTTATTTATTCGGGATTAATCATCGATAATAACTTATTTGAGTAATGATTTAGAATTCCGCGTAGCACAGCAAATTCTAATTCTTGCAAAAATTAGGTTAATTCCCGAGAAGCACGGCAAATTAACTTTAACTTGATTAAACCAAATTACCGAATCGCTCGCATAAGATAGTCAATCAAGTTATTAAGTATAAGGATAGCATCAACACAAATTACATAAAATTAATGGCCAATTAAAATCATGCAATTCGCTTCAAACAATTCCCTATTAATTAATCAAATACAGATTTAAATTAATCAATAGTTATTACTTTTGGTTACCGAAAACCGATTCTGCATAACCCTAGTTAATCAACTATGTAAAACAATTAAGATGGCCAATAATAATTGAAATAACATAATTGATCAAATAAAACCAAGAATTGTTCAAATACTCAAATATAAATAATGATCCATTGAAAAGATCGAGTTTTTAATTACAAAACGTAAATCTCATATTCCCAAATAACATAAACCTAATACATGTCCTTGCTAAATTAAGAAAACTACTCACAAAGCATAAAGGAAAACATCATAAAAAGATAAAGGGAAAGAGAGAAACTCATTAGACGGGAATCCGATTTCCCGAGAAGCTCCAACCCTTCAACTTCTACAATGCTCTGGAAGAGAGAATCTAAAGTGCTTCCCACCCTAAACTAAGCTATTAAGGCCTATAAATGTTAGAAAAAGGTCTTAGGGTTGTTTATACAAGAGTCCTAATTAGAAACTACTTAAAACGAGCTTAAAACTTAAATTCGGAAAGTGGATGCCCGAGTCTTCAAAGTGGACGCCTGAGTAAATGAGACGCGTCCACTTGACTGTCAATCTTCTGAGGGTGGACGCGTGAAGTCTGGTGGACGCGTCCACTTTCTGGCCAACTTCTGAGGGTGGACACGTGAAGTCTGGTGGACGCGTCCACTTCTTCTTTCTTCTAAATATCCATCTTCAAGTTTCCAATTTCTTCCAATTTCATTCCAACATCTTCTAAATCTTTTAAAGACTTGAAAACAAAAGTAATAGTGTAAAGAATCATTAAAATCACCAAAACACATAATTACCTAGATTTAAACTCAATAAACATCATAATAAACAATAGAAAACCAAGTTAATTATGGTTCAATCATGTGTATTATCCTACCCGGAGTGGATTAGGGCTAGGACACATTGAGAGTCCAAAACCCTGACCGCATACCGGAGGGCTCATCACCTTCTACTCCAACGCCTTGGGTCTGTACAAGAGGTATTCTTTTGTTCATTATAATTGTTGTTGACATATTTGCATCCCTATTTTAATTTCATTTTCATTTGTTCATTTCAGATGTTGATTTTTCTGATGTGGAGTTCAGAGCTTGATGTAGGCGAAGGATCTGCCTATTAGCAAATTTGCAGAATATGGACGTAGTGGTGAACCATCTACTAGTGGAAGTGCCAAAGTTCATGCACGTGGGACCGGTTCCGTGCATAGATTGGGATGTTAGGGTTTTTTGTTAGATTATGTTCAAGGATATTATGAATTTTGTATTTCATATTTGCTAGATTGTAACAATATTTTTATGCTTCGTGGCATTCTTTAGTTATTATATTATATGAGGATTAACATGTTTGGATTTTGTATTTTACATTTTCCATATAAATTACTATATATGAGTTATGTTGATTTCATTTTTCCTCGTAGGCAAACAACTATACATTGATTAAGTTCCTGGTTTTTAAAATTCAAATAAAAAATTAATAAGTTACCAATTTATTAAAATTTAGAAATTAAATTATACAATACTTTGTCTATCAACACTTAATTCCAAATTAACATATATATATATATATATATACATGTACATGTTATATCTTGGACGTGTGACTGTCTAGCATTTGTCTTAATTAAATTTTAAGACCTCAATTTTAGAAGTAGCTCATAATATTAGTAAATTAATTATTTTAAAAAATTTAAAATTAAATCCACATGGTTAGGTTAAGAAATATTCTATTATTCCTTCAAAAAAAAGTCTTTTAAAAAAAATGAAATTACTACGTGTGGTTTCAGGAACCGCAATCCAAAACATAACGTGTAGTTTCGGGAGTCGCGTGTTATGCTATAGGTCGTGGCTCTTGAGGCCACATTCCAAAGCTTGACGTATGGCTTCTGAAACCCCACATTGAGGTAAGATCTGTGTGCCCTGAGAACCACTCCTCCTCATGACTTGGGATGCAGCCCTAGTAGCCGCACATCTATCACAACGTGTGGCCTAAATCTCCGCTCGAACACGTCCAATTCAATGAATTTAAGCAAAAAATATGAATTTAAAAGTTAACATACATACAATACAAATATTTTTTGAACATTTAAACATAAAAACGGTGAATATGATTAGAGAAAGAGGTGGAATTGTGTTTGTAGTTAAAAATATATTGTTTTTATAATAATGACATTTATGACATTTTACACTTTAATAGGTATTGCATTTAATACATCCCTTTTAAATTAAGGGTTTCAATTTATATAAAATTGTAACAATAGAATTTAAATTATAAAATAATCTCTCTTGAATGTTCATTTTTCCATTTTGGGATATTTGAAATTAAATATCAATTTTCTTAAAATAAACATATTTTTTCATTTAAAGTTTGAGATATTTGAAATTAAATGACAATTTTACTAAAATAAACATATTGTTTTATTTAAAGATTCCACAACAATCTATTAATTTAAATAATTTATATTTCACTAATTAATGATATTATCACTTATCGAATTAATAACAAGAATACAAGAATAATATAGTAACTTTCCTAAAATCAAATGTTCCTTTTAATTTTAAAACTAAATCAAATATAAATATTCAATTACAAAGAAAGACTAAGGATTAGAAATACTCGATGAGACAGAATGGAATAGGAAAGAGATAATAATTCCGTAACACTGGAGCTGAGAGACGGGGCCGCGATCACTGCAATCCAGTTGGGAATGAGATAAAAATTGACATATTCTAGGCATCAAATATTTACAACTTGAGATGTCAAACGATTTGAACCATGAAGAATAAAAGAGGAAGAAATTAATAAGAAAATTTTATGAAATGATTCAGCTAAATTAATAGGTAGGCCAAGCAAAAGCTCAACAAACTACCTGAAATAATCAAGAGAGTTCAAGAGTCCTTTACAACTTAACCATAGGACAACTCTCCTTTGCCAAAAAAAAAACTAAATCTAGATCCTGGGTAGGTGATGGTAATGCCTATATGATCAAAACAGACAAGAATGCTACCTAAATCTAAATGCTGCCATTTAATCATAGCTTCCTATACAGTAGTTTGTCCTATGGCTTATTAAATTATCGAAGATAAATGAAATATGACAGTCTCATTGGGAATCTCTTTCTTCCCAAGTAAAGGATCTTTTCTGGGCAAGTGGCAGATGCCTATCAACAAAATAAGCATGAACTGAAGTCCCCATCCAATGCAAACTTCTGCTAGAAAGTGACACATCATCACCTATGCGTGGATGTGTGTGGCATCGGATATGTCATGGGACCCATGTTCATTGGAGCACCAGGAACCACAGGTCCAGGAATTGGGGCTCGGACACCATATGCCATGTGTGCAGGTGGTGGGATAGTTACTGGTGTTCCAACAGCAGAAACAAGAGATCCTCCGACAGGCTGTCCAATGGTTGTGCCATACATAGCAACTCCAGGGACAGCAGCAGTTGCTTGGGGTGATGGTTTGTTAGATTTTGCAGTTGAACCTCCTACGGCAGAACCATTTGTCTGACCAGTTATTGGTCCCTGGGGCACTGAGACATCACCTGTGTTGACACTGGTTATGTCATGAATACTTGATCGCCTTCTATCTTTGTTCATTGAGTTTAGACGAATAAAGTACTTCTGGGCATGACTAGCCACTTGTGTAGGAGTCCTTGTCACAACGAAGTTTCTAGATATACTTCTCCAGTCACCTTTCCCATATTTATCCAAACCAAGAAGGAACGACCTGTTTGTGAGAATATTAAAAAGATCAGACTTCAGGATGGAGATCAAATTAGAGCCAATATGAATACTAAGAGACAAAAAAAGTTCAGTATGATCAGATTTTTCTTTGAATTCGAGTTTCTTTGTACTTGCTCACAACCAAAAGCACTATACATGTAGATCAAATTCAGTAGTTAGCATAGCGATTTCTTGGTATTGTAAATACCAATTCATTTCCGAAAATATAATACAAAGATCTCTCAAGTAA
The DNA here is from genome assembly GCA_019593545.1 of Apocynum venetum. NCBI lineage: Eukaryota > Viridiplantae > Streptophyta > Magnoliopsida > Gentianales > Apocynaceae > Apocynum > Apocynum venetum. The sequence continues at coordinate 1,416,010 of SRSM01000334.1, forward strand.
ATTAACTCCACATATCATCTAAAAATCTGAAGAGACGCCATGCATATTCCCTATACAGGAAATACTCTTTTTGCTGTCAATTATCTAAAAGATTTCCTGTTGAACTTGTAGATTATGTTCTTTAAAATACTCGTTATGACTGAAATGTCACCTAAAAGATGAAGGGAGAAGCTCTTATAGATAGCTGCATTTCCAGAGATCACCAATTAGTAGATAGAATTCAGTTCTTAATTCAGTCCATGTTTCAGAAGCAAACAGAATAGGAAACTCTCAGGCTCAAGAACCCACATTTGAGGGAAGCATAAAGAAATATATAATAGCACTGCCTCTTTTCACTGGTAGACATAGGACTGGTGCATGGAAAGACAAATGTACAACTTTTGAGATGGCAAAAGCTTATCTTTACAATGATTTTCATAAATTTAATTCTCACATAACATAATGTAGTCAATGTTCTTTTCCTTCATTTCTTTTTGGGGGAGAGGACTTGTTACTCCCCCGGCCTCTGTCCCATACTTTTAATTGCTTTTATATCTTGAGATCTCGCGAAGTATCCTTCACTTCTCACGATTATAGTTCAAATCTAATCATGTCAACCACAGTTTCCATAGTTTATTGGTAAGAGAGAAATGACACTTTTGGTACTACATTGCTCAGGGATAATGCCATAAACCAATTACAGTTTTAGTTACAATTAGGGCATTCCACTAAAAGTTTGGGATCAAGGGAGTGACTTGAAAGTATTTCATCTTTTAACCTATTGGTCATGTATAGAAATGAAGGTTCCTCAACAGATAAGTCGGAAATTACCTTTGCAATAGCAAGAAGCATAGGAAACCTGGGTGACATTACTGAGATAAGATCAAAGCTGCTATATGCCCTATATGAAAGCTTCAAAGTTGTCTGGGTTCAATTGAAAATAGCCCTAAAATGGAAGGTTTTACCTCGATGAACTGAATGCATCTGGTAGAGCAAGATTGTAAAATTCAAAGATGCAGAACAGTAATACTCCCTCTATCCAGAACCGAATGTCAACATTTCCCTTTTGGAATGTGCATAATTGGATATTCACTTTCCTAATATAAATATATTTTTATCTAAAATTTCATAAGCATCCATCTTAATTTAAAGGATTTATATCCCACTAACCACATTAATAAGGTCAATGTGGTAACTAAAAAAAATGATCATGGTCAAAGGCTCTCCACTCATTTTTATGCTAAGTTAAAAGTCGACATTCAATTTTGAAAAGACATAATATTTCTCCTAAAAACTCCTAATTGCACATATTGCAGGTGCAAAGAATGCATCAGCCAAGAGAATATTACAATTAGAATTACTTCTTCTCAGTTTCATTGAATGACATGCACTCGGAGCATTTAAAACTCCATTGATCATTTCTTGGTTACCTGGGTTGCCACCATAAACAATTACTAGCTCTATAGTATTATTTCATAGCAGAAGATGTAAACATAGTCCAGATATACTAATCCCAATTCTGTGCATCCTTTGTTGTCATAGAGATACTTCATGTAATCTTGTCTCGTGCAATCAATAAATTTCAAGGGGGCAATTTGCATGTGGTAGCTGATATTGCTCAAGACTCCTATAATATCCTCCCGTGCAATCAAAAAGGTACATATAAAGGAAGAAGAATGAGTACCAATAGGCTGATCGCCTTGACTTGGTCTTTCTTAGTGATGACAATAGTATAGTGGGAAACTATAAGGCACCCAACCCTATCGTGAACTGATGAGATAAAATCAAAGGGGTAATGGATAAATAGGAAGGATCTGGGACAATCTTTTGCTAAAATATTTCGCATAACAGACGGTATATTCACCCCATTTACTTCATACATTTTTTCCCCTTTTTGGTGTGTGAATGTGTGAAGAAGAATATTAATATACATATATAGTATATTATACTACTCCCTCTTCTAAAATAAATATATTTTCCATCTAAATTCCCATAAATAACCTCCTATGTGATCCCCCACTAACCACCACAACAATAATGATTATATGTGGCTCTCCTTAATTTTTATACTAAGTCAAAATTGGAGTAGTAAATTACCACATCATCCATTTCTACTCAAACAGTCAAACAAAGGATTTAACTCATAAAGTAAATATTACACACACTTTATTCGCAAGATAATCCTCCAAAGAGATTACCAATTATTTTCAATTCTGCTATGTAAGTTGGCTGTTCTTATTCACAAATTGTCTTTGGATTGTGAATCTTTTGACCAGCTTGATGAGAAGCAGAAAGTACAGTGTCTCACTGACGTTCCAATGCTGGTATGTTTAAGGATATTCTAATTTTCATATGATGTAGTGTTTCTTCATGAAATAACCCCTGCACCTACAGTCAATTTCAGAACTTCGAGAATAAGGCTTTCACATGTTCAGTTGTACATTTGAATAGTCTAAATTTCTTTTGATTCATTTTGATAGTATAGTAACCAGAATGAGTACCCACAGGCAAAGCCAAGAAAGCAGGCTGCTAGATGGCAAGAGGATCTACTGGAATCAGTGGGAGGAAATTTTGGTTAACAAGGCTAGGGCCAACAAGAGGGCCCTCTCCAAGATGCACTCGATAGTTAACTCTATAATCTTTCTTCAATCTTCCTGGTAAGTTGTCTAGCTTAGAAATTGCATGTTTTCAGAATTGACACTCCTGAGTGGTATGTCTATAAAATTTGGTAAAATGAAAGAGGATCAAAAGGCTCATAGTCTTAAACTAGGCATAAAGATTAATGAGAAATGAGAAAATGCACATTTGTAGTGAACTCATGTAGTTTGCGCAAGCAATTGAGACACTTTAACTGAATCAAGAATGATGCCATTAAATGCCACATAATAGAGGAGATTTTGGTCCTTGTTTGGTAGTCAGAATTTGTTCTTTTCATTGCCTTTTGGGTCCCAATTGAGATATTGCAGGGCTAGGAGCAGGGGGTGAAGAAAGAGACAACATGTTGATCCTGGCTTTGAGATTTGAATCACAAAAAATATCGCTGCTCACTTAATTAGTCTAATAAAATTTCACTAAATCTCCACGGAAACTACTAGAACAATCTGAAATATTAGCCATAATCTCAAGGGATATGAGGAGGCAAGAAATTTCTTTTCTGCAATTTAATTTTATAAATTAAATTAAATATAGAAAACAAGGTAAGTCCCAGATTCTTGAAATTGATAAGAGAGATTGTGCTTGGGATTGAGATCTCATTCATGCTCTTACCAATAACGGCTCACCATCTACAGTTAATCTAAGACTTAAATTGTTTTCTATTTTTATTTTATTTTATAAAATTAAATTGAAGAAAAGAAATTTCTTGCCTCCTCACTCCCTTGGGATTACGACCAATATTTGAAATTGAAAAGAGGGATTGTGCTAGGGGATTGAGATCTCATTCATGCTCTTACCAATAACGGCTCTCCATCTACAGTTCTTGACTATACTCTCAGGGAGGCCTTGCAAAGACAATCAAGCAAGTCACCCAGCTGCATGGTACAATGCAGGTGCATGGTCTTTTTCCCTTATGACTAGATCAGATTCTCATTAAATCCAATGAACATCTATGTCATTTATCTAAAATTCATTTACTCATATATTGTTGTGTTCCTGCAGGTATAGGAGTCCTTTCCTATATGTTCGGCAGAAATCACATGTTACAACATTTTTGCAGTCTTTTTCTTCTGAAATGATATGAACCTTGATGAACTGAAAAAGATCATCGTATACAGAAAGAAATTTGAACTTAAAAACCAGAAGGGTGCATAGGTCATCCTCTCAAAGCAATAATATAGATATTGAGCCAAGGGAAACAAAACTGGGTATGCTACAAGTCTGCAAAGCACAGATTTAGTAAGAGCTATTTTTGAATTAAGAAGCAAACTGTTCAAACAGACTGACATCGTTTGCTGCAGTTTTAAGTTCCTATAATCTGGCATTTACAGTGGACAATTTTCCATGGTAAAGAACCCAAGTTGTTACAATTTGCCAAGGCTTAGGTGTGAAAAGAAAAAAAGAAACCTTATTGCCTTTTCTGCATCTCTTGGAGAAAGTGGCTTTTATTTAAATTTTCTAATATTCGAATAACAAAAATAAAGATATCAGACAAAGGAGAGATGGAAAATAAAGGCTTGTCAACTAGAAGAATAAGTACCTCCAGCAGAGCTTTAGAGAATAATCAGTATGCCCAGTGGTTGAAACAGACAGGAAGGCAACCAATAAAATAAAAAAAGTTTCAGGTCCCCCTTCCCACCCTTTCAGCTTTTCTCTTCTTTTTCAAAAGGACATTTCACTTTTGAATATACTTTTCCTTGTAGAAATATTTCATTGTGACCATCAATAAGTATGAAACCTAGAATTACAAGTTTCTCATGAAAACTTTATTTTTACAGTACAATCAAATTAAAGCATAAAGGAAGTTCGTTTAGGGTAACTGATGTTGATAACAGCATTCAAAGGCATATAAATTTTGGGACAAGCAAGTACATGAGGAGGAGGAGAATCATGTGGAAGCTAACGACGAGAATTGTAAAGATTTTCTCATTCTTCAAAAATCAAACATATCATCATGTAATCCAGAGCATAATGTGGTAACCTGGACCTGTTACGAGGATGCAAAAGCATCTTCAAAAAAAGAGAGGAAAAAAAAAATCCTTTCTTAAAAGTAAAAGCATGATCTAACATTTAGCACTAAATCCCAGGTATCAGAACACTATACTTCATAAACAAAGACTACGAGATCAAGTAAAGCCACTCTTTGATTATCCTATAATAATAATATTTGAAGCATTATCAACTAAGTAACCTCATCAAGAAATTATATAAAAAAATTATCATTATCCTAGCAAAGGAATACATTATGAATCCTAAAATTTTAAATTCATTTTCAAACATCCAGAGAGGGAATATATCCTAACCAACAGTATGTTTCTTTTAGCAAAGGTCCGTCTAGTTACCAAAGGCATAGCTTTGTAAGACTTGGCAATGCATACAAACAGACACCATGGCATGCAAGTGAAGGCATCAGAATAAGAAAAAGTTGATCTGATTATTTTCATAACACACCTGTGCTCATCCTCTGTCCAAGCAATCCCTTTCCGACGTTCCTGATCTGATTTTGAACCCTTGCCTCCATGACTAGAATCACTGTTGAAGTGCCCAAAATTACCACCTTTCTTCCCACTACCTTCATCACCAGCATGACTTGAAGAACCATCTGAAGGTGCGCTATAACAAGGCAAAGGTACACAGCCAGACTCGATCCGACTAACATCATCAACTAAGAGCTCATAGTGATGTTTGATCTCCTCTAAGGATTTGCCTGGAACATCGGCTGCAATTTTCTCCCAACGATCTGCAGTATCCTCTGGGTATGTTGCTAGGGCATCTTCAAACGCCTTGTCTTGCTCTCTGCTCCACATGGAGCTACTGGATTCATCAGCTATCATCTATTCCTCACTTCAATTAGCAATCAAATTCCTTTTGAACCTGAAGGAAGAAATCACAGTAGAAATCTTAAGAAATACTCAGTACTTCAACCTAGAGCATAAACCTAAAATTATAAACCTTGGAAAAAAAACCAAATTCCCTCAAGAGTAACTATCAAAAATTGGAGTACGACTAAAATCTTTTGAGGAAGGTATAGAAACAATTGATTGATTGGTAGATGGGATTTGAGAAATAGATTTGTCAGAACAAAGAGGTAGCAAGAATAAGGACAAAAGCCCCAAAAATAGCTAACTGAACAGCACAGAATATCAGCACCAATAAGTATCACCAAGAACAAGAAGCAAAGAATATGCTGATGAATTCAATGGTTATTTGCTCTTCAACTCAAGAATTGGACAGTTGTGAAATGCTGACCCTATTGATGAAGAAAAGGCAACAGCTTTGGTGAGACCATGAGAAATATCTGACTACCATAATGACCAAAAAAAGATGTAATAAGATGCAGCAGCATGGCTGAAGAATAAAAAGAAAAAATGGCCAATCTAATTGTGACGGTGAATTCAATTCGATGGTAATTAGAGCTATTGATAGTGAGCTATGAAAGAGACCACTTAGAAACCAAACAAAGAAGAAAGACCCAGAAAGTCTAAAATGGATAAAAACACTATTGCAATTCCCATATCTGATCCCTCTACCAAATTCCAATAACCAAAAGACTTACTGAAAACAACAGTTTTCACAGCACAGGCCCACAATATAGTGTTGTAGTACCAAGTACTAAATAATTACTGAATAACTCTCTCCTTTTACAATCCAATACAGCGGCAGACGTATCCTTTGGCTTATCAGAACAACCACGCAGTTATAGCAGGCAAAGGCCATAAAAATCCGATCTTTTTTACAGCAGAAGCACATAAAATTCCACCATTTCAACTATGACAGTGTTCAATCCATATGTTGCAGTAATTCACGAAGAAAACTACCAAATTAGGGGAAAAAGAATGAGGAAATGCCCAACAATTTGTAGGAACACATTATAAGACGCCACATTTCGGACCGCAACCCCATTTTCTCTTGCTCAATCCTAAAAAGCGAAACTAATCATTTAAGAAATTCTCCAATTTTTAAATAAGTTTACAGCAAAGCAATATTAATAGACCCACTTTTGAAAGTCTAGAGTTTTTCAACTACCTGATTAGGCAAAGCCCATTTCAAGATTCTCAGCTCACAAATTCACAAACTGAAAGTGGCAGCAAGAACCATCAAAACCTCATATTAAAACTCAAATTTACCATTTTTTTTAACACAGCCAACCACCAAGGAGCAGTATCTTGACTTTTTGCAATCTTTAACACTTCCTTGTTTATTTTTCACCGGGTGAATAAATTATGTGCTCACTTATTATCTTAAACAAATGAGTAGAAAGTAGAATCCAAACCTTAGTTATTCTAGAAGATCATTCTTGAATTCTCATAATCTGTGAGTTTTTCATAAAGAGCAAAATAAAATGAATATGCAGCTTCACCAGTTTGAAACTAGTATATTTTTAGACTCATAAGTGATTAAGGATATTAGCGAAGCAGATTATGATTACTAATCCCTAAACACAAGCAAAAAACTATTCCTCACGGTTGTTAAAACCCCAGAATACCCCCAAAGTCAACAAATTAAAACTGCATAATGAAAAATTGGTATAGATTACAAAGATAGTCAAAATAATTAATTAAAAAAAAAAAAGCAAATTGCTACATCTGACGTTGATGGGCTATCCATAAAAAATCAGAAGCCCACAACCCAGAAACATAACAACAGCAGAAAAGAGAAAAGCGGGGGTGGTGCCTTGGGGGGAGGAGGGGAGTTGTGGGAAGGGGAAGGGAGGTTAGGTGGGCCCCCTTATGTGGGCTGGTCCCATCCAAGGAAACATCTAGTTGCAACAAGTGAAAGTTGACAGCTGCTCGATGATAATAACTCCTTGGAAAAATTCAAAAACCTCAACTTGCTCATGAAATATTTGAAAATATTATTCAGCCTTAACAGTAGTATCTGACACTCCCAAAACATGTATAAAATCATAGACGGGGAGAAAGAAACTGGACATAGCAAGAATTTTTTAGATTAGTGAATTATTAATGTCATTTAATGAAATGTAAATATATTATATTAAGAATATTGTTAATAAAATTTTATATACAAATAATAATTTTGAAATAATAAACATTAAATTTTGTATAACTCAGAAATGTGAATATTTATTTTTCAAAAGATTTTTATTCTTTTTAAAATAAAAATTATTTTGAACATTTTTCGACTACTTTTCACTTTTTCTTTTAGCTTCAAACCTTGTTTTTTTAAAAACAATCCAAGAAATTCTTTTCAAAATCACTTTTGTTTATTAATCTTGTTAAAAATGTTATATTAAATTTTAAAAAAAATTCTAAATACTTTTTTTAGCATCTTATTAAAAAACATTAATAAAAAACAAATCCTACATAAAATTAGTATAATAGTCATTTGATACTTAAAAAATATTAAAAATATATTTGGCATAGCAACATTTTTTTACATTCTTTATAAAAATATATCTCAAAATATTTTTTTTTAATCTTGCACATGAGCCTCGCTCAATCACGTAAATAAAACTTTTTCATTACATTTTAATTAAAATTACAATCTCTAATAATTTATTAATTATATTTTAAACATTTTATAATATTATTAATGATGTTGGACTCAAAACATAACAAATAAACTTTCAATTTTCAATAAAAAAATTTATTATCCAAAAATAACTTAATTTCAAAACAAAACAAAAAAATAATTTCAAAACTCAAATCCAAATATAATTGTATTTCTTTCCTTAATAAGCTACTTATATATACGAGACTCAAGTTTCAAAACTAAGTTATAATGGAAAATCTCCTATTTGGTACATGAAGTTAGGACTATTTACTTACTGGATACCTAAGTCTTTGTTTTATCATTATAGTACTCAAATAAATTATAACTTAGTAAAAGTGATTGTTTTGGACAAAAATTGATAAATTTTCTATTAATAAATGTGCAAACAGCTCTCGTGTAGATTAATATTTTAAAGGAAAGCAAAAAATTAAGTATTTTGTTAGTATTCGACCTTAATTTTAAGTACCAAATAGAAAAAATTTCCTATTCTATAATAATAAATGGAGAAATTCTCAATATATTCCCATGGAACTATTTTCGTTTCATAAAAAATACTCATAATTATTTTGTATTCTCATAAACTATTTTTTATTAATAAAAAACATTTATAATCTTTATTTTTCTCTTTTACATATATCCTTGAGTATTTTTGAACAATTAAAACTACTTAAACAATCACTATACATGACAGCTCCAGTAGAAAAATAAAACTAACTCACTAGCACCGATTTTAATGAGAAAAAAAAAGCATCAACATTATTTTTTCTCCATCTAAACCACCAAAACTCCTTTCTCTAAAACTTTTCCCTCTCAAATGTACAAATACTTGCATTGAACTCTTTGAAATAATAATTGGGACTTTATGAGAAGAGTTTGTGGTTGGTAGACTTGCATTTGATAGAGAAAAAAAATTGAAAATGAGCTTTTGGCAGTAGAAAAATAATGTTGAGATGGTTTTTCTTTCAAGAGTCATCATGTATAGAAGTAATTTAGGTAGTTTTAATTGTTCAAAAATAGTTTATCTCTATTAAAAAAAAGATTATGAGTATTTTTATGAATAAAAAAAGTTGACGGGCATAGAAAAATAAAAATAAAGATTATGAGTATTTTTAATAAAATAAAAATAGTTCATGTGTATATTTTATGAATTTTCCTAATAAATTATAAGTTACTTATTCCAGAACAACGTTTTACAAACCCTAAAACCTATTCTCTTGCTTATTTAAAAATTTGGTTAAAATCCCAAATCTTGGAATGAAAAAAGTAGGGAAATAAAATAAATATGCCTAAATGAGCGGGAGTATTGTAGAAAGCAACAAAACAGAAAGATTAGATGTCAGGAGTCAGGATGATAATGAAATAACAATATGTGCAGTTGCCACTGCATTCAGGAATATTATTGTCATCCTATCAAATTACATTTTTAAAAAAAAAACGAAGGATAAACAAAGCCAACATGAAGAGAGTACATGATTGTGTATTTTAATACCAGAATCGTCACCTCCTTCTCATCCTGTATTTTGCATTGGGTTCAAACTTTCATCAAGTGCATGCACAATTATTCTGCAATATGGATTTGAAATTCCGTTGAAACTTAATTTTTTATGCAAATAAATATATAGAAGAATATTAACACTATAAGTTATTATAGAAGAATATGTTTTGTTTTATTTATTCTCGTAAACTATTTTTAACAATGAAAATTACTCAAAACACATTTATACATTGTCGATAGTTCTTATGAAAAAAATGAAATGAGTTAATAATTAATAGAGATATCAATGGGGCAAAGTGGGGCAGAAGTCCCCTACCTCCGACTGCATTCCACTTCTAAATAGTCCCCGCCTCCACCTCGTCCCGACTTTAGAATTTTTTAAGAAACCCCGACTTCGACTCCGATCCCGTTTTAGAACATTTGTCTCTACCCCCAATTCAGTTTCGTTTTTGCCTTACTATTTGACTCCACTTCAACTTTTATTTTTTAAAAAAAATACTATTTTATCATACCACTAAAATAAACTCAATGCATATTTCACCAGAGTAAAATTCAAACAAACTACAAATATTAAGGCACAAGCTCATTTAAACATGTCTTATACTAAAATTTAAATGCTGGTAACTCAATAAATTCAAAGTAAAAAAATAAAGCTTCCAAGCTAAAAACTTCAAATACAAAATAATGAAATATTTCATATATCAAATACAACCACTAATATAAATATAAATCATTTCATCCTTAAAATGCAATAACAAACACCATCTTCCAAGGTTCAGCTTACACTATTCAGTTCAGCACACGTACTTCCATGCAATGAGGTTCTGCAATGCATTACAATCAACCATAAGCAACTGTTGAAGAAAAAGGAAAAATAAAACGAAATTCATGAACAATATTCATGGCAAAATGACATTCGAAATGGATTTTGGACCAACAAGAAAAATTGAAATTTAAGATGAAGAAAACATATTCTTTTAGTTCTAGGCATCTCAATCCATATACAGCCTTGTGATAATCTCCTAAAGTAAAACTACAAGAATAACAACAAAAAGAAAATATTAGATATGCATTGATTGCCCTTGAAAACCTATAAACAACAAAACATCTTGTAAATATAATAATAGGAACTGCCAAACTTAGAAGAATTATATAGTAAAGAATTTAGTCATAGATCAATTTAATTGAAGCAATGACCAATAATGTTTTACCATTATGAACCATTCACCATTAAGGCATCATTCCATGATAATAGTGCAAATCTCGATCACCTAAATAATATAGAAATAATTAATAATACTTTATTTTGAAGTAATTCATACATCAGAACAAAATAATAACATATTAAACCAATGTATAAATTAATAGAATTTACCATCTCATTATCATCCACATCGTTTAAAATATTCATAAGTTCTCTATCAGAAGCTGAAAAAAAGCAGAAGCATAATTAATTAAAAATTGATAAACTAATTTTAAAGTTAATTTCACAATAAATGAACTATTTTTTTAAAATACCCTTCAATTTCCATAATAATCAATTTTGACCACACATTAATGCTTCAAGTTTAGTTGTAAGAAGTCTGCTATGATGTGGATTCACCATCCTCCCTCCTGTACTAAAAGCAGACTCAGATGTTATTATAGAAACTAGAACAGAAAAAATGTCTCTAACAATCATCTGAAGAACAGGATATTTAGTTCCATTGTTCTTCCATCATGCAAAAATATTAAATTCTGAATTTCTGGGTAAATGTTCTTCTACCAAATATCTATCTAATTTTGATTTTTCTTACAAAGTACTATATGTAACTGCTACAAGCTCATCAAATCCACCAAGAACATCTTCTTCTTCCATTTATTCACCCTTTGATCGCTTTCCAAGCAAAGTATAACTTTCCTCCTTGTTGGACCTCATCATTTTAAACTTATATTCATTATACAAGTTAACACATAAATTTTTAATATGCTCAATTCTAGTTGTAGACTCACCACCAAATATTTTAGGAAACATAAAAATCACGAAAGTCATCTTATATCTTGGATCCAAAACTGTAGCCACACTCATAATGCCATAAACAACATTCAAATATTTTTCAAATTTAACAATCATTTTTTTAGTCATGATCTTCACCAATTCATTTTCACTACTAACTAACTTATTAAGCTTAACTCTAATTTCACAAATAGTAGTGAAAATTTCACTAACAGTAGGAGACTTGATCTTTGAAAATATATTTGTATGTTTATGAAACATACGTAAATGATCACATATTTCTTGTGCCAAAAACCACTCTTCTTCAATTGACAAGCAAATAAATAGATGCTCTCTTTTCAACCTATAGAACACATCTTTGTACAACAAAGCTGTAGAAAACATAAAAAATGTCGAATTCTATCTAGTTTTGCCATCTAAAGCAAGCTTCTTGATATGTGGAGAATCTAGTTGACGCACTTCTTCGAATTTTGAGATGATCAGTTAAGTGAGTTGTACCATTTTTAGAACCACTAACAAGTGAGATGTTACAATATACACACTCAACTCTTGGTTTGCCATTAATTGCGACTTGCCTAAAATGATACCATATCTTTGATTTCTGCCTTCCTTTAGGTCCAACATCATCTTTGGTTCTTGTCACTTGATTTGATATCTCGTTTTCACTACTAATATTCACTTTATCAACAGGGCAATCAGATTGATTGGTACTATATGTTTCAACGAATTTAACTGAACTTTGACTTTGTTCAGTTTCTTCTACCTGTGAAGATTAACCCATTAAAAACAGAAAAAGATTATTTTCAAATACCAGAAAGTTCAAATACCATAAAGTTGAACCAAAAAATTGCCCCAGAAAGTTCAACCATAAATTAAAGAGAGAAAATCATGTGATGTTCAAAGGAAAACCAAGCAAAGAGAAAATAAAAGGAAATGAGAGCAGTAAAAGGCCAACAATATCAGATAACCAAATAATCAAAGCCATACATGCTTCAAAATAGTCTCTTTTTAGATATCTAACCTTCTGCTCTGTCAATTGCAGAAACAAATAACCAACAGAGAAACAATTGCTGCTCAATTATTAACCAGAAATTAAATAGAGAAACTGGATTAAGATGAACCAAAACTGGATTGATGAATAGAGGTTATACCTGACTCGCAGCACATGCTACACTAATTTAAAAACTAATCATAGTACAATCATAAGCCCCCAGCAAAAGTGCTCAAAGGAAGACCAAGCAAAGAGGGAAAATAAAAGGAAATAAGAGCAGTAAAATCTATTAATGTTTGTTTACAATAAAACCTAAAAGGCCAGCAATTTCAAATAATCAAAGTCATACATGCTTCAAAATAGTCTCTTTTTAGATAAACAACCTTCTGCTCCTGTCAGTTGCAGAAACAGATAATCAACAGAGAAACAATTGATGCTCAATTATTAACAGATAACCAACAGGGAAACAACTAAAATATAGTCAATTGCAAATTAACATATTAACCCATTAAAAATAGAAATATTGCTTAGGCATACTGCATATCAAAAAATTAAAACAGAAAATGCAAGATATAATATTGTTCTTTTATCCGGTTCTTTGTTTTTGAATGACAGAGAGAAAACAAAACAAAAAAAAAAGTCTCAGCTTAACTCATCTTATTAATAAAAATCTAAAAAATTTTGAGATTGAGAGGAATATATAGAAATGAGAATAACTCAGGTTAACATAGATTGAGATGAATATACAAAAATGAAAAAAATTGTCTCAGCTTAACTCAAAAATAAAAAATAAAAAATAATCATCCAAAATATCAACTTAACTCATCTTATTAATCATATGATACCAATGATTTAAGATTGAGAGGAATATACAGAACAATTATTAGAAAGAAACAAAATAATGTGGCAGCAGTAGAAATAGAGAAGAGATAAAACTGAGATAAGGAAATAAGCTAGAAATTGAAATGATTATAAGAGAAAAGAAAATGGTTTGAAGGGAAAATTCCATAAAATATTACCTCCATGGCGACTTGAGACTGACGATGCAGATAGATGAGGTTGGTCGAAAATGGTTGCTCGACTCTGCGACAGAGAGAGAAGCTCGCCTACTGAAGCTGGAGGTGGAGGCTGGTCGGTGTGGTCGATGCTGACCAGAGTGAGACTGAGAGAGAGAGAGAGGCGTGAGTCGACGGATGAAAGAAGGTGCAACACTGCAACAGGGAGAACTGACAGAAAAGAATGAAGATTGAAGAGTTAGGGCTTAGTAATTTGTATTTAATCTTTAGATTTAATTTCATTTTCTTATATTGTTTTTTTCTTTTAAGCAATTAAAGGAAAATACAGTCCTTTTCTTTAATTTATTAGGGCTAATAATAGTATTTTCACTATATATTTTTGAGTTTCAAGTACTTTGAAAATAATTCATAGCATGAAAAAAAAATATTTTAGTTACATAGTTTTTTTGTTCATATAATTAATAATGTAACTCATAGTTAGTTAGGTATATAATTAATATTATAAATTTATTTAAATAAATATAATTTATAGTTACATAGTTAATAATATGATTCATTTTTACATAGTTACATAGTTAATAATATAAACTCATTTAAATCAATAGTTACTAATCATAGTTACATAGTTAATAATATAAATTCATTTAATCAATACAATTAATAATATAATTTATAGTTACATAGTTAATAATATGATTCATTTTTACATAGTTACATAGTTAATAATATAGCTAATTATTTTAATTTACATTCTTAATAATATGATTCATAATTACTTAGTCAATAATATAAATTCATTTTAATCTACATAGTTAATAATACAAACTCATTTAATTAATACAGTTAATAATATAATTCATAATTAGTTAAGTATATATTTAATAATATAAACTCATTTAAATCAATAGTTACTAATCATAGTTACATAGTTTTTTTTTAATGTTCATATATAGTTACATAAATAATAGTATAACTATTTTAATTTACATTTTTAATAATATGATTCATAATTACTTAATCAATAATATAAACTCATTTTAATCTACATAGTTAATAATATAAATTCATTTAATCAATACAATTAATAATATAATTTATAGTTAGTTAAGTATATATTTAATAATATAAACTAATTTAAATCAATATAGTTAATAATCATAATTACATAGTTTTTTTAATGTTCATATATAGTTACATAAACAATAATATAACTATTTTAATTTACATTCTTAATAATATGATTCATAATTACTTAATCAATAATATAAACTCATTTTAATCTACATAGTTAATAATATAAACTCATTTAATCGATGCGGTTAATAATATAATTCAAAGTTAGTTAAGTATATATTTAATAATAAACTCATTTAAATCAATAGTTACTAATCATAGTTACATAGTTTTTTTTTAATGTTCATATATAGTTACATAAATAATAGTATAACTATTTTAATTTACATTTTTAATAATATGATTCATAATTACTTAATCAATAATATAAACTCATTTTAATCTACATAGTTAATAATATAAATTCATTTAATCAATACAATTAATATATAATTTATAGTTAGTTAAGTATATATTTAATATATAAACTAATTTAAATCAATATAGTTAATAATCATAATTACATAGTTTTTTTAATGTTCATATATAGTTATATAAACAATAATATAACTATTTTAATTTACATTCTTAATAATATGATTCATAATTACTTAATCAATAATATAAACTCATTTTAATCTACATAGTTAATAATATAAACTCATTTAATCGATGCGGTTAATAATATAATTCAAAGTTAGTTAAGTATATATTTAATAATAAACTCATTTAAATCAATATAGTTAATAATCATAGTTACATAGTTTTTTTAATGTTCATATATAGTTACATAAAAAATAATATAACTATTTTAATTTACATTCTTAATAATATGATTTATAATTATATAGTTAATAATTTAAATTCATTTTAATGTACATAGTTAATAATATAAATTCATTTAATCAATGCAGTTAATAATATAATTCATAGTTAGTTAAGTATATATTTAATAATATAAACTAATTTAAATCAATATAGTTAATGAAAAACCTAAGAAGGGGGTGAATTAGATTTTTACCCGATTTTTCAACCTAATTCAATAAAATGCCTCTTTGACAACAAATATCAAACACTTGGTGTGCTAGTTGTGTGAGAAATAATGTGTTCAAATAAAATGCAGAAATTAGAGCAATGAATGCAATGATTTATAGTGGTTCGGTTTATTCAATAAAACCTAATTCATTAGATTGAGTTACCTACTCAAGGATTTCTCAAATCCCTTCACTAATCAAATAAATGATATTACAAAAGAGGCTCATCCAATTCATCTTAGGGTTTTACAAATAACCTCTCAACCAATCAAGGCTCACTCAACCCTTGAGTTTTTACAACACAATCTTGATTATACAATAATCTCACCACTCTCCTGAGTGAATCCTAACAATACAATTCAATTCAAGGTTCACCCAAAGGTTTTACAAACAACCATTGAATACAAAAACAACCTACACAAAGCTCACCCTAACACTCAGGGTTTTATGCTACTTGCAACCTTGATACAATTACAATCAATAATAAGATATAAAGAGTTTGATAGATATCACCTTAATGTGAAGATATATCAATTTGAATAACAATCACCTCTTTGAGTAATGGCTTGCCAAGATTGCTCAAAATTCACCTTTGAATGTAAAAACCCTTCTTAAATGATTTTAACAAGATTGATGTTTAGAAAGGGTTTTGGAATGTTTCTAAGATGATTTTAACACTTAGGGTTTTATGCTACTTGCAACCTTGATACAATTACAATCAATAATAAGAGATAAAGAATTTGATAGATATCACCTTAATGTGAAGATATATCAATTTGAATCACTATCACCTCTTTGAGTAATGGTTTGCCAAGATTGCTCAAAATTCACCTTTGAATGTAAAAACCTTTCTTAAATGATTTTAACAAGATTGATATTTAGAAAGGGTTTTTGAATGTTTCTAAAATGTTATAAGATCAAGATATACAATGTTTTTTTATCAAAATTTGTTCTTAGAAAGAATTCCAAAGGTTTTGATATTTAAATGTTTGTTCCCAAAAGTCAAAAATGAATATGTTGGAAACCCACTCAGGAGAAGTGCGGTCGACCGCATATCAGACAGGTCGTCCGCACCATCATCCGCAAGCTCACTAGACAACCTTCGGATGATGATTTTTCATCTTGCGGTCGACCTCATGGTCGTCCACAAGTTTACAGATGAACAAATTTGACAGCACATGCATCCACAAGATAAACTATCTAAACCACTTTAGGTCGACTAAACATGTTCATTTGTGTATCAATAATACTCTAACACACAAATGATGATTTCAATCAACCATATAAGTTATGGTATCAATCCAACAAGAGTTTATGAACTATTTAAGTTTTGAAATCACGATGCATGGTTTTCGAAATACCAAAACATATTTTAACATATTAAAAACATTTTGAAATAACATTTTAAGTTCATAGAGCAATTAGAGGTGTGTTGTCTAATTGGAAACCATTACTCAATTAGAGGTAAAACTAGGGATATCAAAATATATTAAACTCTAAAACTATACATCTAGTTCCTATCTAATCCAATAAAAGCTTGTCTTCAAGTCTTGACTTGTATATTTCATTGAAGACTTGAAATGTTATCATTGCATGTATTAAATCATGAATCCAAAAACTTTATCACTTGTACAAGCAAGACATTAGTCATTATCAATATTTTTCATTAATCAAAATTAAGACATTAAAAGTTTTAGGGCTTTCAGTTAATAATCATAGTTGCATAATTTTTTAATTTTCGTATATAGTTACATAAATAATAATATAAGTATTTTAATTTACATTCTTAATAATATGATTCATAATTACTTAGTCAATAATATAAACTCATTTAATCAATACAATTAATAATATAATTCATAGTTAGTTAAGTATATATTTAATAATATAAACTCATTTAAATCAATATAGTTAATAATCATATTTACATAGTTTTTTTAATGTTCATATATAGTTACATTATAACTATTTTAATTTACATTTTTAATAATATGATTAATAATTAATTAGTCAATAATATAAATTCATTTTAATACACATAGTTAATAATATAAACTTATAGTTAGTTAGGTATAATAATGTAAACTCCTTTAATAATATAACTCAATTTTTAAAATTTTTTTTAAAGTAACAAAATGTATAAAGTGGTTTTCTTTTTTAAAAAAATACTATGAATAAAATAATATTTTTATTAGAGATAAAACTGAAGACGAAGTCGGAGATTTACGAAGGCGAATTCATGTGGGGATTCACTGAGAACAAATCAATCCCCGACTCCACCTCCACTAATCTCCACATTTTAGAATTTGCCCCCGCCTTCGTTCCTATTGAAGTTGGGGAATTCTAAATCCCAATGGGACAGTGCAAATCGAATTCCCAATAATCTCCGTTTCATTGACATCTCTAATCATTAGCATCGATATTAAATGACAAAATTGTCCCATCAGTATTTCCTTCTACCAAAAACTCATCTCTCAATTTATTCTTCCGATATTGATATATATATTTGCCATGAACTCTTCCCAAAGTCCAAATTATTATTCAAAAAGTTCAATGCGAGTAGTGTAAGTTTTTTTTTTGTGGTTGGAATGAGAAAAAATAGTGTTGAAACGTTTTTCCTCATCAAAATCAGTGCTTGCGAGTTGCTTATTTTATTTTTCTACTCGAATATCGTATATAAGGGTTTGATTGTTAAAAAATAATTTGTGAATATAAAAAAATAAAAACAAAGATTATCAGTATTTTTAATTAATAAAAAATAGTTTATGGGTATAAAATAAGAAAAATAAAGATTATTAATATTTTTTATTAATCAAAAATAAATTTATGAGTATATATGACGAATTTCTCTTAATTTTGGATGAAAAAGTCATGAGAATAGTTATATGTATTCTTATCTCGTATTTGCTTTCATCCGTATGAAATCATACTTCAAAACAAACCATTCCTGAAGAAAATTTGCAACAATTGGACCAAAACAAAAAAGCTACTAGCAGTTGCATAATATATTTTATATTATCCTCATCGACAAGATTGTAGACCAACTGATAATCATAAATGGGGCCAAGCCAATTGTTTTTCGTCTCATGATTTGTTAAGTTATCTTTTGCATTAAATAATGAAAGTAAATTTACTTTCCAAAGTTTCAAATATTAATTATATTTGTTTTCCAATCATTATGTCATCTCTTTTTTATTTAGTAGAACGCATTATCCTTAGACTTTCTCTTTCCTTTGGTCATTTAGTATTTCAATGTTTCTCTTTCTTTATCAATCATGGAATTTCTTGTTCTCTGATTGGTCAAAAAGATTGTGGTTGTTTGAAAGCACACGTTAACTTGAATAATTCGAAATATATATATGACAAGTATAATAAATTTTTCTATTTTATCTAATTTCGCAATCTAAATTATTGCATGCTTATTAGCTTAGATAGATTATATAAGTACAACATATAGATTATAACTTATCATACATAACACATATGTCAAGTTCTGCAAATTAATTCATTAAACTTCTTAATCATGAAATATTCTTTATCGATGGATTGAATATATATTATTTCAATAGTAAATGTACACACGAAAAAGTATTATTGATATAAAAAAGAATGTATTAGATAATGTATCAGGAGTTTTGAAATGTAGATAATACTTAATGTTACAATTCATGAGAATTTAGAAGAGAGATAATAAAATTATTTTTCTCTCTTGACCTTCTTCTAATAGCCTTCGACGTAAACAAGTAGAAATGAACATTGAAGTAAGAACAAAAAAAAAAAAAAAGTAGTTAACTGATGAGATATTTGGCTGAACAAAGTGTAAATTTAGTCTCTTTTTTTAAATTAATTTTTAGACTGAAAAGGAAAGGTAATTAAATACGGTGGATTAGTACCAAATGATAATTTTTTAAAAAGAAGCAATATTTTTGTATTCTAATATTGCAGATGTTGTGAACTTTCTCTTGATAGATAGTATTTCTTTATTTTTCAATGAAATAAAATAAATTATTTTCAAAGAATTTCCTTAGCAAGTTTCTTAATAATTGATTATCTGCATTTAACTTAATATAATTATGATTAAGTTAGCTAGTAAAAATCAAAATTAAGAAATTTTTGTAGCACAGACTTCTAGACAAAAAGTTTGCGATTACTGTTACACCTAATTGAACCAAGCAAGTATTTGAGAAAGAATATATTATAAATAAATGTATATTTGTTTTATAATTTTCGTTTTCAGGAAAAAAATATATCTTTGTTGCCTGCAAGTAGGGTTCAAGAAAAATATTGAAAGAAACAAATTAAGAGAAACCAAATAAATATTCTTTTTGGTAAGGTGAATGGGTGAGGTAATTAACTCTTGAATAAAAATAGATATGACAAATTTCTGTTTTTAGTCCCCAAACTATATATTCTTTTCCTATTGAACACTCTTGAGAAATATTTGGAACAACTTATGCAAAATTTCACATAATCGGCCACTAATTTGTCAAGACAATTTTCATACATGAGTTGCGTTAACCCCATTTTATGTGGAATATAATTATATGTTTTTTTATGTATTTCCAAAGTTAGGTAGAATTCAAATTCTCTATATTAATGAATTAAATTCTGGATAGTATGTATTATAATTTCGAATTAAGTATATATTTATTTAAACCTGAGAATATACATATATATATATATGGGTATTTTCTTATTTGACTATTTTTAAATATTTTTCTATATAATATAAATTATTTTTATATCATATTTTTAGATTAAATGGGACATATTGCATTTCTTATTATATAGATATTATTACATATATAGATTATATATGACCCCATTCATCTATATTGAATGCTTATATTCATATTTTGGAATGTTTAAAATTAAATATTTATTTTTTTTAAAATTTAATATATTTATCGTTTAAAATTCACAAATAACCTTCTTAATTTAGAAGATTTATATATTGCTAATTAATAATTTCATCACTAACCAAATTAATAATAAGAATAACGTAGTAATTTCATTAAAATAAAAAACTCTTCTTAAATTTTATATTAAATCGAATGTGAACATTTGAATCTAAGGGAGTATAATTTTATTATGACAATTATATAATTTTAATTATATGATAGTATAATTATAAGATTTAATTTATATGTTAAACCCCTTAAAAATAAAATTCTCGTGTGTATCGTATTGATGAATAATTATCTAAAAATTAATTATTACATTTGTATATGAATTTTATTTTTAGGAATTGGTATCAATTCTTTCTTATTGCTCAAAATGAAGAGTTGATTTTCATATGAACGAAGTTTTATTCCCAAAATTGACAAAAATATATTTCAACATTGGTTAAATGACCAACTTCCATGCATTGCATTGGAGTAACATTAAACTAAAAGAACCATAATTTATTTTTTATTCTCTTAATTATTTTTTTATAATTATTATTATATAGAAACTTATATATTATAATTTTATTGTTAGAATTATATAATTTTAATTATATGACAATAGAATTATAAAAGTTTATTTACATATCAAACTCCTTCAAAATATAATCCCGCACAAGTAAATATATATAATGATTCCATGAGTGGTAATATTGGGTTCAAGGGTTTTTTCTTTAAATTTTTTAAACACATTACTATATTTAAATTAGGTAATTTGATTTTTAAGTTACCCCCATGTATTAAGAATGTAGTGCTTTTCAAAAATATTGCCTAGTTTTACGACCTCTTTCCCCTTTCTCTCTCTCTCTCTCTTCTTTTCTTTTTTTTTGTTTTAGTTTTACAGTAACGTATTAAAAATACTCTTTAGAGAAAGGTAAAAAATGGTAAACCTTGTTTGACCATTGGTCTTAATCTAAAATCTGACAAAAGGACCTATCTTACGAAGAAAAAAAAACGTTCTAAGATCTTAAAGTTTAAAAATAAAAGATTGGGACCTACCTTGCAAAGAAATAATAGCTTGGGGACTAAAAACACAAATTTGCCAATATATTAATAGAACAAAAGAGTAAAGAGGACAAAATTCCCCCGTTTGGTTGGTTGTCAAGGATTCTTACTTGGGAAAATATTTTTTTTCCTTAAATTTAAATTCTTGTGTTTGGTTCAATTTTAGAGCATTAATGAAAGTAAAAAGAATCCTTATTACTTTATTTAGGAATTTCAAAAATCAGGCATTTTATTTTTAAGAACCTTTTTTTTAATCTCGTTTAGTATCAAAGTGCTAAGTCTGTTTTCTATAGCTGCTTCTATCCACCCCTGAGTAAGAAGAGCCCCTTTCATAACAAAGAAGAAGAGGCTTGTTTTGCATTTTGGAATTTGAAGGTAGACGGTGGATTTTCTTCCCTTCTTTTACTTTCTTGTAAGATTTGGGACAAATTTGAATTGGAATTTGAAAAATGTTTTTTGTTTTAATTTTTGAAATGAGAGTAATTTTTTAAGTTTGGATAAGAGTTTTTTTTAGAATTGAAAATTGAATATGATATCTTTTGAATCACATATTATTGAAAAAGGAAAACTGCAAAATCAAACTTACAATTGCAAGATATTAAACAAACAAAATCAAATGGAAAATAATCTAGAAAAATTAAAGAAATTTATCACAAACAACACCTAAATCAAGCACTAGCACAAAAATTTACAATATTCGTGACATATAGACAATACTAGACAACATCAATTAAAACTATTAAAACAGTTTAAACCACTAAAAATTTAAAACTAAACAATTCTTAATATTATGTAAATTAAATTAAAACAAACAAACAGTTAAAAGATAGAGAGAGTAGGAGAGAAAACGACACTACAATGGCGGCGACGTCGTCCAGCGGCAGTAGTGCGATATCAACAGCGAGAAGCAATGGCAAATGGGGGCTTTAGTCACGGCAAGCTAAGGTTGCAGAAGAAAAGAAAGGGAGAAAAGACAGAAGAAATTGCCACGCAAGGCGGGAACCTTGTCATTACTGTGCATTTCAAACCACAACAACCTTCTGTCTAACAATATCTGAAGCTTCCGCACCTTGTCTGTCGTCTGAGACAACAACTTCTCGGGCATATTGCCGCTTGGGACGGCAACTCCTCTTTTTTTTTTCAACTTACCTCATATTTGCTGTGTGATGTAGAACTGCAATTTAGGTCCAGCCCGACAGGCTGACCCGTCGAAAGAGTGAATTAGATTGGGTCGGGTTGTAAAATATTGGCTCGAAAAAAGTCGGGCCTAATTGTCCCGACATTTTTCGAGTTGGCCAGACTTTTTTAAAAAAAAAAAGAAAAATAAAAAAAAGAGTTTTAGTTTTAGGTAAAGGCTTTCATATATGTTCAGCGTTTCTTTTCTCTCTCTTTTCAACGCCGCTAAAAGCAATTACAAACACAGCAGAACCGACTTTTCGGTCCAGCCACACCTGATTCTCTGCTTTGCCGCCGTCAACCACCCAAGTTGCCGACGCCATGATCTCATCTACCCATCGTAGTGCCGCACCGTTTCATCGTGGAGATTAGAGAATAAATTGTTATTCAAGTGATCAACCCAAGCTCCCTGAAAAGCTTCAAATTGGCTATTTCAAATTGCAATACTGCGATCTACTTATGTTACTGTAGTATGTACTCATAATTTTTATTTTTGCATCTGATCATAATTTGAGCATTTATTACCTGATTTAAAGCTCTCTATATTTGATTGAATAAAAGTCAAAGAAGTACGGAATATTTGATCATATTTCCGGATCATATTTGAGCATTAATACTAGGATATGGAATTGAAATCCAATCACGTACAATCCCTATGTTTTCCTATAATATATAATATTCTTATGACATTACTTGCAAAAAGCTAATAGCTAATATTCCAAGAGAATATATATTAGTTTTTCTAATAGTTGTTGAAAAATTTAAGAGGGGGTGAATTAGGTTTTTATCCGATTTTTAAACATAATTCAATAAAGCACCTCTTTGATAATAAATATCAAAAATTTGTTGGGCTAGTTGTGTGATAAATAAAGTGTTTAAGTAAAATGCAGAAATTAGAGCAATGAACACAATGATTTATACCGGTTCGGTTTATCCAACAAAACATAATCCACTACCTTGAGTTACCTACTCAAGGATTTATCAAATCCATTCACTAATCAAATAAATGAGATTACAAAAGAGGTTTATCCAATTCACCTTAGGGTTTTACAAATAACCTCTCAACCAATCAAGGCTCACTTAACCCTTGAGTTTTACAACACAACTTTGATTATACAATAATCCCACTACTCTCCTTAGTGAATCCTAACACAACAATTCAATTCAAGGTTCACCCAAAGGTTTTACAAATAACCATTGAATACAAAACAACCTACACAAGGCTCACCATAACACTTAGGGTTTTATGCTACTTGCAACCTTGATACAATTACAATCAATAATAATAAGAGAGAGTTTGATAGATATCACCTTAATGTGAAGATATATCAATTAAAATCACAATCACCTCTTTGAGTAATGGCTTATCAAGATTGCTCAAAATTCATCTTTGAATGTAAAAACTCTTCTTGATTGATTTTAACAAGATTGATGTTTTGAAAGGGTTTTGGAATGTTTCTAAGATGTTATAGGATCAAGATATGCAATATTTTTGCTCAAAAAATCTTCTTAGAAAGAATTCCAAAGGTTTTTGTATTTAAAGGTTTGTTCCCAACGGTAAAAAATGAAGCTGTTGGAAACCCACTCAGGAAGTGCGGTCGACCGCAAATCATACTTGGTCGTCCGCACCATCATCCTCAAGCTCACTGGACAACCACCGGATGATGATTTTTCATCCTACGGTCGACCGGATTTCACCTGCGGTCGACCTCATGGTCGTCTACAGGTTGGCAGATGAACAAATTTGACAGCACATGCATCCATAAGATAAACTAACTTATGGACGATACCTGGACCACTTTAGGTCGATTGAAACATGTTCATTTGTGTATCAACAATACTCTAACACACAAATGATGATTTCAATCAAGCATATAAGTTATGGTATCAATCCAACAAGAGTTTATCAACCATTTAAGTTTTGAAATCAAGATGCATGGTTTTCGAAATACCAAAACATATTTTAACATATTAAAAACATTTTGAAAAAACGTTTTAAGTTCATAGAGCAACCTTTAAAAACCATTACTCAATTAAAGGTAGAACTAGAGATATCAAAATATATAACTCTAAGACTATACCTCTAATTCCTATCTAATCCAATAAAAGCTAGTTTTCAAATCTTGATAGTCTTGACTTGTCTACTTCCTTGAAGACTTGAAATCCTATTCTTGCATGGATTAAATCATGAATCCAAAAACTCTAACACTTGTACAAATAAGACATTAGTCCTCATCAATGTTTGTCATTAATCAAAATTAAGACATTAAAAACTTTAGGGCTTTCAATCTTCCCCTTTTTGATGATGACAGATATTGATGCAATGTGATAGGTAAAACAATTAAGTGCAAGGATTCAAAGTAAGAAAGAGTTTATAGAATATGTATCAAACATTGTAAAATGTTCCCCCTTACAATATGCTAGGTATTTGTAAGATATCACATATAACATATATCCATTTAGTTTGATGATATCAAGAAATATATAGAATGTAACATTTTTCAAACAAATATTGGATATCAAAATGAAAGTATTCATTGTAAGTATATGAGATCACTTCCTAGCTTATATAGGCTTAAAGAAGCCTATTTTTCCACCAACCTCCGTATCCTCATTCATTCCAGAATTAATAACATATAGATAGGCTATTAAAAACATTTATAAAGCTCCCCCTATCAATATGCATCAGTTTAGTAAAAAATTTGACAGAGTTTCATTTGTAACTCTTATAAAATTCAATATCACAATACAAACTCAACAATGCAAAAGAGATGAGATATATGACACAAAATCACATATAAGGCCAACTCGGCCATTAACAACACAATTCTCATTCTCCTTTAATCTCAATATCTCAAAAACTTAGAAATACATAAATTTTAAACCAATGATAGCCATACTTAACCTTTTAAAGTTATTTCTTCTTCTTCTTGGTTTTGATGAACGTGATCGTCAAGTGCACTTCAAATACTTCAAGTTCCTCAAACACTCCTCTTTTGGACGTGTCTTCCCTTTTGTACCTATTCTTGATTTTCCTCAAAAATGATTGAACTTCAAGTATCTTTCTTTAGATGGTTTCTCCAATTTGCATTGAATTCTCCCCTTTTGTTGTAAGTGTTCTCGATCTTCATCTTCCTGCAAAATGTTAGTTTCCAAAAGAACATAACACAAATATAACTCATAAACATTGCTATCAACACTTAGTTTTTCTCCCCCTTTGTCATCATTCAAAAATAATGTATATGAAGGATTAAAATAAGGTCAAAAGCATATAAGAAAATCTTTCAATTTACCAAGGAGTCATCATGGGGAATAATCAAACCAACAAACTACATTACTTAAAATTTTACTACATGAATAGATCATAATGTAGCAGAAAACATATGAAAATAGTGCATTATAGATATAAAAAGAAAATGAAAGGTATAAAGATGATCCTCAAGTAGCCAAAACTAGAGTCCGAAACTTAGGGAGCATAGACCTTATGAATGAGTGGTCTTCAAAATGATAATAGCATTAACTGGTAGATCATCAATAGAAGTAGTCACTACAGTAGTATCCTCTGAAATGATGGTAGATGATGTATCAACAACAATAGATGGCTCAATACTACTTGATGACACAACAATAGGAGTAATAGGATTCTTTGTCATATATGTGGACTCCATATAATGCCTCAAGATGAGTAGATATATTGTCAACTTTGTGATGAAGAAACTTTACTCTTGATTTCAGTTGAACAACTTCTTCAAACATATCTTGGATTTTAGTATTAAACTTCTCAAGGATAATATCCATCTTGTTTGAGAGATGTTCCAAATCATTCCACAAGACATCTTTTGTAGGAGGAATAAAACCTATATTCCTCTTGCATCAAACATTTTTGTTCACTCAGTTTCTTTCTAATAGAAGTATCAAAAGGAGTTTCCTTTTTCTTTTTCCATTGATGTCTTCCCTTTCCTTATTCTTTCTCTGGTGGAAGTATCAAGTGATTAGCTTATCTTGCGATTTCGGATATGGCTTGGAGTAAATCTTCTTGAGATATTTTCTTTCTCAACTCCCAATCATCATTGAAACAAAGGTCATGCACTATCTTGTATGCAACAAAATCACATTTATGAAGAAATCTCATGTCAAGAACCTCAAGTAAAGATATTTCAAAATGTTTGAACACTCTTTAAAGCAACCTTCCATAAAATAGGCTCTTTGCTATTTTCTTAGCCTTCTTAACAAAGAACGATATCCATAAGATAACCAAGATCTATTCATTTTCCTTTGAACATAATTAGCATAATAAACATGTGCAAATGAGTAATAGATGTCCTATGACCATCTATGAGTACAAATATAGTAGTGCACATAAGACAAAGTATATTATGTTCAAGACTAAAAACAATAGATTCCCTTTTTGCAAAATTCACAAAGGATTCTTTATTTGTAAAAGCATATTCAAAATCTTGAATGGAGAATGCATAATAATGACAAATTTGGTGAGTAAAAAAGATGTAATCTCTTCAATAGGAGCACTCAAAATATCATCCAAGTTATAGTGATTGAAGTTTAAAACAATACCATATACTTTAGACACATAATATACAACTTGATATCATTCAAGAATATTTTTCTCTAGTTTAGCATGTCATTGAAGTATATAGTCATAATACATAGGCTCATCATGCACAATAATATCATATCATCCTTAGCAAAATACTTCAAAATATTTTCAAAAAGGAAACTTACTAGAATAGATGGTACTTACAAGAATCACATTTCAAAGCTCGAGATAGTCATAGAATCAAATTTAATTCTCCTTACTTGTGAATAAGGTAGTGTTGCTCTTCTTCTTCTTTGGTACCATTTGAGATTTGGTTGAACCACCTTTTGATTCAATATGCTTATCCCTTGTTATTTCTTCTTTCGGACGATAGAATCAGTTTCTGCGGTTGACCGAACAATTTGATTGTGGTTGTCCGCAAGTTCTCTGCTTACTTTGCAGTCGATGAGTAGTAATCTGCGGTCGACTGGAAATTTGATATTGGTCGTCCGCAAGTTCTCTATCTACTTTGCGATCGATGGCTTGTACGATACGGTCGACCGAAGATTTTCTCGAGGTCTTCCGCAAGTCCACTGGCCATTCTTCAGATGATACTCCCGTAAGATGCGATCGACCGCACCTTCTTCAGGTTTCATTTGAAATTTCTTCTAAACAACTTATAATCAACCAAGAATTGTTGTTTTGATAATTAAAAGAGCTATACAATGACAAACTCATTAGCAATTGTATATAAACACTCAATAGCTTTCTAAAAATAGAACATTTTCTCGGCAAATGGATAAACACATCAATTTTAATAACAAAGATCATTCAAATATAATATCAACATAAATTTGAACAATTTAAAATATCATGCACTTTATTTTTAAAAATAGTGTAGTGTCTACCATTCATCTAGTCAATTCTTTTTCAAAAAGAAAGATGCTAAGTCTTTCATACTAAGCTCTTGAAGCATGTTTCAAACCATATAAAGCTTTTGAAAATATGTAAACATGATTTTCAAAAGATTCATGCACAAAATCAGGAGGTTGTTCAACATAAAATACCTATTGGATGTAACAAATTTAGAAATGCATTTTTAACATGCATTTGAAATAATTTAAAACCTATAAAATATGCAAATGCAGGTAATATTCTAATGGACTCTAACATAGTAATTGGGGCAAAAAATCTCATCATAATCAATGCCCTCTTCTTGATTATATCTTTGAGCAACAAGAGTAGCCTTATTTCTAGTGACAAAGCCATGATCAACAAGTATGCTTCTAAAAATTCATTTTGTACCAATAATGATGTGAATTGAAGGTTTAGGTATAAGTTCCCAAACTTTGCTCCTTTCAAATTGATTTAGCTCTTCAAAGATGACAATGATCCAAAAATTATCACTAAGAGCCTCATCAATGTTCCTAGGTACTATATGAGATAATAATGCAAGATTATCAACACAAAATATAAAGTGCCTTTTTGTTCTTACCCTTCATTGGGATTACCAATGATTTGATCATTTGGATGACTATGGACGTATTTCCATTCCTTTGGAATATCATGACTTGACTCTCCTTCATGTGAGGTTGATTATTGAATGCCAATGATCTTATTCACTTTCATCCTTAGATATTGAATGATCTTCATTTGATTGAACAATATCTTTGTTCGTTGACTCAAAAGGTAGCTTTTGAAAATCACCTTCATTCTCATCTCTTGGCAAGTAAATATTAGACTCATCGAATACAACATGAATAGCTTCATCAATAACCATAGTTCTTTTATTGTAAACACAAAAAACTTTTCTATTTGAAGAGTAGCCAAGGAACATACCTTCATCGGATTTCTTGTTAGACTTACCAAGATTGTCTTTGATATTTAGAATAAACCATTTACAACAAAACACTTTAAAGTAGGAAATGGAAGGAGTTTTGCTAAACATAAACTTATAAGGGGTTTTATTAACAAAGAATATAAGAAACACTCTATTAACAATATAGCGAGAAGAATTCATAAATTCAACCCAAAAATATTTTTGCAAATAATTTTCACATAGTATGGAACATGCAATTTCTTGTAAAGTATGATTTTTCCTTTCAACAACACCATTTTGTTGAGGAACTTTTGCACTTGAAAAATTGTGAGATAAATCATTCTCATCACATAATTTTGTAAAAATACTATTGCAAAACTCTCTACCATTATCACTTCCAATGAAGATAAGTTTGCAACTAATGGTGTTTTGTACTTGTTTAAAGAGCTTGACAAAAGCTTCAAAAGCTTCATCTTTACTCAACAAGAATAATATCCAAATAAATATATAAAAATCATCAACAGTCACATAGACATATAGTTTACCACCAATTCACATGGTTCTCATAGCACCAAATAAATCCATATGTACAAGTTCAAGAGGTTTTGAAGTAGAGACATTTTCTTTGATTTGAAAGAACTCTTGACTTGTTTACATGCATCACAACTATGATCTTTCTCAAAATTAATATTAGGCAAACCTCTAACATACTAAAGTTTTAAAAGAAATATGCAAAGTATATATGCTAACATGTCATAATTTACAATGCCAAAGATATGCATCATCAACTTCCAAAGAAAAGCATATAACATTTTGTTCAACTAAATCATCAAAATAGATATCATACATATTTTCATTTATTCACACTTGCAGAAGATCATTCTTGAGCTTGCGGTCGACCAAAACGTTTCCTTGGATCGTCCACAACCTTACTGTCCACTTAGTGGATGATCTATTTTTCCATGCGGTCGACCGAACCTTTTCAAGGGTCGTCCGCAAGTTCACCAGAATTACCAGTCTTTACTTAAAGACAAAATCCACTTATATCATGATATTTATAGGATAATAAGTGTTTGTGAGAAAAGTTTGTAAGAGAATTATATCAAACAATATGACAAGACAACTCAACTAACACAATATGCAATTAACATGTTTCATGAGGAAATAATTTAGCATGAAGAGCATATACAAAATACAAAAATCAATTAGAAAATTTATCAAGTATTTGTATTGAAAACACATTTCAACCACATATAGCATTATGATCTAATTTACATAATTCATAATCAAGAAATTCTTACTAAAGATTCAATCTCAAAAGAATGAATTTCTTCATGACCTTCATGAATAACATTGTACCTTAGTATATCATATTTGATTATGTGGATTGAGCAAATTC
This sequence comes from Apocynum venetum, assembly GCA_019593545.1. Classification (NCBI taxonomy): domain Eukaryota; kingdom Viridiplantae; phylum Streptophyta; class Magnoliopsida; order Gentianales; family Apocynaceae; genus Apocynum; species Apocynum venetum. The sequence continues at coordinate 1,446,682 of SRSM01000334.1, forward strand.
TCTTGACATGTTGTATTGCTCTTTCATGATCAACATATTGAGTTACCTACAAAGAAGATGAAACTTTTGGTATCCAAGTGACTTTGGATCCATGAGAATTAGTCGAATTTGTTTTGACAATCCAAATACTTTTTGCACCATTCTCGATTTTCTTCTTGGCATAACATATATTAACCTTATGGCCATACTTACCACAATAGGTACAACATATTCTTGATGACATATGAGTATGTGTGTGATGTGTATGATGTACTTTATGATGCACATGTGAGATATTCTTGTGTGATATATTTTTGTGTGTATGCAAGGCATCATCATGTGTATCAATAAAACCAATACCTCTCTTATCATTAGAGAATCTTTGAACACCAAGTAATTTATTTAAATTATCTCTACCACATGTGAGTTTATGTAAGCTAACACTTAAATCATCTATTCTCAACTTCATAGCATCATAGTCACTCATCATGTCATTCAATTTATTGTTTCTAATAACAAGATCATTATTAGCATTTTCAAGAAATTTCACCTTATCACATAGACCAATAATATTTTCATCAAGAGTCACTTTGGAAGAAAGCAATAAAGCATTTTCATCAAGTAATTTAGCATTCGCCAATAACAAATTTTCAACTTGACATTTCAAAAATTTATTCTTCTTGATGACTTTCTTCATTTCATAATAGAGATTAGCAACAAATTCATCTTGATCAAATATATCACAATTATCATTGCAATCATTTTCACTAATGTGCAAAGTTTGTGAGGTAGAAGTACTTACTTCATCTTCAATAGCCATAAGACAAGTGTTTGCAAACTCAGATTGATCGTTTTCTTCATTTTCACTTTCTTCTTGATTTGATGTGCATGTCAATCCTACATGTGCAACTTCAAGTAATCTCCATATTTCATATGCGGAACTACAACAACTTACTCTATTGTATTCATCTAAATCAAGAGCACAACAAAGAATATTCATAGCAATAAAGTTTGAAGTCATTTTCTTTTTATCCTCTTCATCAAACTCATTAAGAGTTTTTTCAACACTTCTTCCCTTTATAATCTTATAGGGAACAAAATGACCATTTATAACAATATTCCATAAATCAAAATCAATGGAGGAAATATAAATATGAATTCTATCTTTACATAAAGTGTAGTTATAGCCATTCAACAAAGGTGGTCTACTAGTAGAGTAACCTTCACTTATGATATTGTTGTCTATATGAGCCATAAGATCTTTACTTCTAGGTGATTAAACCTTAAACAAGAAGACCTGCTCTGATACCAATTGAAAAACCTAAGAGGGGGGTGAATTAGGTTTTTATCCCATTTTTAAACCTAATTCAATAAAGCACCTCTTTGACAACAAATATCAAACACTTGGTGTGCTAGTTGTGTGATAAATAAAGTGTTCAAGTAAAATGCAGAAATTAGAGCAATGAACACAATGATTTATACCGGTTCGGTTTATCCAACAAAACCTAATCCACTACCTTGAATTACCTACTCAAGGATTTATCAAATCCCTTCACTAATCAAATAAATGAGATTACAAAAGAGGTTTATCCAATTCACCTCTCAACCAATCAAGGCTCACTCAACCCTTGAGTTTTACAACACAACCTTGATTATACAATAATCCCACCACTCTCCTTAGTGAATCCTAACACAACAATTCAATTCAAGGTTCACCCAAAGGTTTTACAAACAAACCTTGAATACAAAACAACCTACACAAGGCTCACCATAACACTTAGGGTTTTATGCTACTTGCAACCTTGATACAATTACAATCAATAATAATAAGAGAGAGTTTGATAGATATCACCTTAATGTGAAGATATATCAATTACAATCACAATCACCTCTTTGAGTAATGGCTTGTCAAGATTGCTCAAAATGCACATTTGAATGTAAAAACCCTTCTTGATTGATTTTAACAAGATTGATGTTTTGAAAGGGTTTTAGAATGTTTCTAAGATGTTATAGGATCAAGATATGCAATGTTTTTGCTCAAAAAATCTTCTTAGAAAGAATTCCAAAGGTTTTGGTATTTAAAGGTTTGTTCCCAACGGTAAAAAATGAAGCTGTTGGAAACCTACTCAGGAAGTGCGGTCGACCGCAAATCATACTTGGTCGTCCGCACCATCATCCTCAAGCTCACTGGACAACCACCGGATGATGATTTTTCATCCTCCGGTCGACCGGACTTCACCTGCGGTCGACCTCACTTCACCTGCGGTCGACATCACTTCACCTGCGGTCGACCTCATGGTCGTCCACAGGTTGGCAGATGAACAAATTTGACAGCACATGCATCCACAAGATAAACTAACTTATGGACGATACCTGGACCACTTTAGGTCGATTGAAACATGTTCATTTGTGTATCAACAATACTTTAACACACAAATGATGATTTCAATCAACCATATAAGTTATGGTATCAATCCAACAAGAGTTTATCAACCATTTAAGTTTTGAAATCAAGATGCATGGTTTTCGAAATACCAAAACATATTTTAACATATTAAAAACATTTTGAAAAAACGTTTTAAGTTCATAGAGCAACCTTTAGAAACCATTACTCAATTAGAGATAGAACTAGAGATATCAAAATATATAACTCTAAGACTATACCTCTAGTTCCTATCTAATCTAATAAAAGCTAGTCTTCAAATATTGATAGTCTTGACTTGTCTACTTCCTTGAAGACTTGAAATCCTGTTCTTGCATGGATTAAATCATGAATCCAAAAACTCTAACACTTGTAGAAATAAGACATTAGTCCTCATCAATGTTTGTCATTAATCAAAATTAAGACATTAAAAGCTTTAGGGCTTTCAGTTTACTACCTCATGTATTGCTGAAAATGTTAATAGGAAACAGAAATAAAACATTGATTAATTCATGTTTAGAAAAAAATGCTAAGATATTTGGGTAAGAAAGTTCATTAATGCTAGTTTTATTTTGAACCAAATTAACAAACCCTGTTGAACTGTTATTAATTAATTGCATCAGTTAAGTATATGAATTTTTTTTGGAACGGTGGAATGACAATACATTAATGATTTTTCCAAACAGAATTATATGAATTCATCAAGAGCATAATGTTTTGAATAAAATGACCAATTTTGGACCAAGTGATAGTTTTTTTCCCTCTCAGCAAAGATTATATTTAATTAGTAATGACTAATTGATAGTTTTTTTCCCCTGTAAGTGAAAGTTCAAAATCTTTTAATGTCTTAATTTTGATTAGTGATAAATATTGATGAAAACTAATCGTTTAAGTATTCAAGTGATAGTATTTTAAGATTCAATTATTTAATACATACAAGTTCGAAGTTTCAAAGTTTTCAAGAAAGCTCACATATTATCAAATATTAAAGACAATCATTTTTGAATTAGATAGGAACTTAATGTTTAGTTTTAAATATTGATATTATTTATATATTTCTAGTTTATCTCTATAAATAATAATTTTATGTGTTGCTCAATGAATTTAAAATATGATTTGAGTATTTGAGATGTTTTTAAATATACATGCATATGGTTAAAAAATTTATATTATTGATTTCACAACTTTTAAATTTGATTAGAATATTGGATTGCATGATCAATATTGCATGCAATCGATCACATCGTTCATCCAGTTGATCGAACATTCAGACTATCGCCTGCAGAGTATGTAGAGCACTCTAGTATACTTGTAGATGATAGTGCAGACGATCAGCTTTTAGTGTGGTCGATCGCATGAATCCTCATTAATGAAATTTTAAAAGTCATTTTTATGATAGTCATAACACATAAATACTCATTTATTTTGAAAAGCTCAATGAAATGATTTTCTGAGAAAAAAATTGATACACATTCATTATAAAACATTTTAAAAACATTTTAAACCATTTCTAAACATTTACATTGTAAAAATCATTCAAGAAGGGTTTCATACATATAAAGGTGGTGTTGAATAATTTTGTGAAATAATTATTCAAAGAGATCATTGTACTATATTTTGATATATTTTCACAACCAGAATGATATCTATACCAACTCATCTTTATTTATTTCTTGTAAACTTATTCAATATTGAATTTAGCTTAAAACTTTATGGGTTAGAGTGAACATTGAATTGAAAATAATTATAATTATCTTGTTTATGTATATTTCATTAAATATTATTTTGGATATTGTAGTAGAATTAATGTTGTATTGTAAAACTGTAGGAGTTGTGTCAATCTTGTTTGGGTGAGAGATTTTATGTTAAACCATAAAGTGAATTGAGTGAGTCTCTTTTGTAATATCTTATACTTGATTAGTGAAATGTTTTGTGAAATCCTTGAGTATGTAACTCAATATAGTAGATTAAGTTTTGTTGGACAAATCGAATCACTATAAATCATTGTGTTCATTGTTATATTTTTGTATTTTACTTGAACACATTATTACACACATGAACTGCATTCCAATTGTTTGATTTTTGTTATCTTATAAGTGCATAATCGCATTATGTTGCAAAATTAGATAAAATCTAATTCACTCGCCCTCTTAGATTTTTCAGAACTGTTATTAATTAATTGCATCAGTGAAGTATATCAATTTTGTTGGAATGGTGGAATGACAATACATTAATGTCTTTCCCAAACAAAATCATATGAATTCATCAAGAGCAGAATGTTTTGAATAAAGTGATGAATTTTGGACTAAGTGATAGTTTTTTTCCCTCTAAGTAAAGATTATATTTAATTAGTAATAAAAAATTATTGAATGAGGCTTTGATATTGCAGCTATGGATTTTGAATAAATTGCGGAGGGCATGGATGATGATTTGGAATTGTTTGGAACTCCCATTATCCCTAGTTCCAAAAGTGTTGTAGCTACGGGTAATATTTCTGGATCTGTTGGTATTATGAGTTGTACTAAAAAAAAAAGTAAGAAGGAAGATGATGACAAAAAAGATGCTGGTGAAGACTCTAAGAAATGTAAGGAAAAGGAAAAGATAGGTGAAGTAAAAGGAAAAATGTAAATGCAAAGGTTGTGGAAAATAATACAATTGTGCAAGTACTATTGGTGTTAGTCATTTGAAGTGTCATATTTCTAAATGTCATCTAATTCTTAAATTTCATAATGTGGGAGCCTTATTCGATGGTCAAGCTACATTGTTGAAGAAGTATAAATTTGATAGTAAAGCTTATCAAGACAAAGTAGCTAAAACTGTTATCATGCATGATCTTCCACTTAGTTATGTGGAGTATGAAGGGATACATGATGTCAATAGGTGCTTGAATCACGATTTCAAACAAATTAGTAGAAACACTTGCAAAACTGATTATTGAAATGCGTATTTAGATGAAAAGACAAAATTAAAAAGTGTGTTAGCTACTATTTCTAGTATAATTTGTTTAACCTTTGATGTATGAAGTGTTATGACTACAATGGAATATATGATTGTGACCGCTCATTATATTGATAATGAATGGAAGTTAAATTGCAAGTTACTTTCTTTTTGCACTTTGGATGGTTCTCATACAGGGTTAGAATTGTTGAGAAAGTTATATGGAGTGTTTAGGGATTGGAAAAGATTCTAAAGTATTCTCTATCACCTTAGATAATGCCTATAACAATAACAATATGCAATTTTTTTTAAAAGTGACTTAATTTGCAAAATGCTTTGTTGTGTAAGGGTGAATTTATTCATGTGAGGTGTTGTACACATATCTTGAACCTTATAGTTCAAGAAGGTGTAAAGGTGACCAATAATACTTTGACAAAAATTAGATAAAGTGTCAAGTATGTGACGGTTACCAAGGGAATGATGAGGGAATTTCAAAAATGTGTTGAAGAAGTAAACTTAAATGATGTTGGTAGTTTCTTGAAGATGAATGTGCCTACTAGATGAAATTCTTCATATTTGATGCTTGAAAGTGTTATTAGATATCGTCATGCATTCATTAGGTTGACATTTCATGATAGAAATTACAAATTTTGTTCAAGCAATGAAGAGTGGAAAAGAGCTGATAAGATGTGTACTTTCTTGGCTCCATTTTATCAAATTACTAAATTGATATTTGAATCATCTTATCTCGCATTAAATTTGTATTTTATGCAAGTTGCAACTATAGAAATGAGATTGAATATTTAGCAAGTGAAGATGAAATGATCAAATCAATGGCATCAAACATGATAGAGAAATTTGATAAGTATTGGAGTGAATATAGTATCTTTCTTACACTTGGATGTGTTCTTGACTTGAAAGCAAAGTTAGAATTTTTGGACTTTGTATATAAAAGGCTGTATCCACAGAATTATCGAGATAAATTGAATAAGGTGAAAGAGGCTTTGCACAAGCTCTTTGGTGAATATAAGTATAATGGGCCAAGCACAATTGAAGTCACCTCATCAAGAAATTGTCAATCCCAATCACAAGCACAAACAACATTAGGTGGAACAAGCTCTTCATTTATGACATCCATTTTTCATGTAAGATAATTAGCTTTTTCTTATATAATTTTAATTGACTATTCAAGCATTTTTTTTATATTGTTCATGTTTTTCATATTATCTATCTTTTGCGTTGGTCTAATTCTAGGAATATCAAGAAATGAAGCAAATGAATTCGAATTAAGGCAAGTTCCAACTTGATATATACTTGGTAGAATGCAATGATGCTGTAAATTATTTGGATGTGTTTGAATATTGGAAGTTGAATAAATATCGATTCCTCACTTTCAATTATGGCTGGTAGTATTTTGAGCATTCTAATCACAACAATGGCTTCAGAATATTTATTTAGCATTGGTGGTCGGATTTTAAACAATATAGAAGTTGTTTGCTTCTTGAAAATGTGTAAGTCGTTATTTGTACACGTAATTGGTTACATGGATATAAATTTGGACTTTTTGGTTCTTTGTTTTCTTCTAATTTATAGTTTCTTTTATTTTTCATGTTAGTTATTATCTTCTTTTTTCATAAATTACAGATATACAAGAGGATATGCACTTGTCTAAAGGAGATTCCAATATTGTTCATGATCTTGATGATGAATGATACGAAACCACAAGTATTGATGTTTTTTGCTTCTAGATAATTTTTGAGTTTGTATTTGTTAATGGACTAGTTTGTACTTTGGACTTTATTTCTTCATTTGAATTGATTTTTTAGTCTTGTTTGGACTTTGGACAATTGATTTTTCATACTTTTATTTAAAGTAGATGTAACATATTCAAAAAAAAAAAGTATCATGTAAGTGACTCAAGGTTTTAGGTGTTATTTGTAAAACTTTAAAGTGAATTTGGTGAGTTTTTTTTAATCTCATTTATTTGATTAGTGAAGGAATTTGGTAAAATTCTTGAGTAGGTAATTTAAGGTAGTATATTAGGTTTTGTTGGATAGAACCACTATAAATCTTTGTTTTCATTGATTTACTTTCTGCATTTTATTTGAACAAATTTTTACTCACACAACTAGCACACCAATGTTGAATTAGCTTGAAAAATCAGATAAAAACCTAATTCATTCCCTCTTAGGTTTTTCACAGTCTGATATGCTCATAAATCATCTCCCAACCTAAAACTTCAATCCTCTCTATTAGGATTAATCACTTTTTCCAAAATTGATATAATTTTCCTATTAGAATCTTTAACTTGACCATTGATTTGAGGATGATATGCAGTGGATACCTTATGGGTGATATGATATTTTTGAAATAAAGTTCTAACTATCTTATTGCAAAAGTGTATACCTTTGTCACCTTTCTAACTCTTTGACATTCATTACATTGCTTACAAAAAATATATGCATCTTTGTTCAAAGTTTTCCAATAAAATTCACATTCAAACACTTTATGAAATGTTCTTTTAAGACTAAAATGACTCCTACACTCATATGAATGACAGAAAGTAAGAATGTATTGCATTTCATTTTTTGGCACACATCTATGAATGATGTTATAGAATAAATCTTAAAGAGATAAAGGCCATCTCATAAATAATGTTTAGCATAACTTTTTATTCTATCATTTTGAGCTTTTCAAAGATCATTAGGTAATTCCTTAGTAATAAGATAATTGACAATATCAGTATACCAAAGCAAGTTACCATGCAAAACCTATAGGTGCTTAGTATAGGAAACAACTCAGAGATAGGAAATATTTCACCATTATAAGTGAAAGCCCTAAAGCTTTTAATGTCTTAATTTTGATTAATGACAAACATTGATGAGGACTAATGTCTTATTTGTACAAGTGATAGAGTTTTTGGATTCATGATTTAATCCATGCAAGATCGAAGTTTCAAATTTTCAGGAAAGAGCTTTTGATGTCAAGCATTGAAGATAAGCGTTTCTGGATTAGATAGGATCTAGAGGTGTCGCATTATTTCTTTATTTATCTTTAGATATCTCTAGGTCTACCCCTTTGAGTAATGAGTTCTATAGGTTGCTCAATAAAAGTGAAATAATTTTTCAAAATGCATTTCATTTAGATAAAACATGAGTTGGGTATTTGAAATGATTTTCAAAATACATGCACATACTTCAAAATTCATAAAATATAGTTTGCAAACTCTTAGAGTTGTTTGGAAACTTGTTTTGCATAGTTTTAATGCATTTGTGGTCGACCTGACAAAAGTGTGGACGACCACAGATCATGCGGTCGACCAGACATCTCAGAGTATCGTCCGCTGTATGTCCATATCTCTCTGGAACACTTGCGGATGATGGAGCGGTCGATCGGACTTTTGAGCTCATCGTCCGCAGGCTGTCCAGAGTTCTCTGGAACATTTGCGGATGATAGTGCGGACGACCCTCCTGATTTGCGGTAGACCGCACTTCTCCTGAGTGGGATTCAAACAGCCATTTTTATGACCGTTGGTGCATACTTATAAATACCCAATCGTTTAAACAACTCATGAACACTACTTTTTGAGCAAAAATCTGATCCCAACACTTCATAGAACCTCTGGAGATTATTTTGAAACCAAATCTTAACATTCATCTTGTGAAATTCATCAAAGTGAGATTTATACAAAATCATTAAGGTTCTTGAGCAATTTACAAGAAAACATTACTCAAAGAGGTATTTATGCTTTACATTGATATATCTTCACATTAAGGCGATTTCATATATCAAACTCTTCTTATTCATATCTTGATTGGTTTGTTCAAGGTTGCATTGAGCTTAAAACTCTAAGGGTTAGAGTGAGCCTTGAACTATAGAAAACTGTGTTTGTGTTAAGAGCATCTTTTTCATTAATTGTTGTAATAGAGATAAGTGTGTAGACAAGGTTATATTGTAAAACTCAAAGTGTTGAGTGAACCTTGGTTGGTTAAGAGGTTTGTGTTGTAAAACCCTAAGGGAATTGGGTGAGCCTCTATTGTATTCTCTCTTACTATATTAGTGAAAGGTTTTTGTGAAATCCTTGAGTAGATAGCTCAAGGTAGTGGATTAGGTTTTGTTGGATAAACCGAACCACTATAAATCTTTGTGTTCATTGCTTATTTTCTTGAACTCATCATTTCATACTTTGGTTGAACACCAAGTGTTTGATATTTGTTATCTTAGAAAGCTTGTTTATTTTATAAGATGAAAAAATGGTTAAAACCTAATTCACCCCCCCTCTTAGGTTTTTCAATAAGTAAGATGACTTAGATGGTCAGCCACAAAATTTTCTACTCCCTTATTATCACGAATCTCAATATCAAACTCTTGGAGTAACAAAATTCATTTTAAAAGTCTAGATTTAGACTCTTTCTTCTTGAGAAGGTGTCGTAAAACTTCATGGTCAAAAAATACAATAACTTTAGTTACAAGCAAATATGATATAAATTTTTCCAAGGCAAAAACAATTGCATAAAGTTCTTTCTCAGTTGTGGTGTAATTGCATTATGTATCATCAAATGTCCTTCAAGAATAATAAATCACATGAAAAACTTTATCAAGTTTTTGTCCTAAAACTACACCAACTTTATCACTTGCACTACACATGATTTCAAATGGTAGATTCTTATGTACTCATAAATTAACTGATTTTATGCTACTTAATGACTATATTTTGTTTAAAAATCGGTTAATTGTGTTATTTAATGGAAATATTTCACATTTTTTTTCTATTTCTTTGGTTCTAAGTTTTTCAATGTATTTTAGTACATTTTGGAGATAAAAAGATGAAGAAGAAAAAAAAAGATGAACAGTAACTCTGGTGAACAGTACCACCGTCGGTGATGACGTCACTGCTAACGTTATGAACAGTGTCGTCGACTGGTTAAAGTCAACAAATCAACTTGCTACAACACTCGGAAGTCAAAATGACCATTTTTCCTTAGAAATTTCTCTATAAATATGCTAGCTTTTTTTCTCATTTGTGATCTCAATTTAGTTCCAATCTTCTTCATTTTTTTATAATTTATTTCTTTTATTATTATCTTCATATTAATATAATTTCTAGAATTTTTAGAATAGTTTTTCAAGTCTTTTTATGAAATTTAGTAAAGAAATTTTGTCCGGATAATTTCAATATTTTCGAAAAGTTTATCTTTCAAATTTTTTTCTAATGTTTATAAATTTCATCTTATATTTATTAAATATGTATTATTAGTAATTTCCTTTTGTTAACAAGAATATGTGTTAAGTTATTAATAAATGAGATTATGAGATAATTTTCTTTGTACTTAATTTGTATTTGAATTTATTTAATTGAACTTATGGTCAGCTTATTCGCCTAGTCTTTATTATTTTTACTTTATGCACTTTAAATATCGAAAATGGATTGCTGAGCCACCTAATTAGTTTAATTTCTTTTTATGTCTTTTATTTTTTTTTATGAAAGACCGAACCTCCATACTTTTAGTTTAATTTATTTAAATGGCCGGTTGAACCGCCTAATTTGTTTAGTTAATATAAATTCAATATTTCTTTATATATATGTTTGTGTATTTATTAGATATATATATTAATTGAGTATTTATATAATTTCTGTTTTAATCAATATAATTGTGAGAATTAATTAGATTGACAATCTAGTTAATAAATGTGATTATATAGCTAGGATTATTAATCTTGTATTAATGATTCAAGTAACATCTACTATTTTAATTGAGTTTTAGTTGTTGGTTTAATTAAATTAGTAGTAGAATTATATAATTTAAATTGTATATAATTAAGCTCATTGTTATATACAATTTAATGTTGATGATACCTTATTTACTTAATGTAATTTAATTGAGTATCATATACACGCTGGTTGGTAGTGATATTTAATTAAATTAGAGATTAATATGTCTGAGTTGATCGAGATTAAATTAGTGGTAATGAGTATCATTTATATTTCAAATTATTTTTTTAATTCTATTCACAAATCCAAAAACCCCCAAAGCCTTTTCTGATTAATGATTTTAATTTAAGGGTATGTTTGGTTCAAAAGAGAAGAGGGGAGGGGATGGATTTTAATAGAGGAAAGGGGAAGTGAGGGAAGGGGATGTAAAATAATTTTACCTTGTTTGGTTAAGTTAAATAGGATGGGAGGGGATGAGAAATAAAATTCTCTTGTTTGGTTCATAAAAGGAGGGGAAGGAAAATAAAATTAAAATGACCATTACAACCCTCATAATATTAATACTTAATATTCATCTGGATGAAAGAGCCAATGGGAAAGAGCCAGAGTAGAGGCCGAGGCTCGACTGTCAAAGGACCCATTACTCTTGAATTCATCGTCCACTGCTACAATTGAATGTGACTACTTCCTTCGTCTGTGGAATTCTGAAGTGGGAGAATCATTCCGCAGGGTTAATGACTATGGGATGGCTTGCCAAAGCTCAGTATCACAAATATCATCATCAACAAGAGAAGAATCAAGTTCAGGAGTTACAGTACAGACTGATCTAACACCAAGGATGCTCAGTTCTATTGATACCACTAAAACACAAAAGCAAGCAGAAAAATATAAGCACGAAGAAAGATTTAGAATACCTCAGATTTGGTTCTGAATCATCAAAATCATATGACTTGGATGAATCCTCAGATTCAACTATGAAGCTACTATTAGATCTTCCCGAGGGTGATGAAATGGCATATCAGCAAGAACCCATTGAGGATGTCTCCATTTACCTTCAAGATCCCATATGACTGACTTGTTAAGGTCCTTAGAAGTGGAGTACTTGGACTACATGGCGAATGTGGAGTAGGCTATTTAATCTGAGGAAAAAGTATAGAGTTTAACGGATTATGCTAATTTTGGTTATGACTGCTATAACTTTTACTAAAGCACTTGTAGATTGAAACAAAACTAATACTAGGTTGTATAAGTTTTGATGGTACAAGTATTAGTTGAGAATTGGGAAATTCAGCAGAGGACAGTCTTGTTTGGTCGATTGGCTATCCTGTAAGGTGATGTAAATGAGAGACGCCTTCCTAATCCCATGCCTTGCTCGTATTCAGCAACCCTCCGTTTGTGGCTCGAGTCTCATGTTACTGAATCATTAAGAAGGCATCACTTATAACATGATTATGATTTATCGTATCCTCTGTTCACCCTTTGACAGTTGGAACCACTCTCGCCCTGCAATCCTCCGCATATTATAATATGTCATTCCAGGAATAAGTAGAGTGACATGCAATAAAATGTTTTACCAAGAAATTTACGCATTCCAAAGAAGTTTAAGCTGGGAAAATATTACAAATATTTTGAGCATCCCAATATAAGTTGTTTACTTTGCACCAAAAATACTTACTTTGAGTTTAGGCAATTTACATAACAAAAACACCTACCTTAAGTTTAAGAATATTACATAGCATCAAAAACAGCTTTGGGTTCATGCACTACACATGTACAAAAGCACTCGCTAAGGAATTTACATAGCATCATAGTAGCAAAAATATCAGTCATCTCAAACACCATATTTCAAACCACGTCTCTTTGCTCAAGATGATGGATTTGAGGAGCCAAAGACCATCAAAGTTATAACTGACTTACGTGCTTCAATTGGACACTGAAGGACAGTTCTAAGCTTATCAATATCATTCATAACAAAGCAATAGATCCTAGGCAATTGATTCATGTCAAACCCACATTCCTGGATTAAATTCCAAGTTTCTTCCCTGACATTGGTGGCTGTTTGGAGCTAAAGTTCTCTCTCAAAATGACATTTCCTTCTCTTAATGCAACTGCCATCTCAGACATGACTTCCTTAACAACTTCAAGTTCAGTTTCTTTTTCTCCAAGTGTAGCCTCTTTCTTCTTTTTTTTTTGTTTGTAACACTAGTTGCTCCAGGAGAAGGGTTTCGAGCTGAGAAATGAAAGATATCATCATGATCAACATCAATAAAAACATCAGCATTGTCAATGGTAACCTCATTTTGAGAGACAAGATTGTCAAGGTCATTAATTGTTGCAGTGAAATCTTCTTCATTAGTTGAATGTTTTCACTTCTTCATCTCAAATGCAGTCTCAGCATCTTCTCCAGTAGCTCTATCATTTCCATATAATATCACCATTTTCTCATAATTTGGAAAAGGGGTATTTCTCCAAGTTGCAGCTTTTGGTTTGGACTGAAAAAAAAAACAAAAGTTTCACAAAATAATCTAGGTCAACCATCAAACTTAAAAAAATAACAATAATAGAAAACTATAAATTAAACTAAAATCTCGGACCCCAGGCAGTCCAAAAAAATATACCAAGAGCAAAAGCTAAAATAAAATAAAACAACATAAATATAAAAAATCTAACCTCAATTAGAGCATTCCATACTTCTGGCTCAGCATCCCATAAATGAGTAGATGGGTTCCAAGCAAACCCACTCAAACCATTTCTAAAAATGTCATAAATTTCTGAAAAGTTTTTCTTCAAAGTCTTCCAACGATTTTTCACCTTCTCCTTGTCAATTTTCTTGTCAAGCATTGCACTAAGCTCTTGCACTATGTTGTCATATGCAGTGGTAGTGAATGTACCATTAACTTTATGACCATTATTATATTCATGCATAAAAGCATCAATGAGTGCATCATCCATACTTCTTGTCCAAGTCAAGTTCTCCCTACTGTTGTTTGTCAATGATGACTTTTTTTGGTGCCATGCTAAACTATTTATCAATTACATCACAATGTAAACATTGTCAACATTATATTTATTACATTATTAAATAACTTAAAAAATGAGTTTCAATTTAAAAATTCATAATACATAAAACAACAAGCTAGTTCAACATTACAATAGAAAAAGATATTTCACTAAGCAAAAACATACCAAAATATTTCAAAATTACAACAAACCAGTTCTAGAATATGTCAAACAACCCAAACATAATGTAAATTAGATAACACAAGTGTGCAAACCATCACTCCAAAATATCATTTTCATAGTCTAGCCACATTTGATTAGCTATGCTTTCCCTTATAAGCTCACCCCGAGCAGCCTCTTCACCATCACTTCTTGGAACATGATTCTCATCATCCAATGCATTTTGGTTTGCAAGTTCAGCATCTACTTCAGCTATAAGATGTTCATCAGGGTCCACACTCATTAGGTAATTATGAAGAATGCAACATACAACAATGATAATTTTTTGAGCTTTGACTCCATAAGTAGGCTCAGTTGAAGAAGATAATATTTCAAATCTTTTTTTTAATACACCAAAGGCTCTTTCAATTGCATTACGTAATGATGAATGCCGAAGATTGAATAATTCTCTATGATTTTGTGGTGGATTTCTTGCTGAATATTCTTTCAAATGATAGCGAACTCCTCTATAAAGTGTAATAAGTCCACTTGTTAACATGAAGCCAGCATCCACGAGGTAATATTTTCCTATAATCAATAAAAATAATCACTATGATAGTTTATTGAAATAACAAAATGGATTATTTTCTTGTAATATAAGATCTTAATTGTCATATATAATTTTTTAATTAGTAAACAAATTACCTTCAGGAATTCTAAGCCTATCTTCTCGCATTAATGCATTTTTTATAATTCTTGAATCTGATGCAGTGCCTTCCCATCCAGGAAGCACATATGTGAACTTCAAATTAAATGTACATGCTGCTAACACATTTTGTGTGGTGAATTCCTTCCTGCCACGATATCGAGGAGCATTTACAGCAGATACTTTGGCACGTACATGTGTTCCATCTATGGCACCAACACAATCCTGACATTATATATTTATATTAATTTTAATCTAATTTTATCATGATAAAATTTCAATGCATATGATTTAATGATAATCTCTTACCTTAAAATAAGGGTAGAATCTACTACTACCATGAATTTCACTAGGCACTGCTGAGCCATCAGGTTGTACAAGAAATTTTCCTTCCAATTCAATTATAGCTTTCAATACTTGATGAAGATGACGACTAACAGTCTCATCGGAACGTCGAAACCAAAACTTCACTTCACAATTTTTTACTTTATGTGTCAATATGTAAATAGATTTTGCAACTTGTTCTTCCACACTTGACCATCGCTTAGGTTTTAAGCCACCTTCTCTTTCTAATATACCGCATAAGGTTAAGAAAGCTTTGGGACCCATTCTAATAATATTTCTACTAGTTTCAGTACTAGTGAGTCGATACATTATTTCCTCGCGTACCCTTTCTCTCCTAGAGCTCATACTGTAACTAATTTTTTTCTTACAAGGCATCTTAATGTAATAGTAATAGACTTATACATATAAAGTGGGCTATAAATCTCCGGTGCAAATCCAGCCATGTCTCTTCCATGTTTTTCATCTAAAAAGATGACAACAATTCATAATGAATTAAAGCTTAATATTACAACTAGCAACATTAATATAACATATAAGCATTGCCAAACAACGAGAACAAAAGTTTGAAATTGTACACTGATCTAAGAAGAAGACTAGGTAATCATATAATTTCTAAAGCAGTAGATATGTATCTCAAGGAAAATATAAGTGCAAAGATGAAAGATTTATAATATGATGCTTGGAGAAAAATACCATTTCAAAATTATCTAGTTTCAAAAGGTTTCCTTAATAAAATAAAGGATAAGGGTCCTTTCATTTGTTAATTAATTAATAAATTAATTTTTAACTACAATCATGGTTGCTGTATCCAAAAATCAACGAAATAGGTGAATGAAATCAATCATTTGCATTGATAAAAGTTAACAAGGTCTCTAATGGATATGGAATTGATTGGAAGACTAGTCTTGCTGTGAAAGGGACATTTTGTCTAAACAAGAAGCTAAACCTCTAAAAAAAATAAAAAAAGCTAAACCATTTTTTTTAAAGGCAAATAAATTGTATTGATAGGAGAAATTTACACTATAACAACAACATACTAGAAGAAAAGGCAGAACCACAACCTAATCAACCAAAACAAATCCCTTAAAATAACTACCACAAAAGACAATCTACAAAGGCTGCTAAAATGTTTCATCCAAAAAATTAACATCCAAAGAAAACAAACTAACATCTAATCCTTCATAAAAAAGGGCATTGACAGAATTTAAAAATAAAAACAAAATAGATAGCTTCGATTGAAACAGAAAAAAAAGAAGAAAAAGTTTGTAGAGAATTAAATTAAAGTATCTAGGAGGAAGAACATACCTTTTTTATACTCAAATTACATAGGAAGATTCATCAGTTTGCAGCCATGAAAAACCCTTGTCTTTGCCTTTCTCCTTTTGTCGTGCAGTAGATTAGAAACCCTTCTTTACCATTATATTCCTTATATAGTAGGATAGTTGTGTAATTATAATAATTTGAGAAGGGTAATTTAGTAATTGTGTCTCCCAAATTTTCCCTCCCCTCCAAATTCCCCCAATTTTGGAGGTAAAGCAAAAAGGAGGATGGGAGGGAAAATAGGTAGAAATTTTCCCTTTACTCCCGTCATATTTTTTTAACCAAACAAGGTGTTTTTTAATAAATCCCTCCCTTCTCCTCCCTTCCCCTCCAAATCCCTCAAACCAAACACACCTAAGAGGTAACAAATCTATGTTGATTCGATCGCTACTTTCTTTATATACATAGAAATTGTTAGGTTTAAATTTGAAAATTGAAGATAACTAAAATACTTGTTTATCACAATCACCTATTCTGTTAGGTAGACCATTTCTGAAAACTGCTAAAACTAAAAGTGATATAAATGAAGGTACTTTATCAATGTAATTTGATGGTGATAAAATTTCTTTTAATATATTTGATGCCATGAAGTACCATTCTGATTAATGTTCTACAGTTTTTGTTGTGAATATTATAGATCCACTTATTGAAGATATATTTGATTTGAGCTATACTAAAATGATGCAATCCATTATGAACTTGAGCATAGATGAAAATGTTCTTGACACTTTATTTGTGGAATGTGACAATGAATTCAAACAAGCTATCAAGGATTTATGTGCATGTTCTGTTAGTAATTCAAAAATTGCATTACCTAGTTGACGAGCGGGTCGTAGCGCTATCAAATTAAACCTAACTCAACCAACTACTATAGTTAGGGCAAGTAAGGGTCGAACCCACAAGAACTTGTAAAATTTCAAATAAAGTAAACTGATCAAGATTTTGGGGGGAAAGATTTGATTTTTATCTAAAAGAATAAAACTTTAAATAAAATAACTCACAAATCTATTAAGAATCAATGAATAGAAAAATATTAGCAAGGACTTTGTATTTCGGTTTTATTTATTTGGGACTAATAATTGATAATAACCTATTTGAGTAGTGACTTAGAATTTCGCGTAGAGCAACAAATTCTGATTCCTATAAATTTAGATTAATTCCCGAGAAGTACGACAAATTAACTTTAACCTAATTAAACTAAATTATTGAATCGCTCGCATAAAATAATCAATTAAGTTATTCAGCTTGATGACAACATCAATACAAATTACATAAAATTAATGGCCGATTAAAATCATGCAATTTGTTTCAAACAATTGTCTATCAATTAATCAAACACATTTAAATTAATCAATAGTTACTACTTTTGGTTATCGAAATCCGATTATGCATAATCCTAGTTAATCAACTGTGTAAAACAATTAAGATGACCAATAACAATTGAAATAACACAATTGATAAGATAAAACCAAGAATTGTTCAAATACTCAAATAGAAATAATGATCCCTTAAAAAGATCAGATTTTTAATGACAAAACAAAAATCTCATATTCTCGAATAAAGTAAACCTAATGCATGTCCTTGACAACTATAAATGTTTACTTACAATCCATAAAAGAAATCATCATAAAAAGATTAAGGGAAAGAGAGAAACTCATTAGTCGGAAATCCGATTTCCCAAGAAACTCTAACCCTTGATCTCCTACAATGCTCGGGAACAAAGTATCTAAGGTGCTTGACACCCGAAACTAAACTATTAAGTCCTATAAATAGTTAGAAAAGGTACTAAGGTTAATTACACAATAATCCTAAATAGAAACTACTTAAAAAATAGCTTTAAAACTTTAATTTGGAGAGTGAACGCTCGAGAAAGCAAAGTGGACGCCTAAGAGTAACTGAAGCATCCACTTTGACGCATGAGGTCTAATGGACGCGTCCATTTCCTGACCTTGCGCGTCTACTTCTTATTTCTTCCAAAAAAATCATCTGCAAGCTTCCAATCTCTTCCAATTCCGTCTAAATATCTTTTAAAACCTTCAAAGGACTTGAAAACAAAAGTATAAGTGTAAAGAATCATTTAAATGACAAAAACACATAATTAGCTAGATTTAAACTTAATAAACAACACGATAAACACTAGAAAACTAAGCTAATTATGGGTTCAATCAAATTCCCCCACACTACACCTTTGCTTGCCCCCAAGCAAACTTATAAATTAAATAAAATAATAACTCAATGCCTTAGGAAACAAGTTAATCAATATCAAGAACTTCAATACATTTGCACCAAATTCTCTTCAATAATTCTCAAAGTCATCCATCAACTCCACTTTTTAAAATAAATTGTGTATGCGCGATAGATGACTTATAGACTCATTGTAAAAGCCAACTATCCTTAACATGGCCAACAACCTTGAAAACCAATCAAAATCCATTTTAAAATAAAAAACCGTACACAAATAACAAGAACAAATTCAATCAAGCCACAATCAACTCAAACACATCATAGTCATATGAAAAGTAATGTCCACACTACCATAGACTTGTATTCTCACACATCTCTCCACTTGAGTCAAATTGGACTTGAGGCACGTAACATTAGGCTTGGGTGTTGGTTAACAAAGAAAGGTAAGGAAAACAGAGTAGTCAAGATAATTACACAAAAGGATAAAATAATTTGAAACCAAAGTTCTTCAATTGACACTTCTCCTTATTTACATTCAACCATATCAACCAACTCATATACTTTGGACAATCTTGTAACTCTTTATTTTTTTTTTCAAGTGCTTTTGCTTTTTTTTTTAAAACTTTTCATAGCACTTCATTTTTTTTATCATATGTCTCTCTTTCTTTTGCACTTTTGTTCTCTTTTCTTTTTTTTTTTAGAGAAGACACACTCTTTCTCTTTAAAATTCTAAGATAAGTTTCATCAACCCTCAACACAACTTTGCAAAACCTTTTCAACACCTTTTATCACAACCATAAACTTCACAAGTGTCAATCTAAAGATATTTCAAAGAAATCTCTTGACAATTATGACATGTAAAGGTTTTAAACATTATTCTCAAAGGCTTACAAAGAATGATAATAATGAATTTATCCATCACAACATTAAAGCTCAAAAATAGGATCGAGGGATATAATATAGAAATGGTAACTCAAGAAAGGCTCAAACGTCGAAAGAGGCCTTATGTCATCCCCAAGTCAACCAAATTCAATCATCTTTCGCCTCAAGAGTGTGATAAAACAAGTTTTATAGTGTCTAAATTAACCATGAATGTATCTAAGTTAAAAGTAAACTCAATCTCATTCAAACTTGTCAAAAGTGTTTTAAAAAATCAAGATTTTTTACTAAAAATAAGCCATGTCAATTCAAATAAATTACCACAAATCATCCATAAATGACAATTTTGACGTTTCACAAAAACTTGTAGAGTGTCAAGATGCCTCATAATAAATAGAGAATTTAAAGCACAAATAATATTGAAATTCTATCAATTAACATAGACTTGTACAATTTTCATCATAGGCATAACAAACACACAAACATGCATAAAAACAAAACTTTTTTTTTAACATAACAGTCAATAAACAATAACAACAATAAACGAAAGCAGAAAAACACAAATATTAAAAACAAGACTCCCCCACACTGGAACGAGGCATTGTCCTCAATGTCACAACATAATCAAGACAAGAAAAACAACAAATCCAAGAACAAGTAGAGAAAAAAAAGAATGTCACTCGAGGGAAGATCTAGAAAGGGAAGCTCGAAGTGCAGAGACTTGTTCTTCAATAGACACAAGTTGCCCCTCAATGGCATTCAACTGTGCTTCTTGACGCACTTGGTTCTCGAGAATTTTGGACTGATTCATATGCAGCTGATTCAATTGCTCAACAAACAAATCATCATGAGAAATGGATGGACCAACCGTAGATGTAGGCACATCTGGAATCTCGGGCTCCATCTCCTCATCATCATTGGAATTCTCCTCCAAAAAAGGTTCAGACACCGGCCTCTTAGAACCTGAACTCTTTGGTGGAATACGGCCTTGCTCCCGCTATGTCTGACAAACCCGAGGATGCATCCACTCACCCCGGTTGGGATCGAATCCACAAAGATTTTTCAACTCTTAAATTAAAATCGTTAATCGAAAAAGGTTTTGAGGTTTTTTGGTATTTTGAGAATAAGGTAATGACAACAATTAAAATAAATATCTTTGAGGTTTTGGATTTTGTAAAAAGAATTGAAACGAAATTTGGAATACAAATGATATAAAAAGCATTAGCAAGGAACTAGTATCAAGTTATATTTTTCATGGGAAATCATAGATAAATACATTATTAAGTAGTTGGTTTTAGAATCCCGATTAGCTTAGACAGATTCCTATTCTTACAAAATAGATTAATCTCGATCAGCTTAGACAGATTAATCTCTAATTTAATTAAACACCACTATCAACCAGCGTGTCTAGGATGCTCAATCAAATTGCATTAAACAAATAAGGCATCGCCAACATTAAATTGTATATAACAATCAGTTTAATTATATACAATTTAAATTATATAATTCCGCTACTAATTTAATTAAGCTAAGAGCTGCAACTCAATTAAATTAGTAGATGCTACTTGAATCATTAATACAAGATTAATAATCCTAGCTATATAATCACATTCATTAACTAGATTGTCAATCCAATTAATTCACACAATTATATTGGTTAAAACATGAATTATATAAATACTTAATTAATATATATAAATATATTAAATAAATACAGACACACACACACACACACATATATATATATAGAAAGAAAGAATTTATATTAACTAAAGAAATTAGGCGGTTCAACCGACCATTTAAATAAATTAAACTAAAAGTATGGAGGCTCGACCTTCCATAAAAAAAAAAAGAATTAAACACATAAAAATATATTAAACTAGTTAGGAGGTTCGACCTTCCATAATATAGAAAATAAAAGACATAAAAGTAAATTAAACTAATATGTGGCTCGGCCATCCATTTACGATATTTAAAGTGCATAAAGCAAAATAAATAAAGACTTTGTGGGTAAACCGACCATAAGTCCAGTTAAATAAATCCAAATAGAAATTAAGTACAAAGAAAATTATCTCATAATCCCATTTATTAATAACTTAACACATATCCTTGCTAACAAAAGAAAAATACTCACAATACATATTTAATAAATATAATATGAAATTTATAAACATTAGAAAGAAAATTTGAAAGATAAACTCCCCGGAAATATTGAAATTATTCGGACAAAATTTCTTTACTAAATATTACAAAAAGCCTTGAAATATTATTCTAAAAATCTGGAAAATATTCTAATATGAAGACAATAATAAAAGAAATAAATTGCAAAAGAAATGGAGAAGATTGGAGCTAAATTGGTGTCTAAATCATAAAAATAAGCTCCCTATTCATAGCCATAAAAATCAGGGGCAAAATGGTCATTTTGCACCCCAAAGTCTTGAAAATTTAGTTTGTGGCCTAATTTCCCCAACTTTGCCACATGTCGCGTTCTCATTGGTCCAAATTGTGGCTTCTAGAAGCGCCACTTGTCACCTTCTTATTGCGCCACTTGTCATCTTCTTATTGTGCCACGTCATCGAATGATATAAATTTTTTTTTTAAAAAACTTCTCCAACATTTATTCTTCTTATTTTTATCTCCATAATGAACTAAAATACACTAAAAAACATACAAACAAAGAAATAGAAGGGAAACGTGAAATATATCCATTAAATAATATAATTAACCGATTTTCAAACAAAATATAGTTATTAAATAACATAAAAATCAGTTATTTTATGAGTACATCACCGGTGATACACCTAACCAAAAGACCGTAAAAGGTCCAAGGAAACAACCTGGGAAGATGAGATGCGCTCCCGACAAACTATGTCAGCAATAGGTATCTTGAGATATTCAAAATAACGAAAAAGTAGCAAAACATATGGAAAAGTTTTCTTTTGAGATTTATGTGTAACAACTTCTCGCATATTAGCAATAAGTAAAAGAGCCAAAGGAATACCAAATAATGTATCACCTAAGCCATTAGTTAAACGATAAAGAAAATAAATATCTGAATAGCGCATTTCATTATGGGATGATGACTTAGGTAAAACATTATGACCAAGAATATGCACAATAAGGCGTGGAAAAGCCTGAAGATCTTTAGCTATGAACTTATACTTTTTATGCACTCTTCCAGTTTTTCTTTGGTATAAGCAAAAAAACAGAATTCAACTAAATGACCTCGGACGAAAGAAATGATCCTGTTGTTATCTTCACTATGTTTATTATTTATATTAGCATAGAATTCACAAATAAGTTAAGGATAATAATCTTGGCCCAAATTAAGAATACCTTCCCAACCAAGAGTTCAGAAAGTATCCCGAATTTGAAAAACAGATTTAACATCAAGGGCCAGGGGATGCTCAATTAACAAAGTGCGAGCCTTGTGAGATTCATACCAATTAGAATTATCTAGACTAGTAAAACGAGATTGATCAAATTGAGCTCTAGAAGTTCTCCCACGTTTGACACCAAGATTTTTAGTTTTAGGCATGATGTAAACAAGAAATCCAACAATGCAATGACAAAGAAACAAAGCCCGCAACAAAATTCAAACAATTCTAACACAAAATTTTCATCTTTTGAAAAGTTAAAAAAAACTTCCCTTTTTAAATCTGCGAATTTTGCACCACCAAGAGCACCAAGAAAGCTACCAAAATAACAACCCTAAAATCTGCTAGCTTGATCGTGAGGCAGAATAAGGTGTGCACAGTTTGTGGGAGATGGATGGTTTGGCAGAGAAATGGACACAGGAAGAGGAAGAGATGCGGCCAAGAGAAGGAGAAAAGAAAAGAAAAGAAAAAGAAGAAAGAAAGAAAATAAGGAAAAAGGGTTTATATTGTTGGTTTCACTTAATGAAACGACATAGTTTCATGATTTTTCTTCTGTTTTGGATTTTTTTTCTCTCTTTTTTTATTTGTTTTAAAAGTGGACGCGCGACTCTGCAAAAATGTCCACTTGGACTCGTGAAGAGAAGATTAACGCGTCCACTTGGACGCATGTAGAGAACTAGGACGCACCCACACTCAGTATTTTTCACGGAAGTGGCTGCGTGAAGTAGTTTGGCGCGTCCACTTGGACGTGTGAGAGGAACATCGAGCGTCCACTCTCAGTACTTTTTGCAATCTGTTATTCCTATAATAGTTGGACTCTTGATGTATGTTAGACCGTTCCCTTACCTAAAAAAAAAATGGAAAACACTTAAATGTTAAAAAAAAAACAAAACAAAGAAGAAAAAGAAAAGTATACTCATTTGGGTTGCCTCCCAATAAACACATTTGTTTAAGGTCTCTGACTCAACCTCCAGAGCCAAATTATCCAATGCTTTCCCTCTTATGGAATAGAGGAGCATCCATTTTTACTTCTTTAAGCTTTATGACTCCATACTTTCAAAATTTATTTATTTCATATAGAGTACCAACCATGAAATCCTCAAACAAACAATTAGTAGAAGTGAAATACAAATTTAGCAAGTTAGTACAACTCAACCCATCAAAATTATGTCAATATGTTCAATATTACACACATC
Source organism: Apocynum venetum (assembly GCA_019593545.1). NCBI lineage: Eukaryota > Viridiplantae > Streptophyta > Magnoliopsida > Gentianales > Apocynaceae > Apocynum > Apocynum venetum. The sequence goes on from SRSM01000334.1 coordinate 1,470,899, forward strand.
ATGACACAAAGAAGAATGTAAGGCACTAGGATTGGTTTCAACTTCTACTTTGTTAGATTTTTTTATGGTTTCAATATTTGATTCCTCAAACTCACATTGGATGTCAAAAGAAGGAGATTGTGGGTTATCAATGGAAATAGGAGATTCTTCAAACTCAGGAATGCAAGGAACTGCCTTATTACGAAAAATATGCCCATTCTCTAATTCTTCAGCTTCACTAAGATCAACATTAGACTCATCCTCACTAGGACTCAACAAATGGAATAAATCATCATGAGTAAGTTGGTCCTTAATTTAACTAAACTCGGAAGCTAGTTGACCTAATTAACTCTCGAGATTTTGGATTCTTAATTTGGTCTCCTATTGAAAATTAAGAGTATTAGAGGCTATGAACTTGATAACTTCTTCAAGAGACATGCTGCGAGATTGATCTTGAGAGATAGGAAGGGAATCTGGAAGATAATAATTAGGAGTATAATTATTCCTAAGAAAGTTATCATAATTAGGCATATAGTCATAACTAGGCTCATAGATATAATTAGCATAGTTATTTCCAAATTCATCCCACCTATATTGAGAACAAGGCATCCCTACGTGATAAGGTATAAAATTATGTAGGTTAGACCTATGAAAAGGTGAACATAAATAACCACTAAATCCATTAGAACACTCAAAAGGTCTAGCATTCTCTCTTCCAATAATATAACCCCTTACCAAAGAAGTAAGATTATCTATTTTGTTCTGCAAAGATTGATAATCTACCATATCCATCCTAGAGTCATCATATTGAGAATAAGAGGACTACTTAAAAAAAAAAAAAACCAAATAAAGAAAGAAATTAGCAACGTAAAAAAAAGGAATATCGAAGATTCACGTTTTTGAATTTGTCACTAGAGAGAGAAACCTAAAAATCAAAAACAAAGAAAAAGATTAGAAAACTTAATCTCAAAATTTTCAACAAGTTCCCCGACAGCGGCGCCAAAATTTGACGAGCATGTCGTAGCGCTATCAAATTAAAACCTAACTCAACCAACTACTATAGTTAGGGCAAGTAAGGGTCGAACCCACAGAAACTTGTAAAATTTCAGATAAAGTAAATTGATCAAGATTTTGGAGGGAAAGATTTGATTTTTATCTAAAAGAATAGAACTTTAAATAAAATAACTCACAAATCAATTAAGAATCAATGGATAGAAAAAAGTTAGCAAGGACTTTGTATTTTAGTTTTATTTATTCGGGACTAATCATTGATAATAATTTATTTGAGTAGTGACTTAGAATTCCGCGTAGCGCAGCGAATTCCGATTAAAGATAATTTGTCATGCTTCTCGGGAATTTATTCGGGACTAATTATTGATAATAACCTATTTGAGTAGTGACTTAGAATTTCGCGTAGCGCAGGAAATTTCGATTCCTGTAAATTTAGGTAAATTCCCGAGAAGCATGGCAAATTAACTTTAACATAATTAAACTAAATTACCGAATCGCTCGCATAAAATAATCAATTAAGTTATTCAGCTTGAGGACAACATCAACACAAATTACATAAAATTAATGGCCGATTAAAATCATGCAATTTGTTTCAAACAATTCTCTATCAATTAATCAAATACAAATTTAAATTAATCAATAGTTACTACTTTTGGTTACCGAAATCCGATTATGCATAACTCTAGTTAATCAACTGTGTAAAACAATTAAGATGACCAATAAATAATTGAAATAACACAATTGATAAGATAAAACCAAAAATTGTTCAAATACTCAAATAGAAATAATGATCCTTTAAAAAGATCAGATTTTTAATGACAAAACAAAAATCTCATATTCCCGAATAAAGTAAACCTAATACATATCATTGCCAACTATAAACATTTTACTCACAATCTATAAAAGAAAACATCATAAAAAGATTAAGGGAAAGAGAGAAACTCTTCTCACGCGTCCACTTCTTCTTTTTTCCAAAAAAATCATCTTCAAGCTTCCAATCTCTTCCAATTCCGTCTAAATATATTCTAAAACCTTCAATGGACCTGAAAACAAAAGTATAAGTGTAAAGAATTATTTAAAGGACAAAAACACATAATTAGCTAGATTTAAACTCAATAAATAACACAATAAACACTAGAAAACCAAGCTAATTATGGTTCAATCACTAGCTCACATGATCAAATCTTACCATTTGTTGTTTGTCCCCGTCACTTGAGCTTAAAGCTTTACCTTTTCATTTGAAATATGCATATTTGAGTGAATATAATGTTTTACCTGTTATTATTGCTAACAATATCTTATCTTCTCAAAAAGAGAGGGTAGTTTCTGTGCTTAGGGACAACAAAACTACCATCATCGGCTGGACTTTAGCCGACATTAAAGGTTAGTCCATCAACATGCATGCATCGTATATTGTTAGAAGATGGAGCTAAACCAACTAAAGAGTCACAAATGAGACTAAACCCTCCTATGATGGAAGTAGTAAAAGCTGAAATTCTAAAACTTCTTGATGCTGGTGTCATCTATCCAATAACAGATTCACATTGGGTAAGACATGTACATGTTACTCCAAAGAAAAGTGGAATAACTATTGTGGAGAACTCTGAAGGTGATAAAGTTCATACAAGAGTGCAAAAAGGTTGGAGAGTCAGCATAGACTACAGGAAACTTAATGCATTGACTAGGAAATACCATTTTCCCCTTCCTTTCATGGATCAAATGTTAGAACGTCTATCTGGTCATTTTCATTATTGTTTCCTTAATGGTTATTCTGGTTATTTTCAGATTACTATTGCCTCAGAAGACCAAGGTAAGACTACTTTTACATGCCCATTCGTTACGTATGCTTATAGAAGAATGTCTTTTTGTTTATGCCATGCACCTGCTACTTTTCAAAGATGCACGATGTCCTTATTTTATGATTTTATCACGAATATCATTGAAATTTTCATGGATGATTTTACTGTCTATGGAAATTCATTTGATTCTTGTTTAGAAAATTTGGAACTTATGCTTAAACGGTATGTTGAAACTAACCTTGTTCTCAATTATAAAAAGTGTCATTTTATGGTAGAACAAGGAATTATTTTAGGGCACGTAGTTTCACCGAAAGGGCTGGCTGTTGACAAAGCCAAGATTGATGTGATTAAATCTATTCCTTATCTTTCTACAATAAGAGAGGTAAGATCCTTCTTAGGTCATATTGGATTCTATAGAAGGATTTTAAGGATTTCTCTAAAACTGTTCAACATTTATGCAAACTATTACAAAAAGAACATAAATTCAATTTTGATGAATGTTATAAATATGCATTTAAACTGTTGAAAGAGAAATTGATTTCATCACTTATCATTCAACCCCCTAATTGGAATTTTCCTTTTGAGATAATGTGTGATGTTAATGACAAAGCAGTTGGAGCTGTTCTAGGTTAGAAAATAAATAAAGTTCCTCATGTGATATATCATGCATTTAAATTACTTGATGATGCCCAATGCAATTATACCACGACTGAGAAAGAACTCTACTATGTTATTTTTGTTATAGAGAAATTTAGATCTTATTTGTTGGGAACAAAAGTTACTGTTTATTCAAATCATGTAGCTCTAAAGTACCTGTTAAAGAAGAAGGAGCCTAAACCAAGACTACTCAAATGGATTCTCTTATTTCAGGAATTTGACTTTGAAATCCGAGATAAGAAGGGAGTAGAGAATCTTGTAGCTGATCATTTGAGTTGACTGACATATGGCGGGGAAGTGTCTACTATCTTTGATTTATATCCTGATGAGCATCTTTATGCATTGCATGAAATTATACCTTGGTATGCTGATATGGTTAATTAGATTATTACAAAAATATTTCCAAATAATCTATCTAAGGCTCAGAAGGATAAAATTAGGAATGACTTAAAACACTACATTTGGGATGATCCCTACCTATTCAAAAGCTGCACAGATGTATTTCAAATAATAAAATTCAATCTATATTGAATTTTTGCCATACTTTTGAATGTGGGGGTCATTTTGGACAAAAAGGAACTGCTAGAAAAATTCTTGAAAGTGGATTTTATTACTCTTAGCGAAGATGCATATTACTTTGTTAAATCTTGCAATGAATGTCAAAGAGTTGGTAATATATCAAAGAGAGATGAAATGCCTTTGAAAACTATATTAGTTTGTGAAATTTTTGATGTATGGGGCATTGATTTCATGGGACCTTTTCCTTCGTCTTTTGGAAATACTTACATCTTATTTGCAGTGGATTATGTTTCCAAATGGATTGAAGCTAAGGCCACTCGAACGAATGATTCCAAAGAAGCTGTGACATTTATCAAGGACAACATATTCCATAATTTGGAATGCCAAAGGCCATAATTAGTGACAGATGTACACATTTTTGTAACAAGGTAGTAGAAACTCTTTTTAAAAAATATCATGTTTCTCATAAGGTTTCTACTGCTTGTCATCCTCAAATAAATGGATTTGCTGAAATCTCTAATAGGGAAATTAAGTCTATTCTAGCTAAAGTAGTCAATCATAATAGAAAAGACTGAAGCCTTTGATTGAGAGATGCTCTTTGGACGTACAGAACAACATTCAAAACCCCTATTGGTATGTCACCATTTAAGTTAGTTTATGGTAAAACCTGCCATCTACCTGTGGAATTAGAACATAAGACATTTTGGGCCATAAAACAATGTTATCTTAATCTTGATGATTCACAATCTTATTGAAAACTGCAAATTCAAGAATTAGAAGGGGATTAGAAATAATGTCTATGTTAATTCTTGGATTGCAAAAAAAAAAATGAAATATTACCATGACAAAAATCTTTTAAGGAAAAATTTAAATATTGGTGATAATGTTCTACTCTATAATTCTCGTGTGAGACTATTTCCAGGAAAACTAAAGTCAAGGTGGATTGACCCATTTGTTATCATTAATGTTTTTAATCACGGGTCAGTGGAGGTAAAAACTCTTCAAACGAGCAAAATTTTCAAAGTGAACGATAACTTCCTTAAACCTTTTCATGAAGGATTTGTCGGACAAATTATCGATTTTGTTGTTTTTGAAGATCCACCACCAGAAAGGAACTGAAATTTGTGCTCGTCGAGTCTAAGACGTTAAACAAGGGCGTTGTATGAGAGGCAACCCATCGCTTTCTTTAATACTTTTGAATTATTTGATTTTCTTTTTTCACTATCTGTCTTGCAGGTCTAGCATAAATTGTTGAATACGTGTCTTCTAGGATACTGAAAGACGGCGTATTTAAGTTAATTAAATGTTCAACGGTGATTAAACACAACTTTAAATAGCTTGCTTAATTTTTGAAAGAATTACAAAATGATTTATGCTAATTTCCTTTCAAGAGTAATTTCATCTGCAAGGTGTTTCTTTCCTTTTTACATTTCATTTTGTCTTTCCATCCCTTCTTTCTTTCTATCTTTTTGTTACATAATGGATGATTCTTTAATGAAAATGAGAAGATATTATCTATTGCTCCCTATTAATTATTTGAGAAAAATCTATCTGATGAAAATGAAATGTATGAAATTACTAGTATAATTTGGAATTTTTGAGGATATTAGGTAGATAATTGAAGCTAAGGTCTGAATTAGTGGTGAACATCCAGTTTTTCCCAAACGTCCGTCTGGATTGGGAAAGAGTAGTTATGCAAAGAAACAGAGCAGTAAAAAAATAAGAGTTTGTTATAAATGTGCTAGATGGAACTGTGAAGTCAGTTGTTGTTCACTTGGATATTTATCCGATAATCGAGAAGACAATTGCTTTCATTAAGAATGGAATGAGTAAAGAGTCATTAGAAGATATCAAATTGACTCTTGATTCGCATTCTAGTGGATACGTTCAAATGGAAATTCTCGAGTTATGGAAATAATTCAAAATTGAACAACTTTGGTACAGTCTTCACTATCTGAATTTAAATGCTCCTGCTTGTCAGTTTTTAAGAAAGCTGGATAAGCAACATATCTCTGACTCATAGAAGGTGTTTCAAACCGTTACTGGACGTAAAACCAGAGGAAGATGTGAGCCACAATCACAACTACTTTTTTATTTGTTTATTCTTTGATTTGTTTTATTTGTTTCTTTTCTTTTTAGTGTGTAACAGAATCACTTTTGAAGCCATTACTATGAAAGATCCATCAATAAGAAGTCTAACAAACATCGTAGTGTTTGGAAGAACAACCATGGATGTTACTGTTTCACATCTAATTGCTGCTATCCAAATGAGAAGAGTATTAGCTCATCGAAAGACCGGTCTAGTATACGAATGAGGAAATGCTGGATTAATTGGAGATATTGCTCAAGCACACCAGTCATACCAAACACTTGTTCAAATTGAAACAAATTTGTCAAACAAAGTTCTCGCGGTAGGTGTAATTCCACTTCTATGAAAAAAATATATGGCAGAACAATTGGACATAAAACACAAATAAAATCATTTTATGAACGCATGACACACATGTTGCATAACTGTGATGCTTCATAGTAATCCCAGGAGGATATGAAGTATTAGAATACTTGTTCAATTTAACAAGAAACTGCACATTAAACTAATTGGTCTTTTAAGTGTTGATAACTACTTTGATAGTTTATTAGCATTTCTTGACATATCTATTACACATAAGCTTCTATCTCCAGTAGCATGAAGAATAATCGTATTTGCACCCACAACCAAGGAGCTATTAGATGAATTATTAGCTTTTGTACCAAAGACAGATCCAGAAGTACCTCAAATTAACTGGTCAAATTCCAGTAACAAGATAAAAAGAGATTCAGTGGATTTAAAGTTAAAATTGTAAGTTTTTCTTTTCAAATAAAGCTGTGTTATTTTCTTTTTATTAAAAGTTGTGGAATAATGTTGTTGTTTTTCAAACTTCGTGTGTTTTTACATTGAAGACAATGTAATCCCCAAATATGGGGGGTGGTTTGAGTAAAGAGTCAAGTGATTAAACTCATTTGATTCTTTATCCACACCTTTAAAAACATTTTTTTTAATAATTTGTTGTTTTGTTGAATAAATCATGCATGTATTATAACTTTTTAAGATGTTAGGTAATTTTGTGTTCAATTTTTCAATAATTTTATAATTGTACCCCTTTCTGTAATTTTTTTTCGAATAAATCAATTGAATATCTTTGTAATTTGACAAAAACAATCTTATTTAACTAATGTGGCTAAATTCTTTTTGTTATGAAATCCAGAGTTAAAAATATTAGTATTGTGATTTGATGATAATGTAAGTTTACTGTGTGTTTTAGTACATTTAATGTCACTCTCTACTTGCTAGAACTTGTTTTTTCACATGCTTGAGACGAAATTTAATTAAGATCTTGGTTGATTTAGGGATGACATAAGACCTTCTTTGATAGTTTGAGCCTTTCTGAACAAACCATTTTTATATATATCCATCGATCCTACTTTGAGCCAACATGTATGAATGATTTCATTACCATTTAATTTCTTTGATAAATAACTTCGTTTATTACTTTTCTATCCAGATACTTTATTGAGAATGTATTAATCGTGTGTTAATCTGTATTGGAAAGTTATGAGCACTGCTGATAAAGGATTAAGAGATATTATAAAAAAAATCAAAAGGTAAAAATCATGGCTAAAGTTTTCTTCAAAGATGTGTAATTCATTCTCAATCTAAACTCTTGAAATATTTTGTATATTCCTATCCTTCGTTTGTAGCCAAATCCAGAGCTTAACATTAAGTACTATTTGATCCAAATCGACCAAAATTTTCATCATTAGTGGAGAGTATGTGACTTTACAAGTTTATAAGTTGTGTTGAGAAACAAATAATGTATTTTTATTTATATAGTAACTTTGTTGTTATCTTTTCATTATACTAATATCATGTTTTAAAAAAAACATTTATTAAGGATTTTATGTTTTTCATAGTCACATTTTGTTAACGTTGAATATTAATGTTAAACTTATAAATGGTATTCAAGCACACGAGCACAATTGCTTTTCAAATAAAATGGGGTTAATTGTGAAAGTTGTATTGAAATTAATATAACACTTTATTACCTTATTAATCTTGTTTAAGTTATTTATACTTGTATATTTTGTATTTATATTTTGCTTGAGGACAAGCAAAGAGATAGTGTGGGGGAATTTGATGTACTTATAAATTAACTGATTTTTATACTACTTAATGACTATATTTTGTTTAAAAATAGGTTAATTGTGTTATTTAATGGATATATTTCACATTTCCTTTCTATTTATTTGTTTATAAGTTTTTCAGTGTATTTTAATATATTTTGGAGATAAAAAGAAGAAGAAGAAAAAAAAACGATGAGCAGTACCACCGTTGATGATGACGTCACTGCTTACGTCATGAACAGTGTTGTTGGCTGGTCAAAGTCAACAAGTCAATCCGCTACAGTACCCCCATTATCTAATGTGTTGTATATTCCTGGATGTCCCTTAAATTTAATTTCCATTTACCAACTTATTCACTCTCTTAACTGTTTTGTTACTTTCTCTTATAATTTGGTGCTTGTGCACATGAAGGACCATTAGTATGGGATATGAATCAAATGAACTTTACCTCTTTTTATGTTCCAAAGTTGCATGCACTGCTACTGTTTCTCCTTTTCTTGCTCATTATTGTTTGGGACACCAAAGTCTTAATAAAATGTGTTAAATCATTCCCAATTTGTCAAATTTAAAATCTCTTGAATATGAGTCGTGTCAACTTGGGAAACATTCTAGAGCTTCATATCCTAGTAGGGTTGATCGGCGTACAGCTACCCCATTTTCTTTAGTTCACTATGATGTTTGGGGGCCATGTTGTGTCCCGTCTATTATTAGCTATTTGTATTTTATTACCTTTATAGATGATTTTTTTCGTTGCACTTGGGTCTTTTTGATTAAAAATCATTTTGAATTTTTTATGTATTTCAAACATTCTATAATGAAATAAAAACTCAATTTGGAGTCTCTATAAAAATTATGCGAAGTGATAATGCAAAAGACTACTTTTCTGATCCCTTAACTACTTTCTTCTCCTCACATGACATTCTTCATGAATCTTCCAATGCTAGAAATTCACAACAAAATGGAATTGTTGAGATGAAGAACCGACATCTTGTCGAACCAGCTAACACTTTACTTATCCATTAAAAGATTCCTAAAAGATTTTGAGGAGATGTTATACTTCACTCTTGTTACCTCATAAATTGAATGCCCTTTCTTGTCTTGCAAGGGGAAATTCCACGTAATGCTTTACTCTCACAAGAACCTCTTCCGTTGTGAGTCTTTGGGCGTACTATCTTTGTTCAAGACACTATACTCCTGGACAAGATAAACTAGATTCCAAGGAAATAAAATGTGTTTTTATTGGATATTCTCATTTTCAAAAGGGCTTTCATTGTTATTGTCCTAAGACTCATCTTTTTTAGACATTCTTTGATATTGTCTTTTTTGAGTCTTCACCCTTTTTCTCTTTCACTACTATTAACGAGTCTGACTTCATTGGGGCACCTATTAGGATTGCATAAATACTTCATGTTCCTACCTTCTCTGTGTCATCACCTCATATGGTGCCTGAAGAAGCAATCACTTTACTTCATTATGAGTCTTTGCCCCAAATCCAAGAGGAAAGATTTATGTCACATTTTCCACACATATCAGCGTTGCATTCGTCAGTTATGTAGTTCACAAGAATGAGAAAAGGTTCAAATAAGTTTTAATTGCTAATTATTGAAGAATTTTCGTGCTTAGAAAAAATTCCAAAATGAATCTAAATTAAGTTGGAGGTCAAATAGTCAATTATCTTACACTGCTTGATTCTTGGAGTTCAAGTTTGACTCATTATTGAAAATACACCAAATAACCTGTGCTCAAAAATAAAAATATCTTGAGCACGGGTCTTGTCAGTAAAAAAAAAAAGAAAGGATTCAAGTAGAGTTCTTGGAACGTATCAAAAAGCTAGACCCATACTGCGAGTTGTTTCAACCCCTAAATAACCCAATACTCTAGAAATTCGTTGGACAAGCGGATTCACATTTATTCAAGTATAGTTTTGGTCCTCATAACTACAATAAAAGGCCATGGAAATTATTTTTTTCACAATTCAATCACCTAATCATTACAACAAAGGTAAATTTACTAGTAATCTTCACTTTCTTAGTTGTTAGTAAAACATCTTCGCTAAACTTGACCTGCACTTTCAAAATTTTGAATTTACTTAAAAAAATATCTTCTCACAGCTTTAGTTGCACTCTAAAATGTTTGTTTCACTAATTTATTGTGGTTGAGTTTTAAGTACTTGTCTAATCAGTATGTTTCCAGAATGTTTTCTTCATAATTTTCACTTGTATATTTGTGGCAAAATAATTGATATGCTAAATAGGGAAACAACTTATCACCAACAAACTACTTCATTTGTTGATTGGCCATACATATTCTCAAATACTATCTAAAAATCTATTCTAAAGGGCCTCAAAAATAAGTAGTTGATATTTTTATTCAATCATTCCTAACAGAATTATTATGCAATTAAATGTGAGATTAATGCCACTTTTCAAAAAATTATTTCTTCAACTACATTGTGACTAATTTTACGCAAACAACTAGTATCCCATTTTGACTTGCCTTTTCTGGAAATTGAAGCATTGCTTCCACTTTTTTGTACCACTTTTATGCAAACATTGTAAAAATTGGCTTATCTTGCCACATAGACCTGATTCTGCAAAATATTTCAGAAACTATTCATGGAACTTTGTTTATGTGCTGTAACATAAATAATGTCGGGGCATTTTATCTTGGACTATGCTCATTAGTCACAGTCAAAGTTTTAAGTCCCAGATGATGTTTGATTATTCAAGTGCATTTCCCCTGTCCTCCATTCCCTCCCCTTTTTTGTTCTGGTAGTTTGAGATCATTTCTTGTTTCTTGAAGTGCTCTCTTCTTATTTATCTTATGGCAGTTAATTTTGGTCTTTTAGGGTTTCCTAAAATTGATAAGCTAGAGATTGAGGGCAGAGGTTTCCACACCAATTTATATGTTGTGCGTGGCCTTTATAGAGGCAAAATCCAGTGGCTCAGGTCAATGGTTGGAAGTCCTAATCTCATAACTATTCCTGGTAAGTCAATGAATTAAACTTATCCCTTACATTTTCTTCAATTTTTTCTTTTTTGTAGTACTGTTGGCGATTGGTATATGGAGAAATGCAGAAGAAATGAAGGACAAGAGTGTCATAATGTTGTAGGAAATTTCAAGGTCATTTCTATCTTTTGTAATGGTAACAGTCAAATTTTCAAAATGGTCATTCAGAATGCAATGCATGAAGCATTAGATTAAATGCCTACACCCATCCTGGGCCATAGAAGGTGAATCACCCGAGACAAAATTCTAGAATCAGAATCTTGTTACGTGTTGGAATTCAACTGTGACTGGTAAAAGTTGTGTGCAAGTGCTTTCTCTAATTGTTTTTCCTAGGGGATATGAATTGGCTCATTATTTGTGACAAACTAGTTATAAGTACTCTCAGTTTGAGCCCAACATGATTCTTGGATGAACTCTTGCAACTTTCAAATATTCCTATCAGTGCTTAGAAAAGCGTGGTTGGAGCTTTAATGGGTATTAAAAACATGCTCCATTATTTTATTAAGAAGAAAGATAAAGTTCTTGCATTCTTGTCCTCTGTCTTGTTTCTTCTTTCTCTTCCTTTTCTTGCATTTGATGGAAAAGTATTATCTATTTACTATTTTCTTTTTGTATTTTGTAAAAGGTACAAAATGTCATGTTTTTTCCTTTAAAGAAAATGTCATTACTAACAGAGATAAGGTGAAGTTAGTGAGAACACTATCTGGAGTATGAATAACTAGAGAGAAGAATGTTTGAGAATGCTTGAGAGCAATGTCTCTAAACCCTTATTTATACTATGTAATTTTCTTTATTTACAATGAATCCAATTACTTACAGAATCGCACTAAAAATTAAATTCCAATAATTAAGGCCTATGTCCTGGATACAGTTGTCTTTGGTCATGATCAATCCAAGTCTACAATACTATCATAGAATTAACATAATATATGGTTGGAGCACATGGAAATCAGTGTTTAACAGATGTGTATCTTATCCTAAATATGGAACATGACTGCACGTAGTTCATGGAAGATGCAGTTCCATAATCGTAGAATTCCTGTGTGGCATGTGCACCATAATAATGTTACAATAGTGTATCGAAGCAAGAGCTAGAAAAACAATAATAATGTACACCGAAAGAAAGATTTAGTGATATTGGACATAACACCGGCAGCCTAATTCACTACAAGATTACACTGTATTCTTTTGCAGGAGAAACTGGAAGAATGTATGAAGCTAATGTTGATGATGTAGGATACAGGCTGGTGGCTATATATACTCCAGTTCGAGAAGATGGAGTTGAAGGCAGCCTATTTCTGTGTCGACGAGCCAATTGCAGTTGGCAGGATTGAGTTTTTATTTTCCTAGGCTGTTTTGGTCCATTTATCTGTCCTCATGAATTTTATTTTCGAACTATCAGAAAGTGATAAATTTTTACATGTTTTAAAAGTTTAAATTAGTAAAGAGGGGTTTAAATTAGAGATTTAGCACGTCCTCTTATGTTTGGGCCGGTCACAAATTTTTCAATAACAAGTTCAACATATGGATAATAATCATTTAAATGGACGAAAACAAGATTTGAACACAGGACCTCTCATTTTGATATCATATTAAATTTTCAATTGCTTTAATGCTTAAGCTGATAAACAGGGGTTGAAATTAAAAAGGTTGTAGCATGAACTGATGTTTGGTATACTTGCAGAGCCTGATATTCTTAAAGAAGTGAAGCTGAAGCTTGATCTTGGAGCTGTGAAGTTTGAGGTGCTTATGTATTTTCATCCTACCTCAAAAATATGTTAGCAATATTTTTTTAGTTTCCTGCATAAATTTTCACATAATTATTTGCATTGTTATCACTGTTCTCTTTTAAGTTTAGAAAACAATGTTGAAAAAGTATTAAAGAAAGAAATTTGCATGTCATTGTAAACAGAAGAGAATGGTAATATTTCCCCAGCCATAGATATGGTACCCATCAATGATAACAGTAAAAGAATAATAAATGGGTGCTTAACTAACCAATTCTTTCTAAGCAGGTGTTATGTGACAAGGATCGATCTCCCAAAAAGGTTGTTATTATCTGTTTCTGCATTTACCTTCTTCATTTTCAACTGATCATGTTGTAACAATAGGTGAAAAAACAATTTTAAATAACATTTCTCACAATTGCAGGTTCTTGGACTAGGAAATCTTGAAAGAAGAATTCTGGAAGTTAATAGGAAGAGAGTCAAAGTTGTGAAGTTAATAGAAGAGAATCAAATATATCAAGATTTCTTTATTAAAAAGGAAAACAAATAACACAATAAATCCAATAGATACAAATTCTGTCAAGATTTCCTAATTCTTATAGAAAACGAATACACTCTAAAATCCTTATGGGTTGGACGAAATTCTTAAATTTGATGGGCTTAGAATTCGACTTTCTTATAATTTGTATCAAATCTAATTAAATTCACAAATTTTGAGCAGGCTGATACAATTTCTCTTGAGCAAATTGATTCAAATAATACAAAATAACTCCATACATATTTTATTTGTTTAGCTCTAACTCATATAATTGGACACGCATCACAAGAATAGTAATGATGGTTAATGAACGCTAGCAAAACTTTAGTTGTCAGAATCTATCATAGAGGATTAGTATTCTTTTAATGGTTAACAATATAGCTTGGCCATAGGGAGAAGAGTGGGATAGTTCTAAGGATCTATAGTTTTTTAGGAGATCTAAAATGGTTGAACAATCTCTTGTATTGATTTAAAGGATCTTATATTGATTTAATTTATGAATCGGCTATATTTGTATGATTAGATTGAAAGCGAAGTTCAAAGTTCTATAAGGTAAATTCACGCGAGTTGATAGATTAGACAATAGGAAAAAAATTATAATTTTATCTTACAAAATCTGAAAAGATTTTGAACTGTCATACTGATCGCCATCTCAATGCCCATGAGAAACGGCCTACATGAAGAATAGCAAAGTTACTCATAATATTAGTTATTTCTATCTTTTTTTGGCATCCATTCCAGGAGTTTAGAAGAAGAAAAAATGCATAAGAACAAAGAGAATCACATTGTTTGTTTTCTTTTGTAGGTGGAACTATTCCGAAATTATCAGCAGAGGCTCAGAATTGTTGTTGACAGTGAAGACGAGGTAGATTTGATGGTACAAACACGGCATCTGCGTGATGTCATCCGAGGTCTTGCTCAACAATTCAATAGCACACCTCTCAATTCTCTTTTGAAAATAGAGACACGAGCTTTTGTATTATGATTGTAAATGCATGGTATGTTGTTGTATAAGGATATGTAATTTTTCTTCTCATGGTTTGTTGATGTCATGACATCTTATTGTTCCAGAGACTATGAGTGTATATGTATTTGTCAACTGGTGTATTGATCACAATTGATCACTTGTATGGTGTAATTTTTGTAGTCCAAATGTCCGATAACCACCTGAGATTCTACAGATTTCATGTGTATTACCTTGGAAGGTTGCTTATGTTAGCAAGCTAATTGTGAAGTTAGGGTTACTTTGTATTACCACAGATTTCAATATTTCAACTGATGTATGAATCTGAGAACAGGATGTTACAAGCTTTCAGCCTACATATTTGGATTCATGAAAGAGGAACAAAAATTACTTCATGCACAAAGTTCAAATAATGAGCAACATTCTACTACAGTATATAAGATGATTATTATTTTATCTGCATCTGTGCTAGTCTTTTCCGGGCTAAGGAATGAGAGAGTACCTGGTGAAAATGAGACAGTACCAATGTGTGTTATCTGCCATATTTCCATCTTCTTTTAGTGCAGCTGGGGACTTATCATGAAAATAGATAGTGAACTTAGGATTCCATTTGATATCCAACCAACAATGCGCTTCTAACTGAAACACACATGTCTGTCCCTGTTGATAAAAGGCTGGAAACTAGTCCAGTTAAAATTAATAGGACTAAAACAAGTCAGAAACATTTGATAAATGAAAAGATATAAAGACGTTTTATATTCATGACTTTCTTTTGAAGTTCCTAGTTCTCATGGTTGCATTGTTCAGAGAACAGGGAATATTGAACCAAAACAAATGGTAACAACAATCAGTCAGTTCCATTCCATGCAAAGGCATTGGTTGACTATAATGTATTTTCGTCAGTTGATTACTATGTTTTGGGGTACAAAAGACAAAAGAAGATATCTGATAAAATGTTTGATGTCTGCCGCCTCAAAGTTTTTGCACTATTATGTTGAACTGTAGGGCATTGAAGAAAAGCTATATAATAGACATCCATTGTGCTTATATTGAAAATTCACCGAGGCAAATACAAGTCACTTGCCATTAACAGCTGCATGCGTCATTTCATCAAGGTTTCAAATTTCATTTCAGCACAAATCTTTGCAATCCCTTCAGAAAAGGCAATTTTTTGTTCATTCACTATCTTTTTTCTATTTTTGCATGTATGTCCTGAACATTGTGTCCCTTCAGAAAAGGCTTCTAGACAATTTCTACAGCTTCCAATTATGCTTTTATTTTTACTGTCAACTTAACACAAGGTCTAAGACTCCAGTGTTGAGATATCAACATTAAGTACAGATTCAAATACACAAGCACATGAACTATGCTGCAGTTTTCTGCAGATTCAGAGGTGAAAGTTTAGTGAGTTCTTCTAGAAGTAAATCATAAATTACTCCACTAGGATTAATCCTTACTACAATAAGAATTGACACTTAACATCAGACTTAGTACTGAAAAATCTAGGGGAGAAAATATCCATTAGAAACAGAGAATGCTCGTAGAATTGAAAAAAAATCTTGTTACCAACATTCCTTCCATGCCACTGATTCCCACTACAATTTCACTACAATTTCAGCTTCTTGAATCATACCAACACCATTTGCTTCATCTTCAATTGCTAAGGTTGCCTTCCAGGTGTGCTCTTTTACCAGGCGTGTTATCTGGAAGTGCCATATAAAATAAATATGATTTCACTAAAAACCAAGTCTTAGGATCTTCTTTTTGCCAAGTTCAATTACAAGTGTTTCCCAAAATTTGTGAATATAAACAGTGGATAAAATGACACAAGAGATATTACACTATGGTTCCGCTTCTTCATCCATTGATCTATATAGAAAATAATTTTTTTATAAAAAGCAGCAAGAGTGATACAAGCAACTAATTGAAAAATATCATAATTAGAACCTAAATGAAATTAAGGCCTTTAAACCCTAATTCAGAAACACCACAAACGTTGATCACTCCTTTGATAAGTCAAGTTCATGCATTCAATCAAGAAAACAAAAGCTGAGGAAAGAATTGATGTTAGTCTCCCAACAATACATAGTTAATGCCTTTAAATATAAAACACCTAAAACAAAACTCTAAACTGACTTGGGTCTCATTAGAAGTATATTGGTCTAATTTTTTTTAAAATAAAAAGTCTTAAAAACATAATTTGATAATTAGAATCTAAAAGCCTAAAATGAAATTACAAACCATAATTATAACATAAAGGCCCAAAAATGAAAATTAAAGAAACATTTTATAATTAGCTCGTGCACTTTTGTTGATCTTTTAGATTTAACACTTGCACACATAGATATGTAACATCCCTTGGTCAAACTTTGGAATCTTCAAGTTTTGTAGCTTCTCTGTATTGAACTTCTATTATCAAGCATTGTATAGCTTCTTTCATCCTCTTTTTCCTTACCCTAGTCATTGGACCACCAATTCCATGTAAAGGATTTACATGATATTTGAAATCATCAACTTGCTTGGGAACTTCAGTTTGGTTAGCACATTGATCTCCGTTATTCTCCTATTCCTCGAAGGGATTCGTCCTCGAATTTCCTACATCAAATAAAGATAAATCAGCCACATTAAAAGTAGCACTAAATGATGATAAAATGTTCAAAGAAGTTTTAATTGCTAATTATTGAAGAATTTTCGTGCTTATAAAAGCCCAAGATGTATCCAAATCAAGTTTGATGTCAAACAATCAACTATCTTGAAGTCCAAGTCAAATTCTAATTTGATTCCTTATGGAAGATGCATGAAAATTTGGTGGATTCTTTGAAGATATTCTATCTTCAATAGGTTTTGGAAGGTTTTATAGAATAAATTTTAGTAGCTTCCAAATATAATTTGTAATCTGATTTGCTTAGTGATATAGGAGTTCTAAATTTTCCTTAATTTGCTTTCTTGACTCATTATTGTTTACTATTATAAATGTCATTCATACAAAACTTTGTAAGGAGAATGAGATATCAGTTTATCAAGACTTTATGATCTTTTTCAACTCGCTTCTTATGTAATTAGGGTTTCTAATCCGCTGATATTTGAGTTTCTAGAGCTGGTCGCCTAGAGGGTCTGTATCACTAACATTACCATAATCACTTGGCAGATCCAGTTTGTAGGCATTATCATTGATTCTCTCCAAAACTTGAAAAGGGCTATCTCCCTTGGGCTGCAATTTTGATTTTCTTTGTGAAGGAAACCTCTCATTTCGTAAGTGCACCCAAACCTAATCTCCAGGTTGGAAAAAAACTTTCAAACACTCCTTTGTTGGCTTGCTTGGCATATTTCTCATTCCTCCTTTCAATGTTATCTCGAACCCTTGCATGCAATTTCTTCACAAAATTTGTCTTTTTCTTTCCATCAAGATTAGCATGCTCATTAGCAGGTAAAGGGAAAATATACAAAGGAGTTAAATCCATAAACAACCTCAAAAAGAGAATAGGAAGAAGTAGAATGAACAATCCTATTATATGCAAACTCAATATGTGGCAAGCACTTCTCCCATTGTCTTAAGTTCCTTTGAATGTAGTACGCAACAATGTAGTAAGTGTCCTACTAACTACTTAAATTTGTCCATCTGTTTGAAGATGTACAACAGTAGAAAACAAGAGTTTAGTGCCTAATTTATTCTACAAAGTGTGCCAAAAATGACTTAAGAACTTAACATTTCTATCACTGACAATTGCCTTTGATAACCTATGCAAACAAACCACTTTCTTGAAAAACAAATTAGCTATATGTGTTGCAACATTGGTTTTAGAACATGCAATAAAGTGAGTCATCTTACTAAACCTATCAACAACAAATATGCTATCCTTTCTGATGCGGAGCATGGAGATGTCATTAATGGAAATTCAAGTTCAAATGCAAATAAGAAGAAGCTGGATCCTTTGAGCTATGATGGAGGTCCAATTATAAGAGTTAGAGCTAAACAAATGAAAGATGCACTTAGTGGGCTTATTTTTTATTTTTTTGGATCAATCTGCTCAAGAGGGAAATTGCATTGGCTGCCAAAGGTTTGTGAATTTACTTAGATTTGATACAAATAAAAAAAAAGTCGAATTCGAAGCCCACCAAACTTAGGAATTTCGTCAAGCAAGGATATATGTTAACTTATTAATAAATGGGATTAAGAGATAATTTTCTTTGTACTGAATTTCTATTTGGATTTATTTAACTGGACTTATGGTCGGTTTACCCGCCTAGTCTTTATTTATTTTTCTTTATGCACTTTAAATATCACAAATGGATGGTCGAACCTAATTAGTTTAATTTTATTTTATGTCTTTTATTTTCTTTATTATGGAAGGTCGAACCTCCTAACCAGTTTAATTTATTTTTATGTCTTTAATTCTTTTTTATGGAAGGTCAAGCCTCCATACTTTTAGTTTAATTTATTTAAATGGCCGGTTGAACCGCCTAATTTGTTTAATCAATATAAATCCAATATTTCTTTATATATATAGATATATATATATATATATATATATTAATTGAGTATTTATATAATTCCTGTTTTAACCAATATAATTGTGTGAATTAATTGGATTGACAATCTAGTTAATGAATGTGATTATATAGCTAGGATTATTAATCTTGTATTAATGATTCAAGTAACATCTACTAGTTTAATTGAGTTGCAACTCTTGGCTTAATTAAATTAGTAACGGAATTATATAATTTAAATTGTATATAATTAAGGTGATTGTTATATACAATTTAATGTTGGTGATGTCTTATTTGTTTAATGCTGGTTAGTAGTGGTGTTTAATTAAATTAGAGATTAATCTGTCTGAGCTTATCGGAATTAATCTAATTTGTAAGTATAGGAATCTGTCTGAGCTGATCGGGATTCTAAAACCAACTACTTAATAATGTATTTATCTATGATCAATCCCATGAAAAAAATAATTTCTTGCTAACGCATTTTTATATCATTTGTATTCCAAATTCCTTTTTAATTCTATTCACAAATCCAAAAACCCCAAAAATATTTATTTTTATTGTTGTTATTTTCTTGTTCTCAAAATACTAAAACTCCCAAAACCTTTTCCGATTAATGATTTTAATTTAAGAGTTGAGAAATCTCTGTGGATTCGATCCCTACTTTTCATATCTACATATGAATTGTTAGGTTTAAATTTGAAAGTTGTACGACATGTTTCGTCAGGGGTAGTTGTACTAATATTGTTAATGCTAGTTTAATTGATAAATTGTGATTGAAAACAACTAAACACCCTAATCCTTATAGATTGGAATGGCTAAACAATACTGGAGATCTTATGGTTACAAGGCAATAATTGATATCTTTCTTAATTGGACGTTATTCTGATTGAATTGTTCCCATGCATGCTACTCATATATTATTGGGACGACCTTGGCAATATGATAGGTGAGTTATGCATAATGGCTTTACTAACCGATATTCTTTTGTAATAGATGGGCGACCTATTCTTTTGAAGATCAGAAAATATTGAGTGAATGTAAGAGTGCACAAAAGAAAAAGAAGATGCACGAGCAAAAGGAGAGCTGTGAGAAAAGCCATGAGAGGCGTGAGAAAATAGAGGAAAAAAGACTAGAAATAGAGGGGATGTGCCATGAGAAAAAGAATATTGAGAGGTCACATGCAAAAGGAGAGAATAGTGTGCAAATAGTGGCAAAACAAGAGGTAAAAGGAAATTTCTATGCAAGAGAGGGTGAGGTTCGAAAGGCTTATCTATCTAGGCAATCCATGTTCTTTTTGGTATTCAAAAAAGCGAATTTAACTATTTCTTTTAACCCAAATCTCTCTTCTCTTCCTAGTTCTTTTCAAACTCTATTGCAGGAATTTGAATAATTGTTTCCCAAAACTATGCTAGAAGGATTTCCACCATTTAGAGAGATTGAACATCAAATTGACTTCATTGCTGGAGCACAAATTCCAAAACGACCACCAAGGAGTTACAAAGGCAAATGGATGAATTGTTGTCTAAGGGCTTGATAAGAGAAAGTATGAGTCCATGTGCAGTATCATTGCATTTGGTGCCTAAAAAAGATGATTCTTGGCGAATGTGTGTTGATTGTCGAGCAATTAACAAAATTACGGTAAAGTATCGCCACCCCATTCTTTGTTTAGATAATATGTTAGATGAATTACATGGTGCTTGCATATTCTCTAAGATTGATTTAATGGCTGGTTATATGAATAGTTAGTTATGCCTTTTGGATTAACTAATGCACCTAGTACTTTCATGAGATTAATGAACCATGTTTTATGTAGCTTTATTGGGAAATTTATTGTTGTCTACTTTGATGACATACTTAGATAAATAGTACATTGACAATGTCTGTCATACGACTCTCAAATTTAAACCTAACAATTTCTATGTAGATAGGGAAAGTGGGGATCAAATGCACAGAGATTTGTTAACTCTTAAATTAAAACAATTAATCGGAAAAAGTTTCAGGAGTTTTGGTATTTTGAAAATAATAAAATAACAATAATTAAAATAAATATTTTTGGGATTTTTGGATTTGTAAACATAATTAAAACGAAATTTGGAATACAAATAATATAAAAAGTGTTAGTAAGGAAATAGTATCAAGTTATATTTTTTATGAGATTAATCATAAATAAAGACATTATTAAGTAATTGGTTTTAGAATCCCGATCAACTCAGACAGATTCCTATCATTACAAATTAGATTAATGTCTATCAACTCAGATAGATTAATCTCTAATTTAATTAAAACATCACTACCAACCAGCGTGTATAGGATGCTCAATCAAATTGTATTAAGTAAATAAGGCATCACCAACATTAAATTGTATATAAAAATCAGATTAATTATATATAATTTAAATTATATTATTTCGCTACTAATTTAATTAAGTCAAGAGCTACAACTCAATTAAACTAATAAATGCTACTTGAATCATTAATACCATATTAATAATCCTAGCTATATAATCACATTTATTAACTAGATCGTCAATCCAATTAATTCACACAATTATATTAATTAAAATAGAAATTATATAAATACTCAATTAATATATATATATATATAAGTATATTAAATAAATATACAAATATATATATATATATAAAGAAATATTGGATTTATATTAACTCAACAAATTCGACTAAAAGTATGGAGATTCGATCTTTCATAAAAAAAAATTAAACTAATTAGGTGGCTCAGCTATCCATTTGCAATATTTAAAGTGCATAAAGTAAAAATAATAAAGACTAGCCAGGTAAACCAACCATAAGTCCAGTTAAATAAATCCAAATAGAAATTAAATACAAAGAAAATTATATCATAATATCATTTATTAATAACTTAACACATATCTTTGCTAACAAAAGGAAATTACTCACAATACATATTTAATAAATATAAGATGAAATTTATATACATTAGAAAGAAAAATTGAAAAATAAACTCCCTGGAAATTTTGAAATTATCTAGACGGAATTTCTTTACTAAATTTTACAAAATACAATGGAAATTATATTAATATGAAGATTGAAATAAAAGAAAGAAATTACAAAAGAAATTGAGAAGATTGGAGCTAAATTACTTCCTTTTATTTCCAAAATGTACTAAAAGACACTGAAAAATTTATAAACAAAGAAAATGTGAAAGATACCCATTAAATAACATAATTAACCGATTTTTAAATAAAATATAGTCATTAAGTAGCATTAAAATTATAAAAATCAGTCAATTTATGAGTACATCAAATTCCCCCACACTATCTCTTTGCTTGTCCTCAAGCAAAATATAAATACAAAATATACAAGTATAAATAACTTAAGCAAGATGAATAAGGTAATAAAGTGTTATATTAATTTCAATACAACTTTCACAATTAATCATTTTTTACTTGAAAGGCAATTGTGCTCGTGTGTTTGAATATCATTTACAAATTTAACATTAATATTCAAAGTTAACAAAATGTGATACGACCCTTACTTGTCTATCAAACAAGACCCGCAACAACCTTTTGATACTATTACCAAAGATGATGACAAAATGTTCAAAGATGTTTTAACGGCTTATAATTGAAGAATTTTCAAGCTTAGAAAAGCTCAATATGAATTCAAATCAAGTTGGATGTCAAACAGTCAACTATTTTGCGATTGATTCTTGTAATCCAAGTCAAAGTGATATGAACCCCGTCCTAACATGTAGAACAAAACCCAAATTAAATAAAATCGTCCAAGAATCGTTTCTAGGTGGTTGCTATGGTGAAACAGCGACCCATTGCTTATATGACAAGCAAGAACCTTAGTATAAGAAAGATTCCACAATCAACCCACCAATCATTAATTCATAAGTCAAGAACAAATGTTCTTCAAAGAATCAAAGATAAAAAAATCTCTACATCTTTATTGATAAACTGATATATTCTCCTTTACAAAGTCTTGTATGAATGTTATTTATAATAGTAAAACCCTAATAATTAAGAAAGAAAGTTAAAGAAAACCTAGGACTCCTAAATCACTAAGGAAATCATATTACAAATTATATTTGAAAGTTACTAAAATTTATTCTATAAAATCTTTCAAATTCTATTTAAGATAGAAAATCTCCAAAGAATCCTCCAATTTTCGTGCATCTTCCATAATGAATCAAATTAGACTTTGACTTGGACTCTAAAAATCAAGCACTACAAGATAATTGACTATTTGACCTCCAATTTGATTTGGATTCATCTTGGACTTTTCTAAGCACGAAAATTCTTCAATAATTAGCATTTAAAACCTCCTTGAATATTTTGTCATCAAAAGATCACGAATTAGGAGCCTTTAGTTATCAAACAACTAAGAATCCTAATTATAAGTGGTGAAATTCTTAGAGAATTTCAAAGCAAAGTTCTCACAAGAAATTTAAGAAAAAAAAACTCAAAATTGTATTCAATCATAATCATCTAAATTGTTCTAATTACATATATAGAAGAAAGAGTTCAAATCCTTGTTTGATTAGAAACTCTACTTATTTTTTAAAAAAGAAACCAAATCTACTAAAATATCAAATCTATCCAGATTTCCTTATTCAAAAAGGAAAACAAATAACATAATAAATTTAGTAGATACCAAATCTGTTTAGATTTCCAAATTCTAATAGAAAATGAATAAACCCTAAACTCCTTATGGTATGGACAAAATTCCTAAGCTTGGCGTGCTTCGAATTCGGCTTTCTTCTCATTTGTATCAAATCTAATTAAATTCACAAGTCTTTGGCAGCCAATGCAATTTCCCTCTTGAGCAAATTAATCTAAATAACACAAAATATGCACATTAAGTGCATTTTTTATTTGTTTAGCTCTAACTCTTGTTATTGGACCTATATCATAGCTCAAAGGAACCAACTTCTTCTTATTTGCATTTGAACTCGAATTTTCATTAATGACATCTCCATACTTCACATCAGTCTCCCATTCCTCAAAAGGATTCGCCCTTGAATCATCACCTGCATAATCGAAAGGAAGCAAATCAGAAATATTAAAAGTACTGATACGAACCCCACCCTAACTTGTAGAGCGAAACCCAAATCAATAAAGTCATCCAAGAATCGTTTCTAGATGGTTGCTATGGTGGAACCGCGACCCATTGCTTATATGACAAGCAAGAACCTTGGCATAAGAAAGACGACACAATCAACCCACAAAGCATTGATTGATAAGTCAAGAACGAATGTTCTTCAAAGAACCAAAGAGAAATAATCTCTACATATTTATTGATAAACTGATATATTATCCCCCTTACAAAGTCTTGTATGAATTATATTTATAATAGTAAAACAAGAATGAAAATTAAGAAAGCAAATTAAGGAAAATCTATAACTCCTAAATCACTAAGGAAATCAGATTACAAATTATATTTGGAAGCTACTGAAATTTATTCTATAAAATCTTTCAAATCCTATTTAAGATAAAAACTCTTCAAAAAATCCACCAAATTTTCGTGCATCTTCCATAAGGAATCAAATTAGACTTTGACTTGGGCTCCAAGAATGAAGCACCATAAGATAGTTGACTGTTTGACCTCCAACTTGATTTGGATTCATCTTGGACTTTTCTAAGCACGAAAATTCTTCAATAATTAGCAATTAAAACCTCTTTGAACATTTTCTCATCAAGTAGCATTGACATTATATTCACCAGGAAGAGCTAATTTGTAAGCATTTTCATTGATCTTTGCAACAACTTGAAAAGGACCATCTCCTCTCGGTTGAAGATTTTAACGCCTTTGCATAGGAAACCTTTCCTTGCATAAATTCAACCATACTCAATCACCAGGCTCAAAAATCATTTTCTTTCTTCCATGATTTATTTGAGTCATTGCTTGCTGATTTCTTTTCTCAATATTTTGCTTAACTGTTTCATGATTTTTTCGCACATATTCTGCCTTTTTAGCTCCATCAAAATTAACTTCGACTCAAAGCATCAGTAATAACATTTTCCTTTCCCTTCTTGTACTTGATGATGTATGGAAACGATTTAATGAATTCACTCCATTTAGCATGTCATTTATTCAACTTATTTTGTCCCTTCAAATACTTCAAGCTCTCATGATCAGTATGGATAACAAATTCCTTAGGAAGAAGATAGTGCTGCCATGTTTCCAATGCTCTTACTAAATCATACATCTCTTTGTCATAAGTTAGATATTTTAGTGCAACACAATGCATCTTTTCACTAAAATAAGCAATTGGCTTTTCTCCTTGCAAAAGGACAACGCCAATACCAACTCCCGAAGCATCACATTTAATTTCAAAAGTGTTATCAAAGTTAAGTAATGCAAGAATAGGAGTAGCAGTTAATTTTTCCTTTAACATGTTAAATGTTCTTTCTTGTTCATCCCCCCATTTAAATCTGATATTTTTTTATAACTTTAGTTAAAAGGGCAGCAATGCTAGACAAATCCTTAACAAATAGTCTATAAAAACTTGTCAAATCATGAAAACTTCTAACTTCCCCCACATTCTTAGGTGTTGGCCAGGTTTCAATAACTGTAACATTTTCATTATTTACTTCAATTCCATGTTTGACTAACAACATATCCTAAAAAGATAACTTTATGCAAACAAAATGAACAATTAACAAGCTTAGCATACAAGTTTTGTTCTCGTAAAGCACAAAAAACAACTTTAACATGCAAAATATGCTCATCAAGTGAATTGCTATACACAAGTATATCATTAAAGTAGATAACAACAAATTTCCCAATAAAGCTATGTAAAACATGGTTAATTAATCTCATGAAAGTACTAGGTGCATTAGTTAATCCAAAAGGCATAACTAACCATTCATATAAACCATATTTTTTCTTAAAAGCAGTTTTCCATTCATCTCCAATTCTCATACGAATTTGATGATAATCAGCCATTAAATCAATCTTAGAGAATATGCAGGCATCATGTAATTCATCTAACATATCATATAAACGAGGAATAGAGTGGCGATACTTTACTGTAATTTTATTAATTGCTCGATAATTAACACACATTCGCCAAGAACCATTTTTTTTAGGCACCAATAGCACGAGTACTAAAATTTGTAATTTGAAATTTGAAATTTAGGCACCATCAGTTTGAAATTTGTGCTCCAGTAATGAAATCAATTTGGTGTTCAATCCTTCTAAGTGGTGACAATCCTTCTAGCATTGTTTCGGGAAACAATTTTTCAAATTCCTGCAACAGAGTTTGAAAAGAACTAGGAAGAGAAGAGAGATTTATGTTAGATTAAATAGTTAAATTCGCTAATTTGAATACCAAAAGAATCATGGATTGCTTAGATATATATAGGCCTTTCGGACCTTACCCTCTCTTGCATAGAAACTGTCTTTTATATCTTGTTTTGTCACTCTTTGCACACTATTATCTCCTTTTGCATGTTCCCTCTCAAGAATTTTTTTCTCATGGGACATCCCTCTATTTCCTCTCTTTTTCACGCCTCTCATGGCTTTTCTCATTACTCTCCTTTTGCTCGTGCATCTTCTTTTTCTTTTGTACACTCTCACATTCACTTAATATTTTCTGATCTTCAAACACCTCTTTTGGTGAGAAGGACAGCAACTTATGAGTAGCATACATGGAACACCATCAGATAAAACCCGATCAGAATAATGTCAAATTGAGAAAGATATCAATGATTGTCTTGTAATCCTAAGATCTCCAGTATTGTTCAACTATTGCAATCTATAGGGATTAGGGTGTTTAGTTGTTTTCAATCCCAATTTATCAACTAAACTAGCATTAACAACATTAGTGGCGAACAACTAAGAACCCTAATTATAAGTGGCGAAATACTTAGAGAATTTCAAAGCAAAGCTCTACTTTAAGAGAAAAATCAAAATTGTATTCAATCATAATTATCTGAATTGTTCCAATTACATATATAGAATAAAGAGTTCAAATCCTTGTTTGATTAGGAACTCTACTTATTTTTAAAATAAAATAAAAAACCAAATCTACTAAGATATCAAATCTATCCAGATTTCCTTATTCAAAAAGGAAAACAAAATAGCACAATAAATCCAGTAGATACCAAATCTGCTTAGATTTTCAAATTCTAATATAAAGCGAATAAACCCTAAACTCCTTATGGTATGGACGAAATTCCTAAGCTTGGTGGGCTTTGAATTCGACTTTCTTCTCATTTGTATCAAATCTAATTAAATTCACAAGTCTTTGGCAGCCAATGCAATTTCCCTCTTGAAAAGATTGATCTAAATAACACAAAATAAGCCCATTAAGTGCATATTTCATTTGTTTAGCTCTAGTTTCTGTAATTGGACCTCCATCATAGCTCAAAACATCCAGTTTATTCTTATTTACATTTGAACTTGAATTTTCATTAATGGCATCTCTATGCTCCGCATCAAAAAATCCACTCATTGAGCAGGTAACTAATTTGGAAGAAAAATGGGGTTTTGGGCTTGTTGGCTACGTCAATGGTCGATTTCCTGGTAGAAAATCCATTGAAGAGCAGTGTTTCAAGTGGAATGTACAATTTAATTTCTTCATCCACACTTGTGGTTGGTTGGTGTTTAAATTCAAAAGTAAGGCAGATTGAGAACGGGTACTGAGGCAAGGGCAATACTTCATCTATGGTAAGCCATTACTTCTGAAATTTCTTACATATGACTTTGATTATGGTACTGAAGCTATTAGCTGTATGCCTGCATGGGTTCAGCTACATAACCTTCCTCTTAGTTGTTGGTCAAAAGAGGCCCTTAGCATTATCGCCTTTAAAATTGGGAAACCTATTGCCATGGATATGCTTACTTCGAAGATGGAACGCATTTCTTATGTAAGGGTGCTGAATGAGGTTGATTTGTCTACGGAGTTAGTGAGGAAAGTCCTATATGTTACCTTCTGGCCAGAAATCCCAAGAAGTGGTGTATGAACATGAGCCGAAGTACTGTAAAGATTGCAAGTGCTTTGGCCATTTGGTCCAAGCCTGTCCAAGGAAGAATGTCGAGGGAGTAGAGAAAGTTGTTACAGGGGATCATGATTTGGGTAAAAGGCAGAATATTTTCAAGGAGTCATAGGCACCTTTAGAGGCTGCAATGGTAGCTAATGGCCTCAGAAATGACAAAGGCACGAGGAAAACTTCCCAGTGTTCCTGACAAGTTTGGGAAGAATACTGGAGCTATGTTGGGTCTACGTCCAATTCTAATTCTGAAGACAGATTGGCCCCGATTCCAGTGGTGAAGACACACACCCAAATTCTCAGGAGATGTTGGAGATCCCAGATGTGCCAAGAGTGGCTCAAGATAATGGATATCAAGGTGCTGATCAAGCTGAAGTTTTCAACCAAGTTGATGATTTCAAATATTATGTAAATCTTTTGCATGGAATTGGTAGTCCAATGACTAGGGCAAGGACAAAGAGGATGAAAGAAGCTTAACAAGGTTTGATAATAGATTTTTATTACAAAGAAGCTGCAAAACTTGAAGATTCCAAAGCTTCACCAAGGGAGGTTACATATCTATGTGTGTAAGGGTTAAATATGGAAGATAAATAAGAGTGCAAGAGCTAATTAGAGAATTTTCCTTTAATTTTCGTTTTTCGGCCTATGTTATAACTATCATGTGTAATTTTGTTTTGATTTTTTAGATTCTAATTATCAGATTATGCTTTTAAGACTTTTTATTTAAAGAATAATTCGGCTCAGTTTACTTGTAATCAGGCCCAAGTCAATTCAGGGTTTCTTTTAGGTGTTTTCTATTTAAGAACATTAAATATGTATTGTTTGGAGAAAAAAACATCAATTCAGAAGAATTATTCAGGAAAAGTCTTAGCTTTTGTTTTCTTGTGTTCTTCATTGAATGCATGAACTTGACTTATCAAATGAGTGATCAACCTTTGTGGCGTTTATGAATTAGGGTTTAAAGACTTTAGTTTCCTTTAGATTCTAATTCTGATATTCTTCAATTCGTTCCTTGTGTAATTAGGGTTTCTAATCCGTTGAGATTTGGATTCTTAGGGCTGATCACCTAGAGGGTCTGTATCAATTGGTATCAAAACTTTGGTTTTGAGGTAAGTTTGTTTATAGCATTTTTTTGTTTCTTGATATTCTTAATTTTAAAAAAAAATTCTGATCTTTGTTATTTTTTAATAAAAAAAAAAGTTACAATCTTGAAAAGTTCTTGAATTTAATTGAATTCTCGCACTATTTAGAACTTTTTCTTATAAAAGTTTTGATTTTTGATTGACTCTTGATCTAAATGCTTTGAAATATTGAATCTTGCTATTGAATTTGAGTCAATATTGTTGAAATTCGTTTCTTCTTGTCTTTCATGAATCATGTGGACCTTGTTTCTGATTTTTAAAAAAAAAAATCGTGCAAAAAAAATGGAAAAAAAAGAAAAGAAATGAAAGAACAAGAACAAGGTTGTTTCCGTGTGTTTTGGGATTTCCAACAATTTGCTGATTCTAGTGATTTCTTTCATATGCCTTTTACTTATGTTTGAAGTTTTATTATTTTTCTTGATTCTTTAGAATTTGTCATCTTTGATTTTCGAATATCTAAATTGCTTCAACTAAGTCTTTAACACTCTGGTTTTTGAGATTGCCGCTATCTGCTTCTTTGAGTTTGTTGAGTTTGTGATTCCATTAAGAACTTAAAGGAGACAGCTAGGGTTTTTGAGTGGTAAAAGGCAAGAGTGAATATCATTAAAGAAAAAGTCAAAAAGACTAAAATACGATGGTTACCTATTTGATTGAATACAAACACGTGAGGGAGAGTAAGGAACAAAATTATTTTTTTTTCTTTTCCTTTTGCACAGGTTAACAACATGAGTAAGGAAGGAGGCGAATCACATGATACTGATATGAAATTGTTCATCAAGGCTGTCCAAGATCAATTCAAATTGTTGAATGCTAGGATGAGAGAATTGGAGTCCTCTTCTGTTTTGAAAACAAAACATGAAACTGATAAAGAAGAAGACGTTGATTCTGAATTGGAAAGGAGAAGTCATAGACAAAACAAGAAGTTCAATTTCAAGAGGGACAACAATTTAGGTAGCATAAAGATAAAAATTCCAGCCTTTCAAGGAAAGAATGATCTTGAATTGTATTTGGATTGGGAAAGAAAGATTGAGCATGTATTTGATTGTCATAATTACTTCGAGGAGAAGAAAGTAAAATTAGCAGCTGTGGAGTTTACAGATTATGCAAGCATATGGTGGGATCAATAGACACGGGAATGGTGAAAGACCAATTTAGTCATGGGAAAAGATGAAGACAGTGATGCGCAAAAGATTCATACCCAGCCATTACTATAGAGATTTGTATAGGAAGTTACAAGGGTTGGTTCAAGTATCTAAAAGTGTAGATGATTATTACAAGGAGATGGAAATCGCCATGATTAGAGCAAACATAGATGAAGACAGAGAAGCAACAATGGCAACATTCATTGATGGATTAAATAGGGAAATTGCTGATGTGGTTGATTTGTAACATTATGTAGAGATGGAGGATTTATTGCACAAGGCTATTAAAGTGGAAAAGCAAATCAAGGCAAAGATATTTAGATCTAGCTCGTCCTATGGTTCTTTATCAAATTGGAAGGACAACAAAGCTAGATTGAAAACAAAAGATGAAGCAAATTTGAAGAATTCTGTTTCGATTCCTCCTAAAGGTAATTCTGAAATTAAATTTGAATCTAAACCACATTCTAGATCACATGATATTAAGTGCTTTAAGTGCCAATGATTCGAACATATTGCTTCAGAATGTTCCAACAAAAGAGTTATGGTTGTAAAGGCAGATGGTAAAATATCAAGTGATGATAAGATGGCACCATTGGAAGAAGGTTATGATGTTGATGAAGTGGAAGAACCAGTTCATGGAGATTTGCTAGTTACAAGGAGAGCGTTAAGCATACAACCTAAGGGTTATGGAAATAAGGAGCAACGAGAGCATATTTTTCACACAATATGCCATGTGAAGGACAAGGTATGCACACTAATTATTGATAGTGAGAGTTGTACTAATGTTGCCAGTATTTTGTTGGTAGAAAAATTGAAATTGCAGACCATGAGACATCCAAAACCACACAAGTTACAGTGGTTAAATGATTTTGGAGAAGTGAAGGTGAACAAGCAAGTTTAAGTTTTGTTCTCAATTGGCAAGTACAAGGATGAGGTTCTTTGTGATATGGTACCGATGCATGCTGGTCATATTTTGCTTGGGCGTCCATGGCAATTTGATAGGAAGGTGTTGCATGATGGGTACAAAAATCGATATTCTTTTGTCATGAACAATCGAAAAGTTGTATTAGCCCCTCTCAGACCTTTGCAAGTAGTAGATTAGAATAGCAAGATAGTGCAAAATGAGAGAGACAGAAAAATATGAGCAAGAAAATAGAAGGAGAGCAAGTAATACTAAGAAAAAAATGGAGAGAAAAGTGAACAAAAATGAGAGAATGAGGAGAAAGAAAAAGAAGCAAAAAAATGAATGTTTTTGCAGAAAAACATGAGGTCAAGAGTGTAATGATGGCAAGGAAAACAGTACTTGTACTTATGTACAAGGATGTTTATCTTTCTACTAATGACCTTAATTCATCTTTGCCTAGTGTTGTTGTGTCTTCATTGTAGGACTTTGAAGATCTATTTCCTAAGGACTTTGTTGAGGCATTGAGCATTAAATAGACTTTATACCTGGTTCTGCCATACCTAACTGACCAGTTTATAAAGCTAATCCAGAAGAAACAAATGAGATACAAAGGCAAGTGGATGAGCTGCTGCAAAAGGGATTTTTAAGGGAGAGTCTTAGCCCATGTTCAGTTCCTGTTATCTTAGTTCCGAAGAAAGATGGAGCATGGAGCATGTGTGTGAATTGTCGATCCATTAACAAGATAACGGTAAAGTATAGACACCCTATCCATTGCTTAGATGATATGCTAGATGAATTGCATGACTCTAAATTAGTTTCTAAGATAGATTTTAAAAAATAGATATCATAAGATTCGCATGAAAGAGGGAGATGAATGGAAGACAGCATTTAAAACAAAACATGGATTGTATGAGTGGCTAGTAGTGCCTTTTGATTTAACTAATGCACCTAATCATGAGATTAATGAATTATGTCTTGCGTGCTTTCATGAAAAAATTTGTGGTAGTTTACTTTGATGATATTTTAGTATACAGCAAAAGTTTGGATGAATACATGAAACATTTGCATGCCGTTTTTAGTGTGTTAAGGGGCCACCAATTTTATATGCTAATCTTAAGAAGTGCACGTTTTGCATGGAATTTGTTGTATTTCTTGGATATGTTGGAATAAGTGTAGATGAAGAGAAGGTAAGGGCAATAAGGGACTCGCCTACACCTAAGAATACGAGCAAGGTGAGAAGTTTTCATAGTTTGACAAGTTTTATACAAGGTTTGTTAAGGATTTCAGTTCCATTGCTGCATCTTTGAATGAATTTGTTAAAAAGAATGTTGTTTTTAAGTGGGGTGAAATGCATGAAAAGACTTTTAACACTTTGAAAGATAAGGTAACTAATGCACCATTGCTGAGTTTGTCTAACCTTGACAAAGCTTTTGAAATAAAATGTGGTGCATCTGGGATTGGAATAGGGATTGTTTTGATGCAGGATTCCAAACCTATTATTTACTTTAGTGAAAAGTTAAGTGGGACAGCATTAAACTATCCTACTTATGACAATGAGCTTTATGCATTAGTGAGAACTCTACAAACATGGCAACATTACTTGTGGCCAAGGGAATTCATTATTCATTCTGATCATGAGAATTTGAAGTTTCTAAATACCCAAGGTAAGCTTAATAAGAGACATACTAAGTGGCTAGAGTTCATAGAAACGTTTCCTTATGTAATCAAGTACAAGCATGGGAAGGAAAATGTTGTGGCTCATGCATTGTCCAGGAGGTATGTATTACATACTTCATTGCAAACTAAATTGCTTGGTTTTGAATTGCTTAAGGATTTGTATGCTAATGATTCTGATTTCATCCAAACATGAAAAACATGTGCTAAGTGTGCATTTGGTGATTTCTATAGGCATGAAGTATTTCATTTCAAAAATGACAAACTGTGTGTGCCTATTTGTTCTGTTCGTGAGATGTTTGTTAGGGAAAGTCATAATGGAGGTTTGATGGGTCACTTTGGAGTTCAAAAGACTTTAGATATTTTGCATGAGCATTTTTATTGGCCTAAAATAGCTTGATGTGCGATCTATTTGTGATAAGTGTATTACATGTAGGCAAGCAAAATCTAAGGTTAAACCTTATGGAATGTACACCCCTTTACTTGTGCCCAATCAACCTTGGATTGATATATCTATGGACCTTGTTTTAGGATTGCCTATGACTCAAAATGAAAAGGATAGCATATTTGTTGTTGTTGATAAATTTAGTAAGATAGCTCACTTTATTGCATGTTCTAAAACCAATGATGCAACACATATTGCTGATCTGTTCTTCAAGGAAGTGGTTCGTTTGCATGGGTTACCAAAGACAATTGTCAGTGATAGAGATGTTAAGTTCTTAAGTCATTTTTAGCGCACTTTGTGAAATAAATTAGGCACTAAACTCTTGTTTTCTACCATTGTGCATCCTCAAACAGATGGACAAAGTAAAGTAGTTAATAGGACACTCATCATGCTATCATTCAAAAAAAACTTAAAGCAATGGGAAAAGTGCTTGCCACATATTGAGTTTGCATATAATAGGACTGTTCATTCTACTTCTTCCTATTCTCCTTTTGAGGTTGTTTATGGCTTTAACCCTTTAACTCCTTTTGATATTTTCCTTTTACCTGCTAATGAGCATGCTAATCTTGATGAAAAGAAAAAGACAAATTTTGTGAAGGAATTGCATGCAAGGGTTTGAGATAACATTGAAAGGAGGAATGAAAAATATGCCAAGCAAGCCAACAAGGGGCGTTTGAAAGTTGTTTTCCAACCTGGAGATTGGGTTTGGGTGCACTTACAAAATGAAAGGTTTCCTTCACAAAGGAAATCAAAATTGCAGGGGAGATGACCCTTTTCAAATTTTGGAGAGAATCAATGATAATGCTTACAAATTGGATCTACCAAGTGATTATGGTAATGTTAGTGCTACTTTTAATGTGGCTGATTTCTCTTTGTTTGATGCAGGAGATTCGAGGACAAATCTTTATGAGGAAAGGGGGAATAATGGAGATCAATGTGCTGACCAAGCTGAAGTTTCCAAGTAAGTTGATTATTTCAAATATTATGTAGATCATCTGCATGGAATTGGTGGTCCAATGATTAGGGCAAGGACAAAGAGAATGAAAGAATGTTTACAAGGTTTGATAATAGATGTTCATTACAAAGAAGCTGCAAAACTTAAAGATTTCAAAGCTTCACTAAGGGAGGTTACATATCTCTGTGTGCAAGGGTTAAATTTGGAAGATCAACAAGAGTGCACGAGCTAATTAGAGAATTTTCCTTTAATTTTCATTTTTCGACCTTTATGTTATAACTATCATGTGTAATTTCTTTTTGAACTTTTAGATTCTAATTATCAGATTAGTCTTTTAAGACTTTTTATTTAAAGAATAATTAGCCACAGTCTACTTGTAATTGGGCTAAGTTAGTTTAGGGTTTCTTTTAGGTGTTTTCTATTTAAGGACATTAATTATGTATTGTTTGGGGATTGAATATCAATTTAGAAGAACTATTCAGGAAAAACCTTAACTTTTGTTTTCTTGTGTTCTTGATTGAATGCATGAACTTGACTTATCAAATGAGTGATCAACCTTTGTGACGTCTCTGAATTAGGGTTTAAAGACCTTAGATTCCTTTAGGTTATAATTCAAATATTCTTCAACTCGCTCATTGTGTGATTAAAGTTTCTAATGCTTTGAGATTTGGGTTTCTATGGCTGGTCGCTTAGAGGGTCTATATCATTTCTACTCATTTACAGCTTCAACTTTTGATAGATCTACTTCAATTCCTTTGATTCATGACCCAAAAACACCACTTGATCCAGACAAAACTCACATTTCTTAAACTTAGCAACCAACTTCTTCTTTCGAAATGTTCCCAACACTATCTATCCTTAGATGCTCTTATGTTGCTCCTTATCCTTTGAATACACTAGAATGTCATCAATAAATACAATCACAAATTGATACAAAAACGGGTGAAAAACTCTATTCATAAGATCCATAAACATAGTTGGTATATTACTTAATCTAAAAGGCATCATGGTGTACTCATAATATCCATATCTTGTTCTAAATGCTTTTTTGGAAATATCACTCTCTTCAATCTTTAGTTGATGATATCCCGATCTTAGATCAATCTTAGATAATACTCAAGCTCCTCATAACTAATCAAACAAATTCTTAATCCTTGGCAAATGATACTTATTCTTAATAGTAAGCTTATTTAGCTGATACGAACCCCGTCCTAACCTGTAAAACGAAACCCAAATCAATAAAGTCGTCCAAAAATCATAACTATGTGGTTGCTATGGTGAAACCGCGACCCATTGCTTATATGACAAGCAAGAACCTTGGTATAAAAAAGATGTCACAATCAACCCACCAAACATTGATTAATAAGTCAAGAACGAACGTTCTTCAAAGAACCAAAGATAAATAATCTATACATCTTTATTGATAAACTGATATATTATCCTTATAAAATTTTGTATGAATGATATTTATAATACCAAAACAATAATGAATTAAGAAAGCAAATTAAGGAAAATCTAGAACTCCTAAATCACTAAGAAAATCAGATTACAAATTATATTTGGAAGTTACTAAAATTTATTCTATAAAACCTTTCAAATCCTATTTAAAATAGAAAATGTTCAAATAATCCACCAAATTTTCGTGCATCTTCCGTAAGGAATCAAATTAGAATTTGACTTGGACTCCAAAAATGAAGCACTACAAGATAGTGATACGAACCCCGTCCTAACCTGTAGAACGAAACTCAAATCAATAAAGTCGTCCAAGAATCATTTATAGGTGGTTGCTATGGTGGAACCGCGACCCATTGCTTATATGACAAGCAAGAACCTTGATATAAGAAAGGCGTTACAATCAACCCACCAAGTATTGATTGATAAGTCAAGAAGAAATGTTCTTTAAAGAACCAAAGAGAAATAATCTCTACATTTTTTTTTGATAAACTGATATCTTCCTCCTTACAAAGTATTATATGAATGATATTTATAATAGTAAAACCCTAAATAATTAAGAAAGCAAATTAAAAAAAACTAAAAATTTTAAATCACTAAGGAAATGAGATTACAAATTATATTTGGAAGCTACTGAAATTTATTATATAAAATCTTCCAAATCCTATTTAAGATAGAAAATCTTCAAAGCATCCACCAAATTTTCGTGCATATTACATAAAGAATCAAATTAGACTTTGACTTGAACTCCAAGAATGAAACACCAACTTGATTTGGATTCATCTCGAACTTTTCTAAGCACGAAAATTCTTCAAAATTAGCAATTAAAACTTCTTTAAACCTTTTCTCATCAGATAGTTGAATGCTTGACCTCAAACTTGATTTAGATTCATCTTGAGCTTTTATAAGCACAAAAATTCTTCAATAATTAGCAATTAAAATATCTTTGAACCTTTTCTCATCATTAGCTCTCGATAATCAATACATATCCTTGTTGTTCCATTTCTTTATGAATAACACAGGTGCTCCCTATAGGGATATACTTGGTCAGATAAATCCTGAATATTATTGTAGTTGCACCTTTAAACTCTTGCAATTCCATTGATGTCATTCTATAGGGTGCCTTAGATATCAATGCAACACTAGAGAATAAATAAATATTAAACTTCACTTGTCAATTTGGGGTTAATCCTAGCAAGTCCTTCGGAAATACATTAGTATATTCTCGCACTGTAACACCTTACTCATTACTTTGAATAGATATTTCATTGTGGATGATTAAGGAATTAAATTGGAAATTGTTGTTGTAAGTGAAGAAATAGAAAGGTTTTTTCAATTTGAGATTTCTTTGAAATTTGATGGACTTGATTGAAAGGAGTTACAAGCTGAGGGACTTGATTGAAAGGAGTTACAAGCTGAGGGACTTGATTGAAAATTTGAAGAAAGCATGGGAACTTTCTTTCCTCCCTCAAAACCGCCACTTCATCTCCAAGAAGGAAGATTTTATCTTCCTTCAAATTAAGACTCTTTCTTGAGAAATATCAAGGGGGTGATGGTGTGGACATTAAATGACTATTACACTTGTAAGATTTGAGGAAAGCTAGCTTAATGACTAACCTCTAAGACTAGTCTATGGTTTCTTAACTTTCAAGAACACTTATGCTATTTACATATGATAATTTTCTTCCTCTTTCTCTTTTGGTTATTCAATAAAACAATAGAGAAACATTCACTAATTCAGAGCTTTTGAGAAGTAAAGGGAAGAAGGGAATAAAGCTAGTTTAACGTAAACTTTGCAAGGTGAGTTTAACTTCCTTGTCTTCATGAGAATTACATATTAATTTCTTGTAAATTGTTTATAATGTTTCTACACGCTTCTATATGTTTTGTATGTCAAGTATTGAATTTAAAAATTTGAAAACCTTTATTCTGAGGAGGTTGCTATAAATTCATAATAAAAAAAAAAGAAAGTTACTATTATTATGTAAAGTACTATTCATCCAAAAATTTAAACTTCATGAATATTTTTTTAATCATTGGATTATGTTCTTGCATAATTTGAATAATTTTTGTTTGATTATGTTGGGATTAGGATTGTTAATGAAAATAGGTTTTTTAAAAATAAATAAAATACCCTTTTTTAAAAATAAAAAAATAGTCGAGCAATAGTTATGCTTGATGTTTCTTGAATGTCCCCTCTGGTATGCGTAATACATGGACTTGGACATCGCTTCTTTTGATTATCATTTTGCCAATTGCTTCATTCTCCGTTGGTCTATTGAGTCAAGCTGGAAGGATAGCCAACTTATAATAGCTTTCCTTGGTATGGCCATTTTTGTTGTAGTGAAAGCATTTCAGACGATCCCTACAAACTGAACACTGCTCAACTATAGTAGCAAGTTCAGACTTTGTTTCCATGGTTTGGAATGTAGCTAGTTCACTAAGAGACCACAACTGATTCTTGTAAACTCAAGATGCCAAACTGTTCTCTCTTGGCTCTAATACTATCTTGAAATCAGAGATTGTTATTCAGTGAATTCTCACATGAATACAGGCGTAGCTGCTAATTTATATTGCAACATTAACTCTAATCCTAATGACTATGAAGTGGGCAACAACACATTTATGGAAAAAGGTAAAGAAAAGTGAGCGACAACCATTGCAACATTTATGGAAAAAATAACAAAAAAACTACCTTGCAGAGATATACACCAAATCTCAAGTGAAGAAGGAATTAGAAGGGCACAAAATGAAAGAGGAAAGTGGTCAGCAAAAAATAAATTACATCAAGTTGGAGAAAGAAAACGCATTCGCAAAATCTGTTGACAACGGAAGACGATATAATGACAAATCAACAGTAAATGATCACCAAATGTAGAAGACGATTCCAGAGATTGGGTTTTTAGTTCAATTTATGAAATCGAACCTATCTCTTCTTGTGAAGTAGACAACACAAGAAATTTAGGGGAAATGCTAGTGGAGAAATCCTTGAATAAGGAGATTTAACACCCCAAAAGACAGATTATTGAATAAGACAACATGCCTTGCACCATTGCTCCATTGCCACTTTCGACTAATTTGACCAATTTTTCTAAGGTTAAAAAACTTTAAGGAATCAATTCTAAGCATTGAAATTTAATTAAATTTAAATTTCAAAAATTCAATTTTGAATTAAATAAATGACATAAATTTATTCATTTAATTTAAATGTTTCATCAAATCAAATCAAGCTACACTACACAACAAGTGTCATAGATGACAATGTTCAACTAATAAAAATTAAGAGACTCATTAGACTAATCAAATGGTGTCACGCGACTCATGAGAATGCCTTGGCTAATCAAATATTTTATAGAATTTATCTCTTAAATATTTAAAATAAAGAGATAATTCTTAAAATGGATAAAATAGTCATTTTCCTTAACTTCCTATTCCTATAAATAGGAGATTAACAGCTAATCTCAAGAATAAACACACAAAAATAGAAATGAGGAAGATGTGACGTAATCATTTCATTTCAAATCAATATAATTTATTATTTGTAACAATTTTTATTGTTTGTCTATTTATTTTGCATTAACAAATTTAGTGTGTACACTAATCTCACCAAATGTAAAATGTTATCAATGGACGAAAATTTGTTATGAGCCCTCTGCAAAGTTTGAGCATAGCTCTCTTATTTAAATATTAAGAATATATTTTAAAAAATTCTCCTACACATTTATAAATCATATCCAAATGATATTGCCATTCTTTTCATTATCATATTTCCTTACAAATAAAAAGATATCTTCAAAAATTAATAACTTTAAGCACTATTATCCCTCAAAAAAAAAAAAAAGTTAAGCACTATTAGAGGAAAGATGGTTAAAAATTGCAACCGGGTAAGATTCAGTCTCGTTCATATTTTTTTTTCTTTATTATGTTTTGATAAGTAGTGTCGTTCTTATTCATCATTGAAAAAAAACTCGAGTGTCAGTTCATAAATAACCCTAATTCCCTAGTTTTACCTAGATGTAATGAAATATGAAAGGGAAATGGAAATTGGCTAATAATGTCCATTGAGTTACAAACGTCAAACGCCTTCCGAGTCCAAACGCCATTTTGGCGGAGCGTTCAATCTTCTCAAAACACATTCTCTCTTCAAAGAGCCTCGTTTTCATCGACGCCTGCTTCTTCACTTCCTTCAAATCTTCCCCAACCTCTCATTCTGTTCTCTCTCTCTCTCTCTCTCTCTCTCTCTGGCATTTGATCAAATCCAGAGACCCACATTGTAAAAGTATGTACTTTTTGTTTCATACAGATCTAGTATTAATTTCTGTGTTTATCTTTGTAATATAGCATTTCAGTTTATCTGATTGCGAAAATTGGAACTTTATCAGGCGGGCACTTCTATCTTTTTGTTTTCTTGATTTTATTCTTTGTGGGTTCTGCAGTTGCTGCATAGAGCATTTCTATTGGGTTGATCAAAGATGGATGCTGCAGCTATGACCTCTGTTTGCTGTAAATCCCTCCATATGACCTCTGTATCGACTCCTGTAAGTTTAATCTCCTCTTCCATCCATATGCAAGTGTATCTTAATTACTTTCAGATATTTGTTATAATTGGATTTTTATTATGATGGATTTATAATTGGGTTTTTATTATGATGGATACATGTACGTGTATCAATTCGTTATGATTCAAGAATTTTGTGTAGTAAGGGTAAATTGGTAGTTTGAGTTGCTGTTCTTTGTTTACCAATCTGGTTTTGGCTTTTGTACTGGGGTTATTTTCGTATTTGGTGATACTGATTCAGTAGTAAGGACTGATTAGAACTTTTAAGCTTTCTGTGGGGGTTGTATTTACTTACTTTCTTGGAGTTTGTTAGTTGAGCCTCAATGTTTATATTATCAAGTGAACATTTTAGGTGTACTGATTTTATTTTTGGATCTTATAAGCTGTGTAATGGTGTAGTCCTCTTGCTTTGCTTATTAGTTTTCTAGACGAAACACACATATTGATTTTTCATTCATATGACTGTTCCATTTAAGGGTTTATTCATGGGGACAACAAAAGGAATTAGGAGCTCGCAGTGTAGCTTTATGGTAGGGAATAAGGTGCAGTTCCCTAGGCATCATGTAAAAGCATCCAGAGTTAGTCGTAAATCTGGCAAACATGGGGGAGCACTTGCTGCTACATGCCGTGATGAAAAAATTCTCATTGCAAACAGAGGAGAGATTGCAGTTCGTGTTATCAGAACAGCTCATGAAATGGGAATTCCATGTGTTGCAGTTTACTCAACGATAGATAAGGATGCACTTCATGTGAAACTTGCAGATGAATCAGTTTGCATTGGTGAAGCACCAAGTAGTCAATCGTGAGTTTCTGTGATTTCTTATGTTTTGGGATGTTGCTTAAGCTTAAAAAATACCATGTCATAAAAAAGATGAGCATTAACCAGTAGATTGCTGCTGATCCTAGCTAATATAGATTAAACGAATTTTCTTCTGTTAAGCCATGATTATTTATCATGTTCATTGCGGTACCCTTACAAAGTTGGAATTTGTTAGCTCATTGTTTTACATTACTGAAAGTGGGGTATTCGCGTATTTCCTTTTCTTTTTCTAGGTACTTAGTGATACCAAATGTCTTATCTGCTGCTGTTAGCCGCGGATGTACAATGCTTCATCCTGGATACGGTTTCCTTGCTGAGAATGCAGTTTTTGTCGAGATGTGCAGAGAGCATGGGATCAACTTTATTGGACCAAATGTGAGCTTACAAGAATAATGAAAGACACAGTTTTTGCTTTCTGTTTTAAATATTTATTTGGTATTATCTTTCTTTTTCTTCTGAAAGTAAACATTTTATGTGGTACTGTTTTTTCAGTTCTAAATCTGATCTGCATGAGCAGGGATACTCCTGTTGGAGGTGAAATGTTTTGTTGAAGCTAGGCTTTCTATAATCTTCTAAACTCTTCAAGAATTATAAGATCAATTTAAATGCCCACAAATCAATTTAATATTTCATTGAATTAAGCAGTCATGAGTGCTTGTGAAAACCAATGTAAAAACACAGGTATTTTAATCATCTAGAGAAAATTATTTAGAGTAGCAAATAAACAATTGGTGCAATGCTTTTTCCATTTGTGTGAGAAATATGTCATAAGCGTTTTACAGAAAGATATTTTGTTTTTTCCTTTGATATCTTACTAATGTAAAAAACAGTGGTATAAACCTGCCTGGGGACTATCAATTGAAGTTCTAAGAGAAAGTTGCCTACACAAAAACTAAATTCTGATATCATGGGGATTAATTTTGTGAAAGCTTTCAATAGTTCATGCAGCTTACCTCTTTTCACTGAACAATGTACACATAAAATTCAGATATATTTAAGTTACCAATCTCTTTCAGTTATTGATTAGTTTAGTTATCAGTCCAGGTGGAATCTTGTTTTCATTTCCCTCTCTCTGCCAGCAGGAACCCCTCAATATCCCTGAGATCTGTAGAAAATCCTTGAATTTGTCCTTGTAATTGTGTCATAAAAGGCATTCTGTATATTACCAACTTCTACTTTGACAAAATTAGCATTAGTTGCATTACTTCTTTCTCTTTTTTCTGTTTGAATGGAAAAATTTGACCTTTTTTCGTTATTCTAAATGACCTTGCTGAAGGTTTAGATATCTAACTTTAATAAACTTGCAGCCTGACAGTATTAGAGTCATGGGTGACAAATCAACAGCCAGAGATACCATGAAGAATGCTGGTGTTCCTACTGTTCCAGGAAGTGATGGATTGCTACAGGTGCTTGCTTTGATTGATACTTCTAGTTGTGCAACAGTTACCTGCATAATGATGGTGCATTTGTTTTTAAGTAATTAGCACTACTCCTTTCTTTATTCTTTAAATGATTGTTTACAATTGTAGAGTACTGAAGAAGCTGTAAAGCTGGCTGAAGGGATTGGTTACCCTGTAATGATCAAGGTATGCTTACTCAACCATTATCTATAGAAGCCTTCTATCAGATGGTAATCCAATTGTCAAAATAGATGTGTAGAAATATGCAAGAATACTTGACTGATTTGCATCTTTCCGGGCATCAAGTCCTGACTCTTTGGTTCTGGGATTCATACGACATGAGATTGTCTATAATTCCTTCCATCTTTCCTATGGGAAAATTAGATTCAGGATATTAGACTTTTGACTGAAGATAAGGATTTGTTTTCCTCCACATCAGCCTTGCAATGAATGAGAAGAACATTTTCTTAATTATTGTCCTTGTAATTGTGTCATAAAAGGCATGCTGTATATTACCAACTTCTACTTTGACAAAATTAACATTAGTTGCATTACTTCTTTCTCTTTTTTTCTGTTTGAATGGCAAATTTTGACCTTTTTTCGTTATTCTAAATGACCTGGCTGAAGGTTTAGATATCTAACTTTAATAAACTTGCAGCCGGACAGTATTAAAGTCATGGGTTATTGTTGATTGATTGATTTGATCATGAAACCAAGAAAGAGAAACATTGTAGAACTTTCCTCAAACATTAAGCCATAACAAGTTATAGCTAGAACTTTAAACTTAATGCTTCATTTTACTACATAGTAGACAGGAAATGAATGGAAATTGTAGAAATTCTTAGAGAACTTGGGAATGTGCTACTTTTGATGGTTGAAGAAATAAACTTTCATATCAAAATGATATATTTGTCCAGTTTACCCAATTCCCTATGCATGGGAGAACTTAAGCATATGTTTTTCTTTTGAAGGCAACTGCTGGTGGTGGGGGGCGTGGAATGCGTCTTGCTAAAGAGCCTGAAGAATTTGTAAAGTTGTTACAGGTCCTCCCTTTTCTATTTTTAATATTCCATGAATTACATGTGTAAATTCCTAATGTTGTGGTCCTTCACCTCTTTGATTTTTTTCATCATTATGTGAAAAAAAAGAATTACTCCATTCCATATTTCATTACACGCCTTGATTGGATTTGGATTTGGTAATTCTATCCCAAGAATGAAATATTTTACAATAAGAGATAATACTCATAAATCTATGGCATTAAACAATAATATTTTTAAGGTAAATCTCATCAAAATCTTTGAAAAATCGAAAAAACTTTTTCTTTTTTTTCGCATTCTGACGAAATTTCATGAGATGCTACTCGGAACTCATTCCGTAGGTTGTTACACGGAGCTCTTATTTTTTTATAGTTTTCATATGTATTTAAATAATGATTTATTTATTGCTACTTATGTATTTTTGCATAGTGTGGGATTTTAAAATTATGAAGAAAAAAATTATCACAGACCACATTTACTGAACATGCTGTATCTGAAATATTCTGTCCTTTACATGCCTTTTGTAATATCTTTGTCTTTTCTATCTTTGTGTTAGCCAAACTGCAAGAGCTCAGAAAAGCTGAAATTTGGTTGGCATTGTAATCTGCTGCTTTTGTTCATGATTTGTCATGGACCACATTATGCTGTGAATCCTTTCATAATTTTGGCATCCTTTTAATTTTGACAGCAAGCTAAGAGTGAGGCTGCCGCTGCATTTGGAAATGATGGTGTTTATCTGGAGAAATACATCCAAAATCCTAGGCATATTGAATTCCAGGTGCTATTGCTGAAAAATATTTGTGCAATTTATCATTTATTACAAGGAAGTTTCTGAATGTTTGATTTAAGTTTTAGCAGTGATCATGACAGAGACCTTGGATTTCCATTGCATTAAAGTTCCATGACAGTTTAAAAATCAACTTTTATCAATTGCTTAGAATTCATCAGATAGCTTTGTGCACGTAAAGGTTCCTTTTTCATTCCAAATTTGT
Source organism: Apocynum venetum (assembly GCA_019593545.1). Classification (NCBI taxonomy): domain Eukaryota; kingdom Viridiplantae; phylum Streptophyta; class Magnoliopsida; order Gentianales; family Apocynaceae; genus Apocynum; species Apocynum venetum. Next base: position 1,515,258 of record SRSM01000334.1, read on the forward strand.
AATTACTTTTAAGATGACACAAAGATTAGTAATCTGATGTGGCAAGATCATCTGGATTATGATGTGCAAGAAATTAAGGTGGACATTTTGTTATCCTATTTGTTATCGTCCATCTAAATTGCCAAGGGTTATGAATCCTGATTCACATAACGAGTTTCTGTTTAAGTTGCTTTGACTAAACAAAGTGCATGAACTTCTGCAATCATGAAATCTAAGAAAGGCTTGGCTTAGGCAAGTCTACCCATAGAAGGCAAAAGGTATTTCATTCATACATATTAAAGCTGCAATAACCAACACAATTCAGACCACTATATTCTGATTGTTTATTGCCTAAATGAACTTGATTGTTAATAACTTAATGGAAACCTATTTTTGGATGTCTTAAGTTTCTCTTAATATTTTCAATGATGGGAATATGGTTAGGATTTTTGCGCTCAATTTTCTTAAAAGTGGATGGACCTTCTTTTTTACTTTTAAGGGAAACTGCATGCTTAATTTATATTTTATTTGAATCACTGGAACTCAATGAAATACTGTAAGAAAACAAGGAAATTTCTGAATTCTCTTAGAAGATTTCAATTTGTGGTCTGGACCTATTTATGGAGGTATATAATAAGGTGACTTTGGGAAAAAAAATCAAATTTCACAAAATCTACTAATGAAAAATCTATTTATGACACTATAAGATCAATCCCAGTTATCTGAAGTAGAATGAATTCCATATTCTGATTTTACTTAGTTAATGTGTGTAATTCATTTTCTGATTTTCATGAAAATATTTTTAATCAGCTAAAAGAACTCTTTATTCAAAGATCAATTCTTCCATTCTATTGTAGCTAATGATGATACTGGAGAAAGCATTAAGCCCTTGTTTGGACCTAGCTACAATTTGAACTCTCTTGTAAGCATTTCTACCTGTTGTCAAACAACTAAAATTTTGTTCCCTCTTTCTTTTGCAGTGGCTACCTGCCAATTGCATACATAGTAATTAAAAGCTAACTCATGCTTGCTTTGTGATTATTCTTGATCTGAGGTTAATCATAACTACTGTGTTATTTCTTATGCAAAGTAACTGTAGTGCATAGGTATGTCAAATTTGCATTTGTATCATGGTATGTGATCTTGGACAGAAGATTGAACATTTTTGGATTCAATGACATAACACATATCTTTTGCTTGTGTAACTCACTCTTATGCCTTGTGTCTTATGTTTCCTGCTTTCATCTGTGGTGTTTGAAAATTTTCTTTTAAGGACTCCAGATTATTGTAAAAGATACTTCGTGTTCCATATTAAACCATCTGATGGAGATCTTAAACTGTTTTTGACATTAATCTTATTCTGTGGCATTCCAGGTTCTGGCAGACAAGTATGGAAATGTTGTACACTTTGGAGAGCGTGATTGCAGTATCCAGGTATGTTGTTCACCCGCTGCAAGCTGTAACTTAGAATTTATATGGTGGGAAAGGTGATTGTCAATGTCATGTATAATAGAGCGATATTCTCAGGACTGGATGACTTTACATGTTTAATAGCCTTATTTTTTTTTCTCATTTCATGCTCTCGCATAGAGAAAAATAAGTTTCAGTCAGATAGAGTGGGGATGTATTTATATTATAATCTGTAGTATCATTGCTGGTTACAACTTGAGTGATAGAGAGAGAAAGGGATAGGTAATCCTTTCTTTCGCTAAAAGGAGAATCTGAAGCTACTTTTTTTGAGGCCAAACTGGAGCAGATTGAAAGATGACTTGGATATGTGGTTCATTTATCCACCTTTCTTAACATTACAGTCAGAATAGGTAATTTTCATTTCAAATACTCTCGTCAAATATTGTATAGAAGTCTGATAGTGGTTATGATTATCTTGGAGAAAATCTAATCTGAATTATTATTTCAACGCATGTGTTGCACAACAGAAGAAAAACAGTAGATTTGATATCTTAAACAAGTTAAGTAGATATGTAATTCTGGCATCAAAAGCTTTGTATCTCAAAAAATTGTCCTTAATTTATTTGAATTTTTTAAAATTGTCGTATATTTCCTGTTCTTGGTATCATTTGCATTCCTCTTATTAGTGAGCTTTATTGAGGTAATAAAGATACAGTTGTACCATGATCCAGATATAGCCCTGTTGTGCTTTTTTTTCATGGAGGCTCTCTATATTTCCATAAGTTTGTAGTTTTATCATTGTGGATATTAATGGAAAAGTTAGATGAGGGACAACATAATTTACAACCTAAGCAAATTGTACCTTGTACTTACTGGATCCAAGTAATGAATTCAGTTAATATATTTGTGCAGAGAAGAAACCAGAAATTGCTGGAGGAAGCTCCCTCTCCTGCATTAACACCAGAGTTGCGGAAGGCCATGGGTGATGCAGCAGTTGCAGCTGCAGCATCTATAGGCTACATAGGTGTTGGTACTGTAGAATTCCTTTTGGATGAAAGAGGCACCTTTTACTTTATGGAGATGAATACCCGTATTCAGGTGAAAGGCGGCCTTTGTTAAGATTTTTCCAATTTATTATTTTCGTTTGGAAATTTATATGAGGTCTTTCCATTTGGTGTAAAATCAGGTAGAGCATCCAGTGACAGAAATGATTTCCTCTGTTGACCTCATTGAAGAACAAATTTGTGTGGCTATGGGAGAGAAACTCCGTTATAATCAGGTAACAAGTCGGGACTCCTATCTGTGCTTACAATATCAAAATTCGACCTACCTCTACCCAGCTCATTGGGTTATGGTTTTTACAGGAAGATATTGTGCTGAGAGGACATTCAATTGAATGCCGTATTAATGCAGAAGATGCATTCAAAAACTTCCGACCTGGACCAGGTAAAGGCTAATTCATATGTGCATGGGACTTCGCTTAATGTTTATCCTCTGAATTGAATAATCTTTTAATTCTGTTAACTGCTCATTGCAATTTTAAACTGCCTGAACAAGGAAATGTTTGTGAAGACCTTCTGACCTTTTGATCCTACTTTTAAACCATGTTTTGTTATATGCATTATATTCTTTTTCTTCCTTTTTATTCTAGCATCTGGATTACCATCTGGGCGTTGATGATATTACAACTTGGAGAGGATGAAGAAGACTGTTACTTTTATGAAATGTGGCTTCATTTTTCTTCATTATGAGCTTTCATATTTGTTATTTTACACAATCTAACTAAAATAGCAAAAATATCCTTTTCTTTTTCCTTTTTTCTCTTTCTTTTTGTCTGATATCATTTGATATCTCTTATGCTTTCAAAAGTTAAATGTCCACACTCTCTATGAACAGGGAGAGTAACTGCGTACTTACCAGCTGGAGGTCCATTTGTGAGAATGGATAGCCATGTTTACCCTGACTATGTGGTTCCACCAAGCTATGATTCTCTGCTTGGGAAGGTTAGTGAAATAGATGCTCTTACATGGATATCCATGTACAATATTAATTACACTGCTTGGAAATTTTCATTTGCTAGTTCAACTTATAGAAATCTGAATCAATGGCAGTGCTGTTAGTGTTGTGCTGCATAGTAGCATTTTGAAGAGACTTACAAATACAAACACAGAAAAAGGTGTTCTAAAAGTGGATGCATGTTGTCTATTAGTTGAGTTTATTGGTAGCAAAGCTGTCACCTTCTGTGCAATGTTTCTAATTGTCCCTTTCATTAGACGCGGTGTACTTTACCTTTGCTGGGTTCATTTTTCTACTTGTCAGATTGTTTTATGGAAAATCCTTTATTTCTTATTTGGTCATGTTAGCTTATTGTATGGGCTCCAACAAGAGAGCGGGCAATCGAACGCATGAAAAGGGCTCTTGATGACACCATAATCACTGGTGAGAAACCCAGATCCCATCAATCTTTTACCCTCACTTTGTTTCTCCATATATTTGACAGAACAACTTTCCTAGAATATTAGCAGTTTGGAATGGAACCAATTTAAAAAGAAAAATTGGGAAAAATGTAAAGTGTCAAAGATGTAGCTCTTGACATCTATGGTTTAAGACAAAATAAAATGCACATCTGAATTTATCCACTCAACCTGCCTGATCTTTAAAGTTGACCTGTTTTATTCAACCTTAATTTTCTCTTCTAACAAGTGATTCTCATTCCTCAAAATTCGGACCATGCTTTATTAGTTCAATCCCTTTCTGATTTATCTCTTGCCTGCATTACCTTTCTTTCCCCCTGTACACAATTTGTCAGACATAAAAGTCAGGTTCACCATTACGTTCCTTGTTCGTTTACGTATGGATGAAAGTTTTTGAAGATGGTACTATGTTGGTTTGAAATGTTGAGTTATTTGATCACCTAAACAGTGATTCAGTACTAGGCCTCTTTCAATGTCTTACTAGGTATTTAAAGCCAATATAATGGTTTTCTTTTTTCCCTTTTTTCGGTTCAGGGGTACCGACAACAATAGATTACCACAAACTTATCCTGGATGTTGAGGTAGGCAAAGTTTGACGAAGTTGAAAGTCATCAATAAATACTACTATGCCTACTTATTTTTCTCTTTTCTTTCTGGTCACTGATTTTTCTAAATTTTCCATGTGCTGTTGATGCTACACTGCAGGATTTCAAAAATGGAAAAGTTGATACTGCTTTTATTCCTAAGCATGAAAAGGAATTAGCTGCTGTAAGAATTTCAAACATCTTTCTCTTTGAGATCGATCACATTTATTGCTATCCTTGTATCCTCTATTTTCACATTAATGTCTTGGTTGACAGATACATTCAACATATACTTGTACATCTTTTCTATTCTTTTTTTTGTTCTCTATGGTGTTTGTGTACTAGTGCATGTGCTAGAGAAATAAACTTTCAGAGCAAAATGATATAGAATTGTAATTGCTGGAAGTCATACTGTTATAGTTTCTCATTGGAGATGGAGCTTGTATATATTAGAAAAAAATAAAAAAGAAAAAGGAGGAAAAAAAACGAAGTTAAGGTCTTTTACATTCCTTTCTTGATAGGAATCACCTATGCTGCTAAATCTCAGTTGAGGCATATTTTTGGCATTTTGAACTTGTAGAGACCATTATTCTTATAAACCTTCTTGGATAATCATGGTCATGGGAATGCAATGGAGTTCAACCTATAATTGAGTAATTGAACGTTCTTGCTAGACTCAAGGGTCTTCTCAGAATGGTTTGATTGATCTTTAATAATCCAGCTCAAACAGAATTATTTGTTGATTGGCTTTAAGCTTAACAACTGTCTCAAAGTTGTATATCATCTCTTCTTGAAACTCAAAAAAAAAAAAAAGTGATGCTTTATCTGGTCTACTTTAAATTTGCCATTTTTTGAAGATCTTCCAGGATCATGATTGTCCTGCTTTTCTTTCCGCTGCGGTTTTCCTTCTGACCAGGTTCTCTTTTGTTGCAGCCCCAGCCAATTGTACCAGTTAAAACAGAGAAAGAGTTGACCAAAGCTGCTGCCTAAGTTTGTTTCTCATCAGTCAAAGCAAGCTAGATTTCCTTGGGGCACATTTCACCCAAGCCCCCATATTCATTCTTTTGCTCCCTTCATACTTGTATTTTAATTTTTACGACTGAATTAGGAACCTTTTTTTCTTTCCTTTTTGGGCTTCCAGATGTAATAATTTAAAATGACCTTCAATCAGCATGCTTCGTATTACAAATGTTTTTTTCCCCCTTTCCTATTTGATTCTTGTGTAGTAGTTTCTAGTCATGAATGCCAACAGCAAGAATGGACTTTGTAATTGATTCACACAACTTGAGTCTTTAATTTTTATTTTCAAATTTTTTGAATTTCTGATCTTTTTTATTTTGGTGACACATGTTCTTCTAGTTGTGTTTTTATTTTTATTTTTGCTAAGTTTGACCTAGTCAACACTATTTTTTAAAAATGATCAACCATGTGAGGTATTTTTGGTATTTTACTGTTTACCTTTATGTTTTTTAACAAAAAACCAAAAAAACCCAATCCCAACTATCATCTCCTAAAAAATGAAAACCCTAAATCCCTAATGGAGATCAATGTGTTGATCAAGTTGAAGTTCTCAAGCAATTTGATAATTTTAAATATTATGTAGATCTTTTACATGGAATTGGTGATTCAATGATTAAGGTAAGGACAAAAAGGATGATGATTAACGTAAGGATAAAAAGGAAGAAAGAAGCTTTATAAGGTTTGATAATGGATGTTCAATACAAAGAAGTAAAATTTGAAGATTCCAAATCTTTATCAAGGGAGGTTACATGTTTGCAATGGTTAAATCTGGAAAATTAATAATAGTACACGAGCTAATTAGAGAATTTTTTTTTAATTTTTATTTTTGAGCCTTTATGTTATAATTATCATATGTAATTTCATTTTGAATTTTTAGATTTTAATTATCCTATTATGTTTTTAAGACTTTTTATTTAAAAAATAATTAGGTTCACTTTACTTGTAATTAGACTCAAATCAGTTTAAGGTTTGTTTAGGTGTTTTATATTTAAGTCACTTTAAGGTTTTATATCAAAGGTGTTTTAAGTGTTTCTTTTATGTATTGTTTGAGATGAACATTAATTTCAAAGAATTATTCAAGAAAAACATTAGCTTTTGTTTTCTTGTGTTCTTGATTCAATGCATAAATTTGACTTATCAAAGGAGTGATCAACATTTGTGGTGTCTCTAAATTAGGGTTCAAAGTTCTTAATTTCCTTTAGATTTTAATTCTAATCTTCTTCAACTATTTCCTTATGTAATTATGGTTTCTAATCCATTGAGATTTGGATTCCTAGGGCTAGTCGCCTAGAGGGTCCATATCAATCCCTCAAATTCCTTCATTCCAAATTAATAACTAACTGTAATCGATTAACAAGAAAATTAGGGTAGAAAATAGGTAAGGGAAATTGCAGGGCAAGGGAATCGTGGTCGATTCAAGAAATGTAGCACGACGTCTTGGCAGAGGAAGGAGACCTGGATACTCAATACAAACTAGTATGATTGATACTTTGAATAAGTAGCACAACACTCCTAACAAAAAATGCCATTGTAGTGCTTGTGGTCTTGTTTGGCTTTTTTATCTTAGAGTATTTTTGGTATCTTAATTTGTAGAAAGATATGAGACCAAATATGATACGAATCCCATCCTAACCTATAGAACGAAACTCAAATCAATAAAGTTGGCCAAGAATCTTTTCTAGGTGGTTGCTACGGTGGAATTGTGACCCATTGCTTATATGATAAGCAAGAACCTCAATATAAAAAAGACACCACAATCAACCCACCAAATATTGATTGATAAGTCAATAACGAACGCCACAAGTACAAGACTTGATATGTTCAAGAACCAAAGAGAAATAATCTCGACATCTTTATTGATAAACTGATATCTTAACTTGGTTATAAAAGTCTTGTATAAATGATATTTATAATAGTAAAACAATAAGCAAATTAAGGAAAATCTAGATTTCATAAATCACTAAGAAAATCATATTACAAATTATATTTGGAAGCTACTAAAATTTATTATATAAAATATTTCAAATCCTATTTAAGATAGAAAATCTTCAAAGAATCCTCCAATTTTTGTGCATTTCCATAAAGGAATCAAATTAGACTTTAACTTGGACTTCAAAAATCCTTCAAGATAGTTGACTATTTGACCTCCAATTTGATTTGGATTCATCTTGGGCTTTTCTAACCACGAAAATTCTTTAATAATTAGCAATTAAAACCTCTTTGAACCTTTTCTCATCAAAATAGATGAGGAGAAGAGGAATGACTTCAATTGTTTGGATTGTCTTTTCTTTAATTCCTATGTGACAAGTAGTAAAGGGAAGGTTTTAAAACGAAAATGTCCAAGGAAATACACATTTGTGCCAATTGTGATATGGTAAGTGTTTTGTATTTTAGTTTTTTTGGCTTGGGGTTTTTTTTTTCCTTGCCACATTCGAAAAGCCTATTTGTAGGTCACATTGGTGTCTCCTAATCTTATGTCAATTTGGTGATAAGGATGTTGGCCCATGAATGCTCCTGTTGGACTCTCTAATTAGCAGCTAATCATGCACTTGAACCTAATATAAGAAGGCAAGATGTTAAATCATGATAATTTAAGTTTAAATTGATCATTTGTTCAAGTTTAATATCTATACTTATTAGGTTAGCAAAAGGAATACGCACGGATGACTTATCAGTGAATGATTATTATGTGCAAACAATTCCCATTCTATGTCCTATTGTTCCACAACAACGAGGTGGTGTTGAATGTGGCTACTATGTTCTTTTTTTATATTAAGCTCTTTGTTGAGAATGCTCTGGAAAAATTCAGTTCCAATAATGGCTACCCTTACTTTGTAAGTTTGGTGATTATTACTTTCTACTGTGTCAAACAAATATTAAGATACGTAGGTTATTAATTGTTTCTCTGGAAGCTCAATAAAGATTGGTTCGCTATTGACCAATTCAACACCTTTCATGATAGTCTTTGTGGTGATTCTACTGATAGGTTTGAGTCAGAAGTGGAGAATGATGGTGAAAAACCTAAAAGGGGGGAGTGAATTAGGTTTTAACCGATTTTTCCTCTTTTAAAATAAACAGGTTTTCTAAGATAACTAATATCAAACATTTGGTGATCAAACAAAGTGTGAAAAGATAAGTTCAAGAAAAAAGGCAAAGAACACAAAGTTTTATAGTGGTTCGGTTTATCCAACAAAACCTAATCCACTACCTTGAGCTATCTACTCAAGGATTTCACAAAACCTTTCACTAATATAGTAAGAGAGAATACAATATAGGCTCACCCAATTTCCTTAGGGTTTTACAACACAAACCTCTTAACCAACCAAGGTTCACTCAACACTTTGAGTTTCACAATATAACCTTGTTTACACACCTATCTCTATTACAACAATTAATGAAAAAGATACTCTAAAAACAATCACAATTTTCTATGATTCAAGGCTCACTCTAACGCTTAGAGTTTTAAGCTTAATGCAACCTTGAACAAATCAATCAAGATATGAATAAGAAGAGTTTGATATATGAAATCACCTTAATGTGAAGATATATCAATATAAAGCATAAATACCTCTTTGAGTAATATTTTCTTGTAAGTTGCTCAAGAACCCCAATGATTTTGTATGAATCTCACTTTAATGGATTTCACAATATGTGATACGATCCTTGCTTATCTATCAAACAAGACCCGTAACAAACTCTTGATACTATTATCAAAGATCACGAATTAGGAGCCTTTAGTTATCAAACAACTAAGAACCCTAATTATAAGTGGCGAAATTCTTAGAGAATTTCAAAGCAAAGCTCTCACAAGAACTTTTAAGAGAAAACTCAAAATTGTATTCAATCATTATCATCTGATTTGTTCCAATTACATATATAGAAGAAAGAGTTCAAATCCTTGTTTGATTAGGAACTCTACTTATTTAAAAAAGGAAACCAAATCTACTAAGATATCAAATCTACCCAGATTTCTTTATTCAAAAAGGAAAACAAATAAAACAATAAATCTAATAGGTACCAAATCTGCCCAGATTTCCAAATTCTTATAGAAAACAAATAAACCCTAAAATCCTTATGGGCTGGACGAAATTCTTAAGTTTGGTGGGCTTGTAATTGGACTTTCTTCTCTTTTGTATCAAATCTAATTAAATTCACAAGTCTTGGACAGCCCATGCAATTTCCCTCTTGAGCAGATTGATCCAAATAACACAAAATAAGCCCATTGAGTGCATCTTTCATCTGTTTAGCTCTAGCTCTTGTAATTGGACCTCCATCATAGCTCAAAAATTTAGCATCTCTATCACTCACAATGGACTTAGGCATACCATGCAAACGAACTATTTCTTTAAAGAACAATTCAGCAACATGTGAAGCATCATCAGTTTTATGACATGGAATGAAGTGTGCCATTTTAGAAAACCTATCAACTACCACATATATACTATCAAATCCACGTCTAGTTCTAGGTAAACCAAGAACAAAATCCATAGAAACATCTATCCAAGGTGCATGTGACACAGGTAATGGTGTGTATAAACCATGTGGATGCACTTTAGACTTAGCTTGTAAACATGTAATGCAATTAGCACAATACTTAGAAACATCTGATCGCATATGAGGCCAAAAGAAGTGCTCCTGCAAAACATCTAAAGTCTTGGATATGCCAAAGTGTCCCATTAAACCCCCTTCATGTGCTTCACGAATCAAAAGTAATCGCATAGAACACTTAGGAACGCAAAGTTGTCTCATGCGAAATAGATAACCATTATGCCTATAGAACTTATCAAAACCAGCATTCTCGCATGCATTATAAACATTACTAAAATCACTATCTTTCTCATACAATTCTTTAATATGCTCAAAGCCTAGCAATTTAGCATCTAAAGTGGTAATAAGTGCATGCCTTCGACTCAAAGCATCAGCAACAACATTTTCCTTTCCCTTCTTGTACTTGATGATGTATGGAAACGATTCAATGAATTCACTCCATTTAGCATGTCGTTTATTCAACTTATTTTGTCCCTTCAAATACTTCAAGCTCTCATGATCAGTATGGATAACAAATTCCTTAGGAAGAAGATAGTGCTGCCATGTGTCCAATGCTCTTACTAAAGCATACATCTCTTTGTCATAAGTTGGATATTTCAATGCAGCGCCATTCAGCTTTTCACTAAAATAAGCGATTGGCTTTCCTCCTTGCAAAAGGACAGCACCAATACCAACTCCCGAAGCATCACATTCAATTTCAAAAGCGTTATCAAAGTTAGGTAAAGCAAGAATAGGAGCAGAAGTTAATTTTGCCTTTAACATGTTAAATGCTCTTTCTTGTTCATCCCCCCATTTAAATTCGACATTTTTTTTTATAACTTCAGTTAAAGGGGCAGCAATGCTCGAAAAATCCTTAACAAATCGTCTATAAAAACTTGCCAAACCATGAAAACTTCTAACTTCCCCCACATTCTTAGGTGTTGGCCAGGTTTCAATAGCTTTAACCTTTTCATTATCTACTTCAATTCCATGCTGACTAACAACATATCCTAAAAATATAACTTTAGGCACACAAAATGAACATTTAGCAAGCTTAGCATACAACTTTTGTTCTCGCAAAGCACAAAAAATAGCTTTAACATGCACAATATGCTCATCAAGTGACTTGCTATACACAAGTATATCATCAAAGTAGACAACAACAAATTTCCCAATAAAGCTACGTAAAACATGGTTCATTAATCTCATGAAAGTACTAGGTGCATTAGTTAATCCAAAAGGCATAACTAACCATTCATATAAACCATATTTTGTCTTAAAAGCAGTTTTCCATTCATCTCCAATTCTCAAACTGATACTAGGCTCTGATACCAAACTGATACGATCCTTGCTTATCTATCAAACAAGACCCGTAACAAACTCTTGATACTATTACCAAAGATCACAAATTAGGAGCCTTTAGTTATCAAACAACTAAGAACCCTAATTATAAGTGGCGAAATTCTTAGAGAATTTCAAAGCAAAGCTCTCACAAGAACTTTTAAGAGAAAACTCAAAATTGTATTCAATCATTATCATCTGATTTGTTCCAATTACATATATAGAAGAAAGAGTTCAAATCCTTGTTTGATTAGGAACTCTACTTATTTAAAAAAGGAAACCAAATCTACTAAGATATCAAATCTACCCAGATTTCCTTATTCAAAAAGGAAAACAAATAAAACAATAAATCTAATAGGTACCAAATCTGCCCAGATTTCCAAATTCTTATAGAAAACAAATAAACCCTAAAATCCTTATGGGCTGGACGAAATTCTTAAGTTTGGTGGGCTTGTAATTGGACTTTCTTCTCTTTTGTATCAAATCTAATTAAATTCATGACGAAGCCTGTCGTGCGGCTTTCAAATTTAAACCTAACAATTCCTATGTAGATAGGGAAAGTAGGGATCGAATTCACAGAGATTTGTCAACTCTTAAATTAAAATCATTAATCGGAAAGGGTTTTGGGGGATTTTTGGTATTTTGAGAATAGAATTAAAAATGAATTTGGAATATAAATGATATAAAAAAAACGTTAGCAAGGAATTAGTATCAAGTTATATTTTTCATGGGATTAATCATAGATAAAGACATTATTAAGTAATTGGTTTTAGAATCCCGATCAGCTCAGACAGATTCCTATCCTTACAAATTAGATTAATCCCGATCAGCTCAGACAGATTAATCTCTAATTTAATTAAACACTACTACCAACCAGCGTGTATAGGATGTTCAATCAAATTGCATTAAGTAAATAAGGCATCACCAACATTAAATTGTATATAACAATCAGCTTAATTATATACAATTTAAATTATATAATTCCACTACTAATTTAATTAAGCCAAGAGCTGCAACTCAATTAAATTAGTAGATGTCACTTGAATCATTAATACAAGATTAATAATCCTAGCTATATAATCACGTTTATTAATTGGATTGTCAATCCAATTAATTCACATAATTATATTAATTAAAACAGGAATTACATAAATACTTAATTAATATATAGATATAAGTATATTAAATAAATATACAAATATATATATATATATATATATAAAGAAAGATTGGATTTATATTAACTAAACAAATTAGGCGGTTCAACCGACCATTTAAATAAATTAAACTAAAAGTATGGAGGCTCGGCCTTCCATAAAAAAAGAAAATAAAAGACATAAAAGTAAATTAAACTAATAGGTGGCTCGGCCATCCATTTGCGATATTTAAAGTGCATAAAGCAAAATAAATAAAGACTAGGCGGGTAAACCGACCATAAGTCCAGTTAAATAAATCCAAATAGAAATTAAGTACAAAGAAAATTATCTCATAATCCCATTTATTAATAACTTAACACATATCCTTACTAACAAAAGGAAATTACTCACAATCCATATTTAATAAATATAAGATGAAATTTATAAACATTAGAACGAAAATTTGAAAGAAATACTCCCCGAAAATATTGAAATTATCCGGACAGAATTTCTTTACTAAATTTTACAAAAAGACTTGAAAAACTATTCTAAAAATTCTAGAAATTATATTAATATGAAGATAATAATAAAAGAAAGAGATTACAAAAGAAATGAAGAAGATTGGCGCTAAATTGGTGTCTTCAATGAGAAATGAAGCTAGCATATTTATAGGGAAATTTCTAGGGGTAAAATGGTCATTTTGACTTCCGGGTACTGTAGCAGGTTGACTTGTTGACTTTGACCAGCCGACGGATACTGTTCATGACGTAAGCAGTGATGTCATCCTCGACGGCGTACTGTTCACCGGAGTTACTGTTCATCTTTTTTTTTTTTTTTTTTTTTTTTTTTGCATCTTCACTTCTTCTTCTTCTTCTTTTTATCTCCAAAATGTACTAAAATACACTGAAAAACTTATAAACAAAGAAATAGAAAGGAAATGTGAAATATATCCATTAAATGACACAATTAACCGATTTTTAAACAAAATATAGTCATTAAGTAGTATAAAAATCAGTTAATTTATGTGTACATCAAATTCCCCCACACTATCTCTTTGCTTGTCCTCAAGCAAAATATAAACACAAAATATACAAGTATAAATAACTTAAATAAGATTAATAAGGTAACAAAGTGTTATATTAATTTCAATACAACTTTCACAACTAACCCTTTTATTTGAAATGTAATTGTGCTCGTGTGCTTGAATATCACTTACAAGTTTAACATTAATATTCAAAGTTAACAAAATGTGACTGTGAAAAACATAAAACCCATAACAATTTTTTTTTTTTTTTTTTTTGAAAACATGCTATCAGTATAATGAAAAGATAACAACAAAGTCACTATGTAAATGAAAATACATTCTTAGTTTCTCAACACAACTTATAAGTTTGTAAACTCACATACTCTCCACTAATTATGAAAATTTTGGTCGATCTGGGTCAAATAGGACTTTTAAGCTTGTAATGTTAAGCTCGGGATTTGGCTACAAACGAAGGATAAGAATATTCAAAATATTTCAAGAGTTTATATTGAGAATGAATTACTACCTCTTGAAGAAAAATTAGCCATGATATCTCTTCATTTTTCACACTTTTCTATTTTCTTCTTTTTCTTTTCTTTTCTTCTTCTTCTTCTTCTTCCTTTTTTTTTTCTTTTTTTTTTGTTGTTTTTTTTTTTGTTTTGAAGAGATCATATCTATGAGCTTTTTTTTTTTTTTTTTTTTTACCTTTCGGTTTTTGACAATATCTCGTAATCCTTTATCAGCAGTGTTCATAACTTTTCAATACAGATTAACATATGTTTAATACATTCTCAATAAAGTATCTGGATAGAAAAGTAATAAACGAGGCTATTTATCAAAGAAATTAAATGGTAATGAAACCATTCATACTTGTTGGCTCAAAGTAGGATCGAGGGATATATATAAGTATGGTTCGTTCAGAAAGGCTCAAACTATCAAAGAATGCCTTATGTCATCCCCAAATCAACCAAGATTTTATTTAAATTTCGTCTCAAGCATGTGAAAGAACAAGCTCTAGTGTGTAGAGAGTAACCTTAAATGTACTAAAACACACAGTAAACTTACATTATCATCAAATCACAATACTAATGTTTTTAACTCTGGGTTTCATAACATAAAAGATTTAGCCACATTAGTTAAATAAGAATATTTTTGTCAAATTGCTAAGATATTCAATTGATTTATTCGAAAAAATTTTACAGAAAGGGGTACAATTATAAAAGGACTGAAAAATTTAACACAAAATTACCTAACATCTTAAAAAGTTATAATACATGCATTATTTATTCAACAAAACAACAAATTATTAAAAACAATGTTTTTAAAGGTGCGGATCAAGAATCAAATGAGTTTAATCACTTGACTCTTTACTCAAACCACCCCCCCCACACTTGGGAATTACATTGTCCTCAATGTAAAAACACACAAAGTTTTAAGAACAACAACATTATTCCACAGCTTTAATAAAAAGAAAATAACACACATTTATTTAAAAAGAAAAACTTACAACTTTAACTCTAAATCCATTGAATCTCTTTTTCGCTTGTTACCGGAAATTGACCAGTTAATTGGAGGTTCTTCTGGATCTGTCTCTGGTACAAAAGCTACTAATTCATCCAATAGCTCATTAGTTGTGGGTGCAGATACAATTATTCTTCGTGCTACTGGAGATAGAAGCTTATGTGTAACAGCTATGTCAAGAAATGCTAATAAACCATCAAAGTAGTGATCAACATTTAAAAGACCAATTGGTTTAGTGTGCAGTTTCATGTTAAACCAGAATGTTAAATTGAACAAGCATTCTAAAACCTCATATCCTCCTGGTATGACTATGAAAGCATCAGAGTTATGCAACATGAGTGTCATGCGTTCATAAAATGATTTTGTTTGTACCTCATATCCAATTGTTCTGCCATATACTTCTTTCAGAGGAGTAGGAATTACACCTACCGCGAGAACTTTGTTTGGTTGATTTGTTTCAATCTGAACAAGTGTTTGGTATGACTGGTGTGCTTGAGCAACCTCTCCAATTAATCCAGCATTTCCTCCTTCGTATACTAGACCGATCTTTCGATGAGCTAGTACTCTTCCCAATTGGATAGCAGCAGTTAGATGCGAAACAGTAGTACCCACGGTCGTTCCTCCAAACACTGCGATGTTTGTTAGACTTCTGATTGGTGAACCTTCCATAGTAATGACTTCAAAAGTGATTCTGTTACACACTAAAAAGAAAACAAACAAATAAAACAAATCAAAGAAGAAACAAATAAAAACAAGTAGTTGTGATTGTGGCTCACATCTTCCTCTGGTTTTACGTCCAGTAACGGTTTCAAACACCTTCTATGAGTCGGGGGTATGTTGCTCATCCAGCTTTCTTAAAAACTGGCAAACGGGATCGTTTAAATTCAGATACCGAAGAGTGTACCGGAGTTGTTCAATTTTGAATTGTTTCCATAACCCGAGAATTTCCATTTGAACGTATCCACTAGAATGCGTATCAAGAGTCAGTTTGATATCATCTAATGACTCTTTACTCAGTCCATTCTTAATGAAAGCAATTTTGTCTTCCCGATTATCGGATAAATACCCAAGTGAACGACAACTGGTATCACAGTTCCATCTAGCACATTTATAACAGACTCTCATTCTTTTACCTCTCCGTTTCTTTGCATAACTACTCTTCCCCAACCCAGGTGGACGTTTGGGAAAAGCTGGATGTTCACCACTAATTCGGACCTTAGCTTCAATTATCCACCTAATATCCTCAGGCATTCCAATGGATACTAGTAATTTGATACGCTCCAATCTCATCAGATAGATTTTTCTCAAATAATTAATAGGGAGCAATGGATAGTATCTTCTCATTTTCATTAAAGAATCATCCATTATGTAACAAAGAGATAGAAAGAAAGAAGGGATGGAAAGACAAACTAAAATGTAAAAAGGAAAGAAATACCTTGCAGATGAAATTTACTCTTGAAAGGAAATTAGCAGAAATCGTTTGGTGATTCGTTCAACAATTAAGCAGGCTATTTAAAGCCGTGTTTAATCACTGTTGGACATTTAATTAACTTAAATACGCCGTCTTTCAGTATCCGAGAAGACGCGTATTCAACAATTTCTGCTAGGCCTGCAAGTTAAAAAGTGAAAAAGGAAAATCAAACAATTCAAAAGTATTAAAGAAAACGATGGGTTGCCTCCCACACAGCGCCCTTGTTTAACGACTTAGACTCGACGAGCACAGATTTCAATTCCTTTCTTGTGGTGGGTCTTCAAAAGCAACGGAATCGATAATTTGTCCGACAAAACCTTCATGAAAAGGTTTAAGGAGATGACCGTTCACTTTGAAAATTTTGCTCGTTTGAAGACTTTTTATCTCCACTGACCCGTGATTAAAGATATTAATGATAACAAATGGGCCAATCCACCTTGACTTTAGCTTTCCTGGAAACAGTCTCAGACGAGAATTATATAGTAGAACCTTATCACCAATATTGAAATTTTTCCTTGAAAGATTTTTGTCATGGTAATATTTCATCTTTTCTTTTGCAATCCAGGAATTAACATATGCATCATTTCTAATCTCTTCTAGTTCTTGAATCTGCAGTTTTCGATTAGATTGTACATCATCAAGATTAAGATGACATTGTTTAATGGCCCAAAATGCCTTATGTTCTAATTCCACAGGTAGATGACAGGCTTTACCATAAACCAATCTAAATGGTGACATACCAATAGGGGTTTTGAATGCAGTTCTATATGCCCAAAGAGCATCTCCCAATCGAAGGCTCCAGTCTTTCCTATTAGGATTGACTACTTTAGCTAGAATAGACTTAATTTCCCTGTTAGAGATTTCAGCAAGTCCATTTGTTTGAGGATGATAGGCAGTAGAAACCTTATGAGAAACATGATATTTTTTAAACAGAGTTTCCACTACCTTGTTGCAAAAATGCGTACCTCTGTCACTGATGATGGCCTTTGGAATTCCAAATCTATGGAATATGTTGTCTTTGATAAATGTCACAACTGCTTTGGAATCATTCGTTCGAGTGGCCTTAGCTTCAATCCATTTGGACACATAATCCACTGCAAGCAAGATGTAAGTATTTCCAAAAGACGAAGGAAAAGGTCCCATGAAATCAATACCCCATACATCAAAAAGTTCACAAACTAAGATAGTTTTCAAAGGCATTTCATCTCTCTTGGATATATTACCAACTCTTTGACATTCATTGCAAGATTTAACAAAGTAATATGCATCTTTGTTAAGAGTAGGCCAATAAAATCCACTTTCCAGAATTTTCCTAGCAGTTCGTTTTGGTCCAAAATGACCTCCACATTCAAAAGTATGACAAAAATTCAATATGGATTGAATTTCGTTATTTGGAACACATCTGCGTATGACATTGTCTGCGCAGCTTTTGAAAAGGTAGGGGTCATCCCAAAGGTAGTATTTTGAGTCATTCCTAATTTTATCCTTTTGAGGCTTAGATAAATGATTTGGAAATACTTTGGTAACAATATAATTAACCATATCAGCATACCAAGGTATAATTCCATGCAATGCATAAAGATGCTCATCAGGAAATAAATCAGAGATAGGAGATACTTCCCTGTCATATGTCAGTCGACTCAAATGATCAGCAACAAGATTCTCTGCTCCCTTCTTATCTCGGATTTCAAGGTCAAATTCCTGGAGTAAGAGAATCCATCTCAGTAGTCTTGGTTTAGACTCCTTCTTCTTTAACAGATACTTTAGAGCTGCATGATCTGAATAAACAATCACTTTTGTTCCCAACAGATAAGATCTAAATTTTTCTAGAGCAAAAATAACAGAGTAGAGTTCCTTCTCAGTTGTGGTATAATTGCATTGGGCATCATCAAGTAATTTAGATGCATAATATATCACATGAGGAACTTTATCTATTTTCTGACCTAGAACAGCTCCAACTGCTTTGTCACTAGCATCACACATTATCTCAAAAGGAAAATTCCAATTAGGGGGTTGAATGATAGGTGATGAAATCAATTTCTCTTTCAACAGTTTAAATGCATGTTTACAACCTTCATCAAAATTGAATTTATGTTCTTTTTGTAATAGCTTGCATAAAGGTTGAACAGTTTTAGAGAAATCTTTAATAAACCTTCTATAGAATCCAGCATGGCCTAAGAAGGATCTTACCTCTCTTACCGTAGAAGGATAAGGAATAGACTTAATCACATCAATCTTGGCTTTGTCAACAGCCAGTCCTTTTGGTGAAACTACGTGCCCTAAAACAATTCCTTGTTCTACCATAAAATGACACTTTTCATAATTGAGAACAAGGTTAGTTTCAACACAACGTTTAAGCACAAGTTCCAAATTTTCTAAACATGAATCAAATGAATTTCCATAGACAGTGAAATCATCCATGAAAATTTCAATGATATTCGTGACAAAATCAGAAAATAAGGACATCATGCATCTTTGAAATGTAGCAGGTGCATTGCATAGACCAAAAGGCATTCTTCTATAAGCATAAGTACCGAATGGGCATGTAAAAGTAGTCTTACCTTGGTCTTCTGGGGCAATAGCAATCTGAAAATAACCAGAATAACCATCAAGGAAACAATAATGAGAACGACCAGATAGACGTTCTAACATTTGATCCATGAAAGGAAGGGGAAAATGGTCTTTCCTAGTGGATGCATTAAGTTTCCTGTAGTCTATACAAACTCTCCAACCATTTTGCACTCTAGTAGGAACTTTCTCACCTTCAGAGTTCTCCACAATAGTTATTCCACTTTTCTTTGGAACAACATGCACAGGACTTACCCAATGTGAATCTGTGATTGGATAGATGACACCAGCATCAAGAAGTTTAAGAATTTCAGCTTTTACTACTTCCATCATAGGAGGGTTTAGTCTCCTTTGTGACTCTCTGGTTGGTTTAGCTCCATCTTCTAACAATATACGGTGCATGCATGTTGATGGGCTAATACCTTTAATGTCGGCTAAAGTCCAGCCGATGGCAGTTTTGTTGTCCCTAAGCACAGAAACTAACCTCTCTTCTTGGGAAGATGAGAGATTGTTAGCAATAATAACAGGTAACGCATTACCTTCACTCAAATATGCATATTTCAAATGAGAAGGTAAAGCTTTAAGCTCAAGTGACGGGGGACAAACAACAGATGGTAAAATTTTATCATGTGAGCTAGGTAATGCAATTTTAGAATTACTAACTGGACATGCAGATAAATCCTTGACAGCTTGTTTAAGTTCATTATCACATTCCACAGATAAAGTGTCAATAATATTTTCATCTATGCTCAAGTTCATAATGGATTGCATCATTTCAGTGTAGCTCAAATCAAATGTATCTTCAATAAGTGGATCTATAATATCCACAACAGAAACTGTAGAACATTCATCAGAAGGGTACTTCATGGCATCAAATATGTTAAAAGAAATTTTATCACCATCAAATTCCATTGATAAAGTACCTTCATTTACATCAATCTTAGTTCTAGCAGTTTTCAGAAATGGTCTACCTAACAGAATAGGTGACTGTGATGAACAAGTATTTTGGCTATCCTCGGTTTTTAAAATGTAGAAATCTGCAGGGAATACTAAATCATTGACTTTAACCAGTACATCTTCTATTACTCCTTCTGGATAAGCCACAGACCTATCAGCTAACTGAATAACAATTCTAGTCGGCTTCATTGGTCCCAAATTTAAAGAGTTATAGATTGTATACGGCATGACATTAATAGAGGCTCCTAAATCTAGCATACAACCTGAGACTACCTTATCACCAATTGTACAAGGGATAGCGAACATACCTGGATCTTTTTGCTTTGCAGGAAGTTTTTGTTGGAGAACAGCAGATACACATTCCCCCACACTGATTCTCTCGTTACCTTTAAGCTTCTTCTTGTTGGTACAAAGTTCTTTTAGGAACTTAGCATAACGAGGAATCTGTCTTATTGCATCCAAAAGAGGAATGTTGACTTCAACTTTCTTGAAGATTTCAAGAACATCTTTCTCTTCCTCATCTTTTTTGTTCTTAGTTAACCTATTAGGGAAAGGAGGACTTACCTTGGGAATAGAAGAAGAAGATTCTCCTATTTGAGGAACTTTGTCGGAAGATGCTGGGCTTGAAATAGGTGCTTTCTCCGTGCCTTTATTTTCCTCTGGTCTCTTGGATTCTTCCAACACTTTACCACTTCTTAGTGTTACGGCACTAGCATTCTCTCTAGGATTGAGTGGTTGTGATGGAAGTTTATTGAAAAGCTGTGTTTTCAATTGACCTAACTCAGAAGCCATTTGTCCTACCTGATTCTCCAAGTTGTGAATGCTAGACTTTGTATCCTTTTGGAAGGACATGGTATCTCTTTGAAAAGATATAGAACTTGAGGCTAGAGATTTCACCATATCTTCTAAAGACATACTCTGTTGTTGGTTCTGAGGAGGTTGAGGAGGATTTTGGTGTTGATTAGGAACAAAACCTGGTGGGTTCATTGGTGGCCTAACCCCTTGGTTACTCCATCTAAAGTTAGGATGGTCTCTCCACCCTTCATTGTATGTGTTGGAGAATGGATTGTGTCTTCTCTGAGGTTGGTTCTGAAAATTACCCATGGCATTGGCTTGTTCCTCTTGAAATAGTGTAGGACAAGAATCTGTAGGATGGTCATTGCCTAAACAAATTCCACATGCTTTTACTGGTGCATTGATTCTTTTCCCAACTAATTGACCAACTAAATTGGTAAGATGATCTAATCTTTGCTCAATTTGTGTAGATGATGATGATGATGATGCATCTACTTCATTAACTTTCCTGACAGTATCATTCCTGGTGTTAAAAGATTGTGAATTAGCAGCCATGTTAGCTATTAATTCACGTGCAGCTTGTGGGGTTTTATCTGAAAGAGCACCACCACTAGCAGCATCAATTGTCATCCTATCATAAGAAATCAAACCCTCATAAAAATATTGAATTAATAGTTGTTCAGGTATTTGATGATGAGGACAACTAGCACATAATCTTTTAAATCTTTCCCAATATTCATACAATGTTTCACCAGTTTGTTGTCTTATGCCACTTATATCCTTTCGGACTGTTGCAGTTCTAGATGCAGGATAATATTTAGCTAGAAAAGCTCTTTGCATTCCAGTCCAATCTTGAATAGATCCCGAAGGCAAATCATATAACCAATCTTTTGCACTATTTTGTAAACTAAAAGGAAAAGAACGCAGTTTAATAACTTCATCTCTTGTACCTTCTTGTTTCAAATTAGTGCAAATAACATGAAATTCCTTAATGTGCCTAAGTGGATCTTCTCCAGGTAATCCATTAAAAGTTGGCAAACATTGTATAAAACCAGTATGCATTTTAAAATTAGCATCAACTTGTGGAAAAATAATGCATAAAGGTTGTTCATCAAGAGTGGGAGCAGTGAGTTCTTTCAAAGATCTTTGATTCAAAGCCATATTTAAAAGATAAGTAGGAAGAATATCACCAGAAATAAGTTGGGTATCCGATTGATTTTCTGCCTTGCCTTCTTCAAGATCCGTAGCTTGTTCTCTGATCTCAACTGGTGTTTTACTCCCTTGTCCTTCTCCGGTGATCTTACCACTTCTTAAGTGCATACAACAATGAACTTGTTGTTTGGTGTCACCAAAGGAATGAAATTTGTAACAAAAGAAAAAAGATTAATAATTTAATAGAAGAAATTAAAACAAATCCCCGGCAACGGCGCCAAAATTTGACGAAGCCTGTCGTGCGGCTTTCAAATTTAAACCTAACAATTCCTATGTAGATAGGGAAAGTAGGGATCGAATCCACAGAGATTTGTCAACTCTTAAATTAAAATCATTAATCGGAAAGGGTTTTGGGGGATTTTTGGTATTTTGAGAATAGAATTAAAAATGAATTTGGAATATAAATGATATAAAAAAAACGTTAGCAAGGAATTAGTATCAAGTTATATTTTTCATGGGATTAATCATAGATAAAGACATTATTAAGTAATTGGTTTTAGAATCCCGATCAGCTCAGACAGATTCCTATCCTTACAAATTAGATTAATCCCGATCAGCTCAGACAGATTAATCTCTAATTTAATTAAACACTACTACCAACCAGCGTGTATAGGATGTTCAATCAAATTGCATTAAGTAAATAAGGCATCACCAACATTAAATTGTATATAACAATCAGCTTAATTATATACAATTTAAATTATATAATTCCACTACTAATTTAATTAAGCCAAGAGCTGCAACTCAATTAAATTAGTAGATGCCACTTGAATCATTAATACAAGATTAATAATCCTAACTATATAATCACGTTTATTAATTGGATTGTCAATCCAATTAATTCACATAATTATATTAATTAAAACAGGAATTACATAAATACTTAATTAATATATAGATATAAGTATATTAAATAAATATACAAATATATATATATATATATATATATATATAAAGAAAGATTGGATTTATATTAACTAAACAAATTAGGCGGTTCAACCGACCATTTAAATAAATTAAACTAAAAGTATGGAGGCTCGGCCTTCCATAAAAAAAGAAAATAAAAGACATAAAAGTAAATTAAACTAATAGGTGGCTCGGCCATCCATTTGCGATATTTAAAGTGCATAAAGCAAAATAAATAAAGACTAGGCGGGTAAACCGACCATAAGTCCAGTTAAATAAATCCAAATAGAAATTAAGTACAAAGAAAATTATCTCATAATCCCATTTATTAATAACTTAACACATATCCTTACTAACAAAAGGAAATTACTCACAATCCATATTTAATAAATATAAGATGAAATTTATAAACATTAGAACGAAAATTTGAAAGAAATACTCCCCGAAAATATTGAAATTATCCGGACAGAATTTCTTTACTAAATTTTACAAAAAGACTTGAAAAACTATTCTAAAAATTCTAGAAATTATATTAATATGAAGATAATAATAAAAGAAAGAGATTACAAAAGAAATGAAGAAGATTGGAGCTAAATTGGTGTCTTCAATGAGAAATGAAGCTAGCATATTTATAGGGAAATTTCTAGGGGTAAAATGGTCATTTTGACTTCCGGGTACTGTAGCAGGTTGACTTGTTGACTTTGACCAGCCGACGGATACTGTTCATGACGTAAGCAGTGATGTCATCCTCGACGGCGTACTGTTCACCGGAGTTACTGTTCATCTTTTTTTTTTTTTTTTTTTTTTTTTTTTTTTTTTTTTCATCTTCACTTCTTCTTCTTCTTCTTTTTATCTCCAAAATGTACTAAAATACACTGAAAAACTTATAAACAAAGAAATAGAAAGGAAATGTGAAATATATCCATTAAATGACACAATTAACCGATTTTTAAACAAAATATAGTCATTAAGTAGTATAAAAATCAGTTAATTTATGTGTACATCAATTCACAAGTCTTGGACAGCCCATGCAATTTCCCTCTTGAGCAGATTGATCCAAATAACACAAAATAAGCCCATTGAGTGCATCTTTCATCTGTTTAGCTCTAGCTCTTGTAATTGGACCTCCATCATAGCTCAAAGGATCCAGCTTCTTCTTATTTGTGCTTGAACTCGAATTTCCATTAATGACATCTCCATGCTCCGCATCAATATGAATATTATGTTTTGGTTTCAAAATAATCTCCAGAGGTTCTATGAAGTGTTAGGATCAGATTTTTGCTCAAAAAGTAGTGTTAATGAGTTTTTTAAACGATTGGTTATTTATATGTATGCACCAACGGTCATAAAAATAGCTGTTTGAATCCCACTCAGGAGAAGTGCAGTCGACCACAAATCAGGAGGGTCGTCTGCACCATCATCCGCAAATGTTCCAGAGAACTCTGGACAACCTGCGGACGATGAGCTCAGAAGTCCGGTCGACCGCTCCATCATCCGCAAGTGTTCCAAAGAGTTCTGAACATACAGCGGACGATACTTTGAGAAGTCTGGTCGATCGCATGATCAGGGGTCGTCCACACTTTTGTCAGGTCAACCACACATGCATTAAAACTATGCAGAATAAGTTTCCAAACAACTCCAAGAGTTTGCAAAATATATTTTATGAATTTTGAAGTTTGTGCATGTATTTTGAAAATCATTTCAAATACCCAACTCATGTTTTATCTAAATGAAATGCATTTTGAAAAACATTTCACTTTTATTAAGTAACCTATAGAACTTATTACTCAAAGGGGTAGACCTAGACATATCTAAAGATAAATAAAGAAATAATGTGACACCTGTAGATCCTATCTAATCCAGAAACGCTTATCTTCAATGCTTGACATCAAAAGCTCTTTCTTGAAGATTTGAAACTTCGATCTTGCATGGATTAAATCATGAATCCAAAAACTCTATCACTTGTACAAATAAGACATTAGTCCTCATCAATGTTTGTCATTAATCAAAATTAAGACATTAAAAGCTTTAGGGCATTCAGATGGGTTTGATAATGATGGTGATATGATTGTGTTGTCATCTTGTGTAGAATTGAATGAAGAAGTTGAGGTCATTGATAGAAATATGAATGATGTATGAAAAAAAATTACTATTGATTTGTGGACTCTAATAGACAGATGATATGACAAATGTGCTTGATATGACAGATGATGAAATAGAACTCAATGCTTCTATATGTGGTGATGTGCATGTTGGCATTATTGGAGGTGTTGAAGTGGGGCAAATTCCACCCAATGTGATGACCAAAACACTGGTGAATGTAAGCAGCCAGACAATCTTCTAGACAAAGGAAAACAAACAAAAAGAGGAGGAACTACAGGACCTTGAATGAAGTGGGTAACAAGTGCTCAACTATAGTCATTGGACTACCAATTGCATGCGGATGATCTACATGATATTTGAAATTATCAACTTGTTTGGAAACTTCAGCTTGGTCAGCACCTTATTCTCCATTATTCCCCCTTCCTCGAAAGGATTTGTCCTTGAATCTCCTACACATTAAAAGTAGCATTAACATTACCATAATCGCTTTGCAGATCCAATTTGTAGGCATTATCATTGATTCTCTCAAAAACTTGAAAATGGTTATCTCCCCTAGCCTGCAATTTTGATTTCCTTTGTGAAAGAAACATCTCTGATTAAACGATAATTATCTTGGTTTTCTAGTGTTTATCGTGATGTTTATTTAGTTTAAATCTAGCTAATTATGTGTTTTTGTGCTTTAAATGATTCTTTACACTTATACTTTTGTTTTCAGGCCTTTTTGGAGGTTTTAGAAGATTTTGAGATGAAATTGGAAGCTTGTAGATGATTTTTTTTGGAAGAAAGAAGAAGTGGATGTGTGGGAAGATGAAGTACGTGTCAGTTACTCTCAGGTGTCCACTTTGCTTGCTTGGGCGTCCACTCTCCGAATTAAAGATTTTAAGTTATTTTTAAGTAGTTTCTCGTGTAATTAACCCTAGGACTTTTTTTAACTATTTGGACTAAATAGTTTAGTTTCGGGTGTCAAGCACCTTAGATACTTTGTTCCCGAGCATTGTAGGAGATCAATGGTTGAAGCTTCTTGGGAAATCAGATTTCCGTCTAATGAGTTTCTCTCTTTCCCTTAATCTTTTTATGATGTTTTCTTTTATGGAATGTGAGTAAACGTTCATAGTTGGCAATGACATGTATTAGGTTTACTTTATTCGAGAATATGAGATTTTTGTTTTGTTATTAAAAATCCGATCTTTTCAAGGGATAATTATTTCTATTTGAGTATTTGAACAATTTTTGGTTTTATTCTATCAATTTTGTTATTTCAATTATTATTGGTCATCTTAATTGTTTTACATAGTTGATTAACTAGAGTTATGTAGAATTAGTTTTCGGCAACCAAAAGTAGTAACTATTGATTAATTTAAATCGGTTTTTAATTAATTAATAGAGAATTGTTTGAAATAAATTGCATGATTTTAATTTGCCATTAATTTTATGTAATTTGTGTTGATATTGTCTTTATGCTTAATAACTTAATTGATTATTTTATGCGAGCGATTAGGTTAAAGTTAATTTGTCGTGCTTCTCGGAAATTAACCTAACTTTTTATAAGAATCAAAATTTGCGGCACTGCGCGTAATTCAAAGTCATTACTCAAATAGGTTATTATTAATCATTAATCCCAAATAAATAAAACTGAAATACAAAGTCCTTGCTAACATTTTTTTATCCATTAATTCTTAATTGATTTGTGAGTTATTTGATACGATCCTTGCTTATCTATCAAACAAGACCCGTAACAAACTCTTGATACTATTACCAAAGATCACGAATTAAGAGTCTTTAGTTATCAAACAATTAAGAACCCTAATTATAAGTGGCGAAATTCTTAGAGAATTTCAAAGCAAAGCTCTCACAAGAACTTTTAAGAGAAAACTCAAAATTGTATTCAATCATTATCATCTGATTTGTTCCAATTACATATATAGAAGAAAGAGTTCAAATCCTTGTTTGATTAGGAACTCTACTTATTTAAAAAAGGAAACCAAATCTACTAAGATATCAAATCTACCCAGATTTCCTTATTCAAAAAGGAAAACAAATAAAACAATAAATCTAATAGGTACCAAATCTGCCAAGATTTCCAAATTCTTATAGAAAACAAATAAACCCTAAAATCCTTATGGGCTGGACGAAATTCTTAAGTTTGGTGGGCTTGTAATTGGACTTTCTTCTCTTTTGTATCAAATCTAATTAAATTCACAAGTCTTGGACAGCCCATGCAATTTCCCTCTTGAGCAGATTGATCCAAATAACACAAAATAAGCCCATTGAGTGCATCTTTCATCTGTTTAGCTCTAGCTCTTGTAATTGGACATCCATCATAGCTCAAAGGATCCAGCTTCTTCTTATTTGTGCTTGAACTCGAATTTCCATTAATGACATCTCCATGCTCCGCATCATTATTTTATTTAAAGTTATATTCTTTTAGATAAAAATCGAATATTTCCCCCCAAAATCTTGATCAGTTTACTTTATCTGAAATTTTACAAATTAATGTGGATTCGACATTTACTTGCCCTAACTATAGTAGTTGGTTGAGTTAGGTTTTAATTTGATAGTGTTACGACACGCTCGTTACTCTCCTTTCGTAAATGCACCCAAACCTAATCTCCATGTTAGAAAATAACTTTCAAACCCAATAAAAATGCTCACCATCAAACCTCCACCATGACTTTCCCTAACATACATCTCACGAACATAACAAATAGGCACACAATGTTCACATTTTTATTTTTTAATTGTCTTACTTTCTAAAATGACCAAAAAAATTTACAATCATTGTGTGATAGTGCATTAATCAGTACATTTATATTTTCTAAGATATTTCTTCAGTATAAAATTGAATGTCTATATTTATATTTTTAAATGTTTAAAATTAAATATTAATTTTTTACATAAAAATATTTTGCATATTAAAGTTTAACTGAATAACATTTTCAAATTACATAATTTATGTCACGCTAACTCATATCCTTTCCCCACTAACAACGAATGAACATGTGCATTGTGTCTTTTCATTCTCTAATATTTTGTATTTAATTTGAAGAAATTTGTTGTGTTTGAGAATTAGAATTTCTAAAATTTAATTCCAAATGATTTGACCAGATTTGTCATATCCACTTTAATTACCATATAGCCAATTTTGATTTTTTTCCTATTCAAGGAATTCAAAAGTTTCTGACTTATGATAATGTTATTCACAATAGACCGTATAGGCACAAAAGATTTCTAAATGGGATAAATAATGTCAACAAAAAAAGGTCTAATTCTAGTTGCAAATTGCAATTGCTTTCTTATAAAAATAAAAACTAAAAAACAAAAAAAAAGCAAAATTAGAATAACTAAATTAAAAAATATTAAAATTTCAAAATATTAAACCTACAAATAAATATAAGAAAATAACTAAAAAATGAATACACTTAAATCATTAAAAAAATTATATTCCATTTTTAAAAACTTTTTTAAAATAATAATAATAATAATAATTTAAAAATTAAATTTGAAACATGAAAAAAAAATTAAAATAGAAGAAAATTAATATTTTAATTTAAAAGTTCAAATTAAAATTAAGAATTTTAAAAATTCAAAATCAATTTACATCTTAAATGGAATTGATTTGTCTAATTTTGTGATGTTTCGTCTATTAACTTTTATTTTTATTAATAGATTGAATGTATGTATCCTGTTTTTTTTCCTCATTCGCTAGTATTTTGAACTTTTTTTGAAAGTTTAGTATTTTGAATATAATTTCATGAAATTTAATTTAGTAGAATTTCTAAAATCTAATTCCAAAAAAGCTTTTGGGCAAGTTTGACAATTTACGGAAAGGACAAAATGCCTTTTAATTCAAATTTCTACTTCCAGCGATAAAATTTTTACCCTTGCGTTGGTCGATTACCCAAATGGCTTATAAACTTATAGGCGTTGCTGGTGATTTCCATTTTATCTGATTCGAATTGGCTGTGATGATTATTCTTTCTTGAGTTTGTAATCGAGCAGAGAGATCTGAGACTCGTATCTTGCTAGGGCAACCCGAATGGCAACTCGAGATGAGAATGGTCCTGATGGGTTTCTATCTCTGGCTTGCAACTGAGTTCTGCAACCATGGTGGTGTCTCTCCCTCTTTGCCTTGACCAAACTAAAGATCTGAGACATTTCTTCCATGTTGGGCAAATCATTTAAAAAATTAAAGCCGGCGCCGGGAATCGGGTATACTTTCAAATTCAAAAACTCCAAGAATGAGGCTACAGAGTTATAAGAATTTCTAAGGGTGGTTGCCCCTCTTTGTATGCCAGTGATTTCTATTTATTCGAAATGAACAACCTTTTCTGGAAAAGAAAAGAAAACCATTATTTTGGGAAAAAGCTTAAAGACATGTTTCTTGTTGCCATTTTATCTGATTCAATGATCATCCTTTCTTGAGTTTGTTAGCAGAGATATATGAGACCCGTATCTTGGTAGGGCAATTTGGATGGCAACTAGAGATGAAGATGGTCTTGATGGGCTTCTCTCTCTTGCTTGCAACTGAGTTTTGCAACCAAGGCAGTATCTCTCTCTCTCTTCCTTGATCAAATTAAAGAAAGATTTGAGCTATTTTTTCCAATCGCTTATAAAATTACTGATGCTGTGGGAATCATGTGTCCTTTTAATCGCAAAACTCCAAGAATGAGGCTACAGGGTGATGGGAATTTCTAAGGGTAGTTGCCCCTCTCTGTATGCCGGTGATTTCTATTTATTCGAAACCAACAACCTTTTTTCTAGAAAAAGAAAAGAAAACCATTATTTTGGGAAAAAGCTTAAAAACACGCTTCTTGTTGCCATTGTATCTGATTCAATTATCTGCTCTATGAATTGGCTGTGATGATCATCCTTTCTAGAGTTTGTAATTAACAGAGATATGAGACCAGTATTTTGGTAGGGGGCAATTCGGATGGCAACTAGAGATGAGAATGGTCTTGATGGGATTCTCTCTTTTGCTTGCAACTGAGTTTTGCAACCAAGGCAGTATCTCTCCCTCTCTTCCTTGATCAAATTAAAGAAAGATATGAGTCATTTCTTCCATGTTTGGCAAATCGCTTATAAAATTAATGCAGCTGCAGGAATCGGGTGTCCTTTTATTCGCAAAACTCCGAGAATGAGGCTACAGGGTGATGGGAATTTCTAAGGGTGGTTGAGAGGTGGGAATTTCTAATGGTGGTTGCCCCTCTTTGTATGCTGCTGATTTCTATTTATTCGAAACCAACAACCTTTTTTCTGGAAAAGAAAAGAAAACCATTATTTTGGAAAAAGCTTAAAAACATGGTTCTTATTGCCATTTTATCTGATTTGATTATCTGCTCTCTGAATTGGCTGTGATGATCATCCTTTCTTGAGTTTGTAATTAGCAGAGATATGAGACCAGTATTTTGGTAGGGGGCAATCCGGATGGCAACTAGAGATGAGAATGGTCTTGATGGGATTCTCTCTCTTGCTTGCAACTGAGTTTTGCAACCAAGGCAGTATCTCTCCCTCTCTTTCTTGATCAAATTAAAGAAAGATCTGAGCCATTTCTTCCATGTTTGGCAAATTACTTATAAAATTACTGCCGCTGTGGGAATCGGGTGTCCTTTTAGTTGCAAAACTCCGAGAATAAGGCTATAGGGTGATGGAAATTTTTAAGAGTGGTTGCCCTTCTCTGTATGCTGCTGATTTCTATTTATTCGAAACTACCAATCTTTTTTCTGGAAAAGAAAAGAAAACCATTATTTTGGGAAAAAGCTTAAAAACATGCTTCTTGTTGCCATTTTGTCTTATTCGATTATCTGCTCTCTGAATTGGCTGTGATGATCATTCTTTCTTGAGTTTGTAATTAGCAGAGATATAAGACCAGTATTTTGGTATGGGGGCAATCCGGATGGCAACTAGAGATGAGAATGGTCTTGATGGGATTCTCTCTCTTGCTTGCAACTGAGTTTTGCAACCATGGCGGTGTCTCTCCCTCTCTTCCTTGATCAAATTAAAGAAAGATTTGAGCCATTTCTTCCATGTTTGGCAAATCTGAGAATGAGGCTAAGGGGGTTTGAAATTTTGAAGGGTGGTTGCCCCTTTTTTGTATGCTGGTGATTTTCATTTATTCGAAACCAACGGTCTTTTCTTTAAAAAGGAAAGAAAACAATTATTTTGGATAAAAGCTTAAATATATATATGTTTCTTGTTATTTTGATTTGATGATTTGCTCACTAAATTGGCTTTGATGATCATCTTTTCTTGAGTTTGTAATCAGGCAGAAAGATATGGGAACTCCTATCTTCGTAGCAAAATCTGGATGGCTACTTGAGATGAAAATGCTCTTGATGGACTTTTTTGCATGCAACTGAGTTTTGCTGCCATGGTGATGTCTCTCCCTCTCTGCCTTGATCTAACTAAAGATCTGAGCCATTTCGTTCACGTTTGGCAAAGAAAATATATGATTCTTTATCATTAGCGCTTGCAATATCGTTAGGCAGAGCCAGTGTTTGGGTATAATGCCAGTTGTTTACTTTTATGCAAATGATAGTTATCAGCTCCATTCAGGAATGAAGGCACAGAGGGATTGGATTTCTCAGAGGGTGGTTGCCCCCTCCTTCTATATGATGGTTTTGTATTCTTCCAACCAAAAGAAGTTAGCCCTAAGTAAAATTTCTCCATGTTCCTGGATTGGTTTGGTTTGAATAAGGACTAGATTTTTTATTTTAATGCAACTGACAATAGACCCTGCTTTACTGCTACTTTGGATGATATTATTTTGGAATGATAGAAAGCAGATAGGCCATGCTGACATTTCCTTGAAGTGACCTGACATTGATGGTGAAACTGGACTGGTATCTTGGGGCAACCCAGATGGCATCTTGGGGAGAGAATCCTCTTCTTTGTTGAATTGCTTTACACTCTCTGCCAACTGGTAGTTTGTGTCCTTGGCAGTGTTGCAGCCCCTCAATGCTTAGGTAAGTGTAGATCTGAGCCTTAATCCCTGCTTATCGATCTTATGTTTCTTTACATGCATGTCTATATTTATATTTTTGCTCCACCTTTCTGATACGATCCTTGCTTATCTATCAAACAAGACCCGTAACAAACTCTTGATACTATTACCAAAGATCACGAATTAGGAGTCTTTAGTTATCAAACAACTAAGAACCCTAATTATAAGTGGCGAAATTCTTAGAGAATTTCAAAGCAAAGCTCTCACAAGAACTTTTAAGAGAAAACTCAAAATTGTATTCAATCATTATCATCTGATTTGTTTCAATTACATATATAGAAGAAAGAGTTCAAATCCTTGTTTGATTAGGAACTCTACTTATTTAAAAAAGGAAACCAAATCTACTAAGATATCAAATCTACCCAGATTTCCTTATTCAAAAAGGAAAACAAATAAAACAATAAATCTAATAGGTACCAAATCTGCCCAGATTTCCAAATTCTTATAGAAAACAAATAAACCCTAAAATCCTTATGGGTTGGACGAAATTCTTAAGTTTGGTGGGCTTGTAATTGGACTTTCTTCTCTTTTGTATCAAATCTAATTAAATTCACAAGTCTTGGACAGCCCATGCAATTTCCCTCTTGAGCAGATTGATCCAAATAACACAAAATAAGCCCATTGAGTGCATCTTTCATCTGTTTAGCTCTAGCTCTTGTAATTGGACCTCCATCATAGCTCAAAGGATCCAGCTTCTTCTTATTTGTGCTTGAACTCGAATTTCCATTAATGACATCTCCATGCTCCGCATCACTCCCCCTTTCCTCAAAAGGATTCGCCCTCGAATCATCACCTGCATAATCGAAAGGAAGTAAATCAGAAACATTAAAAGTAGCACTAACATTATACTCACCAGGAAGAGCTAATTTGTAAGCATTGTCATTGATCCTTGCAACAACTTGAAAAGGACCATCTCCTCTTGATTGAAGCTTTGAATGCCTTTGCTTAGGAAACCTTTCCTTGCGTAAATGCAACCATACCCAATCACCAGGCTCAAATATCACTTTCTTTCTTCCATGATTTCTTTGAGTCATCACTTGCTGATTTCTTTTCTCAATATTTTGCTTGACTGTTTCATGAATTTTCTCACATATTCTGCCTTTTTAGCTCCATCAAAATTAACTTGTTCATCCAAAGGTAAAGGAGATAAATCTAATGGTGTTAAAGGATTAAAACCATAAACAATCTCAAAAGGTGAATAATGAGTAGAGGAATGCACACTCCTTGACGAACGTGTCGTTGCGCTATCAAATTAATATCAAACTCAACCAACTTATGCAGTTAGGGCAAGTAAGGGTCGAACCCACAGAGACTTGTAAATTCTTTGATTAAGTAAACTAATCACGACTTTGGGGGGAAAAGATTTGGTTTTTATCTAAAAAGATTAAAACTTAAAAATAAGTAATTCACAAAATAACTAGAAATCAATGGATAAAAAAAACGTTAGTAAGGACTTTGTATTTCGGTTTCATTTATTCGGGATTAATCATTGATAATAACCTATTTGAGTAGTGACTTAGAATTCCGCGTAGCGCAGCAAATTCCGATTCCTGTAAAGTTAGGTTAATTCTCGAGAAGCACGGCAAATTAACTTTAACCTAATTAAACTAAATTACCGAATCGCTCGCATAAAATAGTCAATTAAGTTATTCAGCTCGAGGACAACATCAACACAAATTACATAAAGTTAATGGCCGATTAAAATGATGCAATTCGTTTCAAACAATTCCCTATCAATTAATCAAACACAGATTTAAATTAATCAATAGTTACTACTTTTGGTTACCGAAAACCGATGCTGCATAACCCTAGTTAATCAACTATGTAAAACAATTAAGATGGCCAATAATAATTGAAATAACACAATTGATAGAATAAAACCAAGAATTGTTCAAATACTCAAATAGAAATAATGATCCCTTGAAAAGATCGGGTTTTTAATTACAAAACGTAAATCTCATATTCCCGAATAACATAAACCTAATACATGTCCTTGCTAACTTAAGAAAACTACTCACAAAACATAAAGGAAAACATCATAGAAAGATTAAGGGAAAGAGAGAAACTCATTAGTCGGAAATCCGATTTCCCGAGAAGCTCCGTCCCTTGATCTCCTACAATGCTCGGGAAGATCTTCAAGTCTGAGAGTGGACGCGCATGCTGTCAAAAGTGGACGCGCGAGGCTGTCAGAAACGTCCAAGTGGACGCGTGAGGCTCCAAAACTACTGAGAATGGACGCGTGGATGAATAGTGACGCGTCCACTTCTTCAAGTACGCGTCCAATTTGTTTCTGAGGCGCGTCCACTCCATTTTGCTTGCAAAACAACTTGTTAAGCCTCCTATCTTCCTCCAATGCCTTCTAAACATGTTAAAATACCTTCAAAATACCTGCAAACAAAGATAAAAGTGTAAAGAACCAATTTAAGCATATAAACACACAATTAGGTAGATTTTATCTCAATAAACAACACATTAAGCTCCTAAAAACCAATCTAATTATGGTTCAATCACTCCTATTATATGCAAACTCTACATGAGGTAAACAATCATCCCATGATTTCAGATTCTTTTTAATGATAGCTCTCAATAATTGTCCCAAAGTTCTATTCACTACCTCAGTTTGTCCATCAGTTTGTGGATGACAAGTAGTACTAAACAGCAATTTAGTTCCCAATTTTGCCCACAAAGTTTTCCAAAAGTAAGATAAAAATTTAGCATCTCTATCACTCACAATGGACTTAGGCATACCATGCAAACGAACTATTTCTTTAAAGAACAATTCAGCAACATGTGAAGCATCATCAGTTTTATGACATGGAATGAAGTGTGCCATTTTAGAAAACCTATCAACTACCACATATATACTATCAAATCCACGTCTAGTTCTAGGTAAACCAAGAACAAAATCCATAGAAACTTTACCGTAATTTTGTTAATTGCTCGACAATCAACACACATTCGCCAAGAACCATCTTTTTTAGGCACCAACAACACGGGTACTGCACATGGACTCATACTTTCTTTGATCAAACCCTTAGACAACAATTCATCCACTTGCCTTTGTAACTCCTTGGTTTCTTCAGGATTGCTTCTATAAGCTGGTCGGTTTGGAATTTGTGCTCCAGCAATGAAGTCAATTTGGTGTTCAATCCCTCTAAGTGGTGGCAAGCCTTCTGGCATAGTTTCAGGAAACAATTCTTCAAATTCCTGCAACAAAGTTTGAAAAGAACTAGGAAGTGAAGAGAGATATGGGTTAGAAGAAATAGTTAAATTCGCTCATTTGAATACCAAAAGAAGCATAGATTGCCTAGATAGATAGGCCTTTCGGACCTCACCCTCTCTTGCATAGAAACTGCCTTTTACCTCTTGTTTAGCCACTCTTTGCACACTATTCTCTCCTTTTGCATGTGCCCTCTCAAGATTCTTTTCCTCATGGCACATCCCCTCTGTTTCCTCTCCTTTTTCCTCTCTTTTCTCACGCCTCTCATGGCTTTTCTCACAGCTCTCCTTTTGCTCGTGCATCTTTTTTTTTTTTGTGCACTCTCACATTCACTCAATATTTTCTGATCTTCAAACACCTCTTTAGGTGACATGGGCAGCAACTTAATAGGTCGTCCATCCATCATAAAAGAATATCGATTAGTGAAGCCATCATGCATAACTCGCCTATCATACTCATCCTCTTTGGATTGGATGCTTAGTGCTCGTCTCGTGACCAAGCTGAAAACTGATCCTTGAGGGGCTGTTTCTCCATCATCTGCTTCCTCTGAATCTTCTGCTAATAGTGGCATGTCACTGTAGTCAAAATTATCTCCCTCATCTTCACTCACCACTTCTCCATTTCGTATAACCATCACCTTTGCAGTAGGACATTGGGCTTGCCTATGTCCATATCCCAAGCATCTAAAGCACTTCAGATCTCTCAAGGAACCCTTAGATTTATCATCCTTAGGTTGTATTTTTGTTGTAGAAACATCTTTACTTTTGTTTGCTACAAATCTGTCCTTGCTTGAATTTGAATCTCCACCTTTGTTGCCCTTCCAATTCGACTTCCATGAAGAAGTAGAAGTCAAACTAGATTTGTTCCTCATCTTTAATTGCTTCTCAACCTTAATTGCCATGTGTACCATATCCTCAAAATCAACATAATGATGCAATTCAACCAGGTTAGCAATGTCATGATTTAAACCAGAAAGAAATCGTGCCATAGTAGCCTCCTTGTCCTCCTCAACATTGGCTTGAATCATGGCCATCTCCATCTCTTGATGATACTCTTCAACACTTTTTGATCCTTAGTTCAATCTCTGTAAAAGATTGTACAACTCTCTATAATAATGTTGTGGTATAAATCTCCTCCTCATAATTGTTTTCATTTCAAACCATGAAGAGATTGAACCTTCTCCACTCCTACACCTAAAAGTTTAGAGCTGATACCACCACATACTTGCATAATCAGTGAAACCTACAACAACCAATTTTACTTTCTTCTCTTCGGTGTAGTTATGACATTCAAACACACGTTCGACCTTCTTTTCCCTATCTAAATATGTTTCTGGATTGCTCTTGCCTTGGAAAGATGAAATTGTCATCTTGA
Organism: Apocynum venetum; assembly: GCA_019593545.1. NCBI lineage: Eukaryota > Viridiplantae > Streptophyta > Magnoliopsida > Gentianales > Apocynaceae > Apocynum > Apocynum venetum. Next base: position 1,551,880 of record SRSM01000334.1, read on the forward strand.
TTGACCCCAAGTTCCCATCTTTAGATTGTTTTCTTTGTTGAAACGTGTAGAATCTGAGTCAAATTCATCTTCTAATTCATCTATGAGATTTCGTTTTGTTCCTCCAAATTGGGCACAACTTGAAGTGCCTTGCTCAATTCTCCCCAATCTTTCTTTCAATTTCTGGTTGTCACTAGCAAGATCTTCTTGTTGTGACAACATCTTTTGCATCATTCCTTGTATTGCCTCTAAGGTAAGTCTATCTTTTGATTCCATGATGTAAAAAAAACCTGCAATAAAAATGTTAGAAAAGGAAAATCCTAAACTAACTCTCCCTCACGTGTTTCACTCAACTGTTTTTGAATCCCTCTATTGATCTCACCAAATTTGACCACACAACAGCCTCTCTTTGAAGTTCTTATTTGAGCTAAGCCTTTACAAATCACTAAGAATGAGTTCTTAGTCTTTGATAACCAAAACTCAAACGAAAAGAATGGATCTTTGGTGAAAAGAATGAATCTGTAACCCTTTTTTTTTTTTTTGCCCCAAACTTGGACTCAAACAACAAGAACGAATCTTTGATCTTTTTTTTTCTGAAACTTGAAATCAACTTTCTCAATCTTATTTTTTTTTTCGTTTTTTTTTTCGAACTGAAACAAAAGGATAAGAAGGTTATAGAACAACCTGTTTCCCGCAACCTAGGCTCTGATACCAAACTGATACGATCCTTGCTTATCTATCAAACAAGACCCGTAACAAACTCTTGATACTATTACCAAAGATCACGAATTAGGAGCCTTTAGTTATCAAACAACTAAGAACCCTAATTATAAGTGGCGAAATTCTTAGAGAATTTCAAAGCAAAGCTCTCACAAGAACTTTTAAGAGAAAACTCAAAATTGTATTCAATCATTATCATCTGATTTGTTCCAATTACATATATAGAAGAAAGAGTTCAAATCCTTGTTTGATTAGGAACTCTACTTATTTAAAAAGGAAACCAAATCTACTAAGATATCAAATCTACCCAGATTTCCTTATTCAAAAAGGAAAACAAATAAAGCAATAAATCTAATAGGTACCAAATCTGCCAAGATTTCCAAATTCTTATAGAAAACAAATAAACCCTAAAATCCTTATGGGCTGGACGAAATTCTTAAGTTTGGTGGGCTTGTAATTGGACTTTCTTCTCTTTTGTATCAAATCTAATTAAATTCACAAGTCTTGGACAGCCCATGCAATTTCCCTCTTGAGCAGATTGATCCAAATAACACAAAATAAGCCCATTGAGTGCATCTTTCATCTGTTTAGCTCTAGCTCTTGTAATTGGACCTCCATCATAGCTCAAAGGATCCAGCTTCTTCTTATTTGTGCTTGAACTCGAATTTCCATTAATGACATCTCCATGCTCCGCATCACTTTCTTTGATTGGTGTCCATAACGATTTAGTAAAAGGCAAAAGTCTAGAGTAGAGCTGATTTGACATGTACATTTGTGGTACACTTGATCGTGCCTTCAGATTTCATATTTTTGTGTTGTTGTCTCTTTCTTTGAATCAGTTTACAAACGTTCTAAACCTTTCTTTTGCTATAGAACATATTTTTGTGTTTTCTTGCAACTAACTCTTTTAGTGTATGAAATTGGAGTTCTTTTTCTTGCATCATTTACCACATTCTGAAACTGTAATTCTAACCCCAGAAAGACAGAACCAAGTCTATCTTAATTTTTCTTCTTTTCTTTTTTCACCCAACTCCAAAACTAGTTCTAAATTGATGTTCATTCTTCCTTATGCAATAGTTATTTGTTTCCATATCCTAATACATATCCAAGCCTCACTTTAATGCTCATGATTAAATAGAGTGCATTCTTATAATTGGTTTGGATTTATGCAAATTTTGGACTATGTTTCTTCACCTGAAACACTGATTACTGTGTTGAAGTTTTCCTCTTTATATATGACATTTGATTTTTGAGTACTTCGTGTTCTTTGTTAATTTTTTTTATTGTGCTTTGCTGCCCAAGAGTAGAATGAAGAGCTGAAAATAATACAAGAACAGAAAAATTAGTAATATTTTGCTCTCTTCCCCTGATTTTTAGTCAATGATCTTTAAATTAATAGTTTAGATTTTGAGGATTTGTATCAACCTTGCCCCTGAGAAATTTGGCCATCTAAATGTACTTTAGGAAATTTCTTGTTCTGCAGTTCCTCTTTTGGTAATTAGTCCTTTAACTGAGTCTTAAAATTCCTCCCAGTTTTTTCATGATAACTTGGGTTATATCAACGTCTGTTGCAATATGGTTTTCATACGTGCTTAAAATCCATTATGCAAATGCTTGCAGTCATAGTTGCCAATTTGATCCCCACGAAATAGTAATCACAAAAGGATCTTTTAAAATGATGTATTTAATAGTCCATTCAGCATCTTATTTATCTGTTTTTTATTTTCGTTATGCTACTTGGGAAAAGATTTACTGTAATTATACATATGGGTATACATGAGGGTTTTAATGGATGGTAGTTGCTTTCCCTATTATGCAAATAGTGCTGCAGCCATTGGCCACATCCTAGTCCATACCCTCAATCCCTCTAAGCCACATTCCCTATTTCGAATCTCCAAGAGTTTCAGATATCCTTTATTTAGGGATTGAACATGTGAATCATGTTTTTCCATTCTCTAGTTTTTTAAAAATTTAATTAGGTAAAATTTGTTGTGTTTGAGAATTAGAGTTTCTAGAAAGACGATCATCATCATTGTGTTGTTTAGATTGAAGGTGATCAAATTAGAAACTTTGTACATGGAAACTGTGGTGTCCTGATCATGCCATGTTCTTCTCTGTTTTAGGCCACACAATAATGAATAATCCTTCTACAGACAGAAATTTCTTTCTCTTGTTTTACAATTTCCACAAATGAGATAACCTTCTCATGCTTCAGCAGCTCTATTCTTTTGCTTACATTATGGTTACATGGATGTTATATGGGAAAATGTTTTCTATTCGGCTACCAATAATGTATGTCAGTTTTGGAAATTCAATGCCTGATACATATCCTCATTTTAATGTTCATGATTAATTGGTTAGGAGCATAATTGTAAAGTGCATGCTTATGATTGGTTTGGATTTATGCAAATTTTGGATTATGTTCTTCACCGGAAGCATTGATTATTGTGTTGAAATTTTCCTCTTTATATATGACATTTGATTTTCAATGCCTTCAACTTGAGTGAATCCCTTAGCAACTAACCTAGCTTTAAATCTAGGTGGTTCAGAAGGAATTTCACTGTATTTTACCTTGAATACCCATTTGCAGTCCACAATTATTTTCTTACCGGGTTTAGGTACTAAGACCTAAATTTCATTTTTGTGCAAAGAACTGATTTCCTCTTCCATGGCACTTAGCCATGAACTACAATTAGAGCTTTGAAGAGCCTCTTCATAACAAACAGGTTCTCTAGCTACCAAAGCATAAGAGGTTAGATAGAAATAACCATATTTAGCTAGTGGCCTAACATTTCGTCTTTCTCTATCCCTTGCAAGTTGGTGAACTTGTAAGGCCTGAATTTGAGCATCATAGTGTTTATTACCATCATCATTAGAATTAATTTCTGATTCAGGCTCAAAACCTAGTATATTACCTGGCATCCCTTGATCAAGGGCAGTATCTGTTTCATTTTCCCCACCATTTAATGTAGATTGGGATTGTGAACCATGAGCATTCTCCACCTCAATGGAAATGTTTCCTTTTGAGGAAAAATCAGTAGTGTCAACAGGATTTACATTAAGTTTTAAACAAGGCATTTCTCATTAAAGACAACAATCCTACTGATAACTACCTTAACTCCTGTTTCACTCCTCAACCAGATTTTATACCCCTTTACACCATATGAATAGCCTATAAAGACTCCCTTTTTGGATCTAGGATCTAATTTCCCTTCCTTTTGATATGCAAAGGCTGCACATCCAAAAATTCTGAGGTTACTCAAGTCTGGTGGATTATTAAATCACAATTCCTCAGGGATTTTGAAATTTATTGCAGTGGAAGGGGATCTGTTTATCAGATAAACAGCAGTACTGACTGATTCTCCCAAAAAAGGTTTAGGTAAGCCAGAAACTATCATGAGACACATTACTTTGTCCATGATAGTTCTGTTCATTCTTTTAGCAACCCCATTTTGTTGGGGGTTGAACTTGATAGTCTTATATTTTACAATACCATTAGCAACACATAGGTTATTGAAGTTCTGATTACAGAATTTTAAGCCATCATAAGTTCTAAGAAACTTTACCTTCTTGTTTGTTTGGTTTTCAAGAAGGGTTTTCATTCTTTGAATTTTTCAAATGTTTGATCCTTTGACTTAAGTAGATAAACCCAAACATTCTTGGAAAAATCATCAACAATTGACAAGAAATACATATTTCCACCATGAGAGCAAACTCTTTCAGGACCCCACAAATCAGAGTGAATGTATTCTAAAATGTCGGTGGATTTGTGTGTGCCAGATTAGAAGCTGAGTTTGTGATGTTTCCCTAAAATGCAGCAATCAAAGAAATCAATTGGCTCAATAGTATCACCATTTAAAATATTTTATTTACTTAAAATTTGTAAGTCTTTCTCACTGATGTGACCTATTCTTTTATGCCATAACATAGACCTATCACTATCATGCTTACCAAATAGAGCATAGTTGTTGCAAACAGTAGAACCAATTAAAACATACAATCCATTCATTTTCTTACCCTTCAGAGTGACTAATGAGCCTTTACACACTTTAAGACAACCATTTTCCTTATAAGAGTAACCAACAGTGTCAAACATGCCAAGAGATATCTGGTTTCTTCTCAGACCAAAAACATATCTAACACTGATCAATTTTTTAATTATGCCATCATGCATTTTTATACAAATTGACCCAATGCCCTCAATAGAGCAGTATTCATTGTTCCCCATTATACCTTACCATCAGAAACAGTTTCAAGTGAATCAAACCAATCATTGTTTGGACTCATATGAAAAGTGCAATCAGAATTAAACAACCATTCATCATAAATGCATGAGTTTGAATTTGAAATACAAAATACTTCAACATACATAGTATTGGCAACAATCTCATATTCAGACACATTGCTATTATCATTGGAATTACTAGAGTGATTCCCTCTTCTACCCTTTTCATCCTCGATTCTTTTGAAACACTTGTTTTTCAAGTGACCTTCTTTGTCACAGTAAAAACATTTTCTCCTTTTCTTATCTTTGGATTTTGATCTACCCTTAATTCTAAATTTGTTCATGTTATAATTAAATTCTTTCTTTTCATGCCTGCCTCTGACATACAAATTTTCTTCATTCCCTTTGTTTTCTATCTTAAGGTCTAATTTCTTAGATTGCAAGACAGATTTAACATCTGCTAAAGTCAGATCTTCTCTATTATACTTAATAGCAGATTTAACATCTTTGAAAGAATCAAGCAGGGAATTTAGTAAAATCACAGCTTGATTTTCATTAGAAACATCTTCACCAATATTAGACAAATCAACCACAATTTTGTTAAAATCATGTAAGTTAATCAAGAGATTTTGAAGGAATCATTTTAAAACCAAAAAGTTTTTCTTTCAGATAAATTTTATTAGATAAAGATTTTCTCAAATAAATCTCATCAAGTTTATTCCTAATCTTGAAAGCAGTATCAAGACCAATCAATTGCCTCAACACATTGTCAGATACATACAATATAATTATATTGTGTGCTAAATCAAGTTTTTCAGATAACACCTCATCTTTCCAAGCTTCAGGGAAAGACTTGGGATCACATATTGTAGGACCTACCTTGTGTTGAATGAGAACTACTCTCATTTTCATCTTCCAAATGCTAAAATCACCTTGGCCATTAAAGGCTTCCATGTCAGTTTTTGCAGTACCCTTATAAATCTTAGAAAAAGTTCAGATATTATATGAAATAAGTAACGGATGTACTAACAGTATGAAGTGTTAAAGAAATTAGGTCAACTAATAGTCAGAGTTTCCAGCAATATGAAACACAAAGTCTCAGAGAAATAGATTATTAAACTTAAGTGCACACAAATTAGTATATCAGTGTTAAGATACAAGAATGATGTAAGTGTTCAAATTTAGACAGACAACAGTTAGGGTTTCCAAATAAGATAAAAAAAAATCTCAGAGAAACATGTGTGCCATATCAATTTAAAACGAAACATCAAATAGAAACAAGTCAGAAATTTTAAACAACAGATTTTACAATTTCAGTACGAATAAGTAGAACCCCTCAAGTAACAGAGAGAATAGTTTCAACATCCAAAAAAAAATTAGAATAGAAATATTGTTTCCCTCAATAGCGGGTAGCACCACTTAACGCACACAATGGAATTAATCAGTGACTGAAATATCTAGGACATAGATGCGTCATGCCTCAATAGGGCACACGCCATGCTTGGGTTTTGTGATTTTGAAAGGGATTAGACTTGTTCTGGTCTATTTCAATACAAAAGGAGAAAATCCCCAAATATTGGAGAGGGAGCAGAACTAGGGTTTCCAGAAATCTCTTACCTGTGGCTCAATTCATGAATCAAAAGGCATAAAGTTGGATTACCGACAGTGATCATGACAGAGACCTTGGATTTCCATTGCATTAAAGTTCCATGACAGTTTAAAAATCAACTTTTATCAATTGTTTAGAATTCATCAGATAGCTCTGTGCACGTAAAAGTTCCTTTTTCATTCCAAATTTGTAATTACTTTTAAGATGACACAAAGATTAGTAATCTGATGTGGCAAGATCATCTGGATTATGATGTGCTAGAAATTATGATGGACATTTTGTTATCCTATTTGTTATCGTTCATCTGAATTGCCAAGGGTTATGAATCCTGATTCACATAAAGAGTTTCTGTTTAAGTTGCTTTGACTAAATAAGTGCATGAACTTCCGCAATCATGAAATCTAAGAAAGGCTTGGTTTAGGCAAAGTCTACCCATAGAAGGCAAAAGGTATTTCATTCATACATATTAAAGCTGCTATCTCCAACACAATTCAGACCACTATATTCTGATTGTTTATTGCCTAAATGAACTTGATTGTTTATAACTTAATGGAAACCTATTTTTGGATGTCTTAAGTTTCTTTTAATATTTTCAATGATGGGAAAATGGTTAGGATTTTTGGGCTCAATTTTCTTAAAAGTGGATGGACCTTTCTCTTTTTTACTTTTAAGGGAAACTGCATGCTTAATTTATATTTTATTTGAATCACTGGAACTCAATGAAATACTGTAAGAAAACAAGGAAATTTCTGAATTCTCTTAGAAGATTTCAATTTGTGGTCTGGACCTATTTATGCAGGTATATAATAAGGTGACTTTGGGGAAAAAAATCAAATTTCACAAAATCTACTAATGAAAAATCTATTTATGACACTAATCAATCCCAGTTATCTGAAGTAGAATGAATTCTATATTCTGATTTTACATAGTTAATGTGTGTAATTCATTTTCTGATTTTCATGAAAATATTTTTAATCAGCTAAAAGAGCTCTTCATTCAAAGATCAATTCTTCCATTCAATAGTAGCTAATGATGATACTGGAGAAAGAATTAAGCCCTTGTTTGGATCTAGCTGCAATTTGAACTCTCTTGCAGTGGCTACCTGTTGTCAAACAACTAAAATTTTGTTCCCTCTTTCATTTGCAGTGGCTACCTGCCAATTGCATACATAGTAATTAAAAGCTAACTCATGCTTGCTTCGTGATTATTCTTGATCTGAGGTTAATCATAACTACTGTGTTATTTCTTATGCAAAATAGCTGTAGTGCATAGGTATGTCAAATTTGCATTCGTATCATGGCATGTGATCTTGGACAGAAGATTGAACATTTTTGGATTCAATGACATAACACATCTTTTGCTTTGTGTAACTCACTCTTATGCCTTGTGTCTTATGTTTCCTGCTTTCATCTGTGGTGTTTGAAAATTTTCTTTTAAGGACTCCAGATTATTGTAAAAGATACTTCATGTTTGACATCTGATGGAGATCTTAAACTGTTTTTGACATTAATCTTATTCTGTGGCATTCCAGGTTCTGGCAGACAAGTATGGAAATGTTGTACACTTTGGAGAGCGTGATTGCAGTATCCAGGTATGTATAACTAGGTTTTTTTTTTTTTTAGGTTCGCGGTTCACCGGCTGCAAGCTGTAACTTAGAATTTATAGGTTGGGAAAGGTGGTTGCGAATGTTATATAGAGCGATATTCTCACAACTGGATGATTTTACATGTTTAATGGCCTTATTTTTTTTTCTCATTTCATGCTCTCGCATAGAGAAAAATAAGTTTTAGTCAGATAGAGTGGGGATGCATTTATATTAAATCTGTAGAATCATTGTTGGTTACAAGTTGAGTGATAGAGAGAAAGGGATAGGTAATCCTTTCTTTCGCTAAGAGGAGAATCTGAAGCTACTTTTTTTGAGGCCAAACTGGAGCAGATTGAAAGATGACTTGGATATGTGGTTTCATTTATCCACCTTTCTTAACATTACAATAAGAATGGGTATTTTTTATTTCAAATACTCTCTTCAAATATTGTATAGAAGTTTGATAATGGTTATGATTATCTTGGAGAAAATCTAATCTGAATTATTATTTCAACGCATGTGTTGCACAACAGAAGAAAAACAGTAGATTTGATATCTTAAACAAGTTAAGTAGATATGTAATTCTGGCATCAAAAGCTTTGTATCTCAAAAAATTGTCCTTAATTTATTTGAAAAACCTAAGAGGGGGGTGAATTAGGTTTTTACCCGATTTTTCAAACTAATTTAATAAAATACCTCTTTGATAACAAATATCAAATACTTGATGCGGTAGTTGTGTGAGAAATAATGTGGGCAAATAAAATGCAGAAATTAGAGCAATGAACATAATGATTTATAGTGGTTCGCTTTATTCAACAAAACCTAATCCACTACTTTGAGTTACCTACTCAATGATTTACCAAATCCCTTCACTAATCAAATAATTGAGATTACAAAAGAGGCTCACCCAATTCACCTTAGGGTTTTACAAATAACCTCTCAGCCAATCAAGGGTCACTCAATCCTTGAGTTTTAAAACACAACCTTGGTTATACAATAATCTCACCACTCTCCTTAGTGAATCCTAATAATACAATTCAATTCAAGATTCACTAAAAGGTTTTATAACAAACCTTAAATACAAAACAACCTACACAAGACTCACCCTAACACTTAGAGTTTTATGATACTTGCAACCTTGATACAATTACAATTAATAATAAGGGATAAAGAATTTGATAGATATCACCTTAAAGTGAAGATATATCAATTTGAATCACAATCACCTCTTTGAGTACTTGTCAAGATTGCTCAAAATTCATATTTGAATGTAAAAAATCCTTCTTGAATGATTTTAACAAGATTAATGTTTAGAAAGGGTTTTGGAATGTTTCTAAGATGTTAATGTTTTTACTCAAAAATTGTTCTTATAAAGAATTACAAAGGTTTCGATATTTAAAGGTTTGTTTCTAACGGTAAAGAATAAATGAAGCTGTTGGAAACCCACTCAGGAAAAGTGCGGTCGACCGCATATCAGACGGGTCGTCCACACAATCATCCGCAAGTTGGGTCATCCACAGGTTGACAAATGAGCAAATTTGACAGCACATGCATCCACAAGATAAATTAACTTGTGGACGATACTTGGACCATTTTAGATCGACTGAAACATGTTCATTTGTGTACCAACAATACTCTAACACACAAATGATGATTTCAACCATATAAGTTATGGTATCAATCCAACAAGAGTTTATGAACAATTTAAGTTTTGAAATCACAATACATTGTTTTTGAAATACCAAAAAATATTTTAACATATTAAAAACATTTTGAAATAACGTTTTAAGTTCATAGAGTCTCTCTATATTTCCATAAGTTTGTAGTTTTATCATTGTGGATATTAATGGAAAAGTTAGATGAGAGACAACATAATTTACAACCTAAGCAAATCATACCTTTTACTTACTGGATCCAAGTAATGAATTCAGTTAATATATTTGTGCAGAGAAGAAACCAGAAATTGCTGGAGGAAGCTCCCTCTCCTGCATTAACACCAGAGTTGCGAAAGGCCATGGGTGATGCAGCAGTTGCAGCTGCAGCATCTATAGGCTACATAGGTGTTGGTACTGTAGAATTCCTTTTGGATGAAAGCGGTTCCTTTTACTTTATGGAGATGAATACCCGTATTCAGGTGAAAAGCGGCCTTTGTTAAGATTTTTCCAATTTATTATTTTCATTTGGAAATTTATATGAGGTCTTTCCATTTGGTGTAAAATCAGGTAGAGCAACCAGTGACAGAAATGATTTCCTCTGTTGACCTCATTGAAGAACAAATTTGTGTGGCTATGGGAGAGGAACTCCGTTATAATCAGGTAACAAGTCGGGACTCCTATATGTGCTTACAATATCAAAACTCGACCTACCTGTACCCAGTTCATTGGGTTATGGTTTTTACATGAAGATATTGTGCTGAGAGGACATTCAATTGAATGCTGTATTAATGCAGAAGATGCATTCAAAAACTTCCGACCTGGACTAGGTAAAGGCTAATTCATATGTGCATGGGACTTCTCTTAATGTTTATTCCATATCTTGTATGCAGTATCAAGATCAGTTAACTATCTAAGCACATTGTCAGATAGACGCAAAATAAGTGTACTATGGGCTAAATCAAATTTTTCAATCAACACTTCATCTTTCCATGAGTCAGGAAAGTACTTAGGGTCACAAATAGCAGGACCTACCTTGTTTTGTATCAATACCGCTTTCATTTTCATTTTCCAAATATCAAAATCACTTTGACCGTTCAAAGCCTCAATATCAGTTTTTGCAGTGCCTATTAGTATTCACAAATGAGGTGCAATGGACAAAAACAGACCAGCAGTAAGGATGACTAGGAATATACTGCATAATTTATATGATACGATCTTTGCTTATCTATCAAACAAGACCCGTAACAATCTTTTGATACTATTACCAAATATCACGAATTAGGAGCATTTAATTAACAAATAGCTAAGGACCCTAATTATAAATGGAGATATTCTTAGAAAATTTCAAAGCAAAGCTATCACAAGCACTTTAAGAGAAAACTCACATTTTTATTCAATCATAATCATCTGAATTGTTCTAATTACATATATAGAAGAAAGATTTCAAATCCTTATTTGATTAGGAACTCTACTTATTTTAAAAAGGAAACCAAATCTACTAAGATATCAAATCTATTCAGATTTCCTTATTCGAAAAAGAAAAAAAATAAAACAATAAATTTAATATATACCAAATCTGTCAAGATTTCCAAATTTTTATAGAAAACAAATAAACCCTAAAATCCTTATGGGCTTGATGAAATTCTTAAGTTTGGTGAGCTTGCAATTGAACTTTCTCCTTTGTATCAAATCTAATTAAATTCACAAGTTTTGGACAGCCCATGCAATTTTCCTCTTGAGCAGATTGATCCAAATAACACAAAATAAGACCATTGAGTGCATCTTTCATATGTTTAGTTTTAGCTCTTGTAATTGGACCTCCATCATAGCTCAAAGGATCCAGCTTATTCTTATTTGTGTTTGAACTCGAATTTCTATTAATGTCATCTCCATGCTCCGCATCACTCTCCCTTTCCTCAAAAGGATTTGCCCTCGAACCATCACCTGCATAATCGAAATGAAGTGAATCAAAAATATTTAAAGTAGCACTGACATTATATTCACCAGGAAGAGATAATTTATAAGCATTGTCATTGATCCTTGCAACAATTCGAAAAGGACCATCTCCTCGTGGTTCAAGCTTTGAATGCTTATAGGAAGAAGATAGTGCTGCCAAATTTCCAATACTCTTACTAAAGCATATATTTTTTTGTCATAAGTTGGATATTTCAATGCAGCTCCATTCAACTTTTCACTAAAATAAGCGATTGTCTTTCCTCCTTGCAAAAGGATAGCACCAATACCAACTCTCGAAGCATCACATTCAATTTCAAAAGTGTTATCAAAGTTAAGTAAAGTAAGAATAGGAGCAGAAGTTAATTTTGCCTTTAAACATGTTAAATGCTCTTTCTTGTTTATCCCCATTTAAATTCGACATTTTTTTATTATAACTTCAGTTAAAGGCACAGCAATGCTAGGAAAAATCCTTAACAAACCATCTATAAAAACTTGTCAAATCATGAAAACTTCTAACTTCCCTCACATTCTTAGGTGTTGGCCATGTTTCAATAGATTTAACATTTTCATTATCTATTTTAATTCCATGTTGACTAACATATAACTTTAGGCACACAAAATGAACATTTAGCAAATTTAGCATACAACTTTTGTTCTCGCAAAGCACCAAAAACATCTTTAACATGCAAAATATGATCATCAAGTGATTTGCTATGCACAAGTATATCATCAAAGTAGACAATAACAAATTTCCCAATAAAGCTATGCAAAACATGTTTCATTAATCTCATAAAAGTACTTGGTACATTAGTTAAACCAAAAGGCATAACTAACCATTCATATAAAGCATATTTTATCTTAAATGCAGTTTTCCATTCATCTCTAATTCTCATATAAATTTGATGATAACCAGCCATTAAATCAATATTAGAAAATATTGAAGCATCATGTAATTCATCCAACATATCATCTAAATGAGGAATAAGGTGGTGATATTTTACCGTAATTTTATTAATTGCTCGACAATCAACACACATTCGCCAAGAACCATCTTTTTTAGGCACCAACAACACGGGTACTGCACATGGACTCATACTTTCTCTGATCAAGCCCTTAGACAACAATTCATCCACTTTCCTTTGTAACTCATTGGTTTCTTCAAGATTGCTTCTATAAGCTAGTCAGTTTGGAATTTGTGCTCCAACAATGAAGTCAATTTGGTGTTCAATCCCTCTAAGCGGTGGCAATCCTTCTGGCATAGTTTCGGGAAACAATTCTTCAAATTCCTGCAACAGAGTTTGAAAAGAACTAGAAAGAGAAGAGAGATTTAGGTTAGAAGAAATAGTTAAATTTGCTCCTTTGAATACCAAAAGAAGCATGGATTGCCTAGATAGATAGGCCTTTCGGACCTCACCCTCTCTTGCATAGAAACTGCCTTTTACCTCTTGTTTTGCCACTCTTTACACACTTTTCTCTCCTTTTGCATGTGCCCTCTCAAGATTTTTTTCCTTATGTCACATCCCCTCTGTTTCTCTCCTTTTTCCACTCTTTTCTCACAGATCTCCTTTTGCTCGTGCATCTTCTTTTTCTTTTGTGCACTCTCACATTCACTCAATATTTTTTGATATTTCAACACCTCTTTAGGTGACACGGGCAGCAACTTAATAGGTCGCCCATCTATCACAAAAGAATATCGGTTAGTGAAGCCATCATGCATAACTCGCCTATCATATTGCCAAGGTCGTCCCAATAATATATGAGTAGTATGAATTGGAACATCACATAAAACACGGTCAAAATATCGTCCAATTGAGAAAGATATCAACCTTGTAACCCTAAGATCTCCAATATTGTTCAGTCATTGTAATCTATAGGGATTAGGGTGTTTAGTTGTTTTCAATCTCAATTTATCAATTAAACTAGCATTAACAACATTAGCACAATTACCTCCATCAATGATCATGCTACACAATTTATCATGTATGAAGCATCTAGTATGAAATATGTTTTCACGTTGTACTTCATCCTCCTTAGATTGGATGCTTACTGGTCGTCTTGTGACCAAGCTGAAAACTGATCCATCAGAGGCTGTTTCTCCATCATCTGCTTCCTCTGAATCTTCTGCTAATAGTGGTATGTCACTATAGTCAAAATTATCTCCCTCAACTTCACTCACCATTTCTCCATTTCGTATAACCATCACCTTTGCAGTAGGACATTGGGCTTGCTATGTCCATATCCCAAGCATTTGAAGCACTTCAGAACTCTCAAAGAACCCTTAGATTTATTATCCTTAGGTTGTACTTTTGTTGTAGAAACATTTTTACTTTTGTTTGCTTCAAATCTACCCTTACTTGAATTGGAATCTCCATCTTTATTGCTCTTTCAATTTGACTTCCATGAAGAAGTAGAAGTCAAACCAGATTTGTTCATCATCTTCAATTGCTTCTCAACCTTAATTGTCATGTGTACCATATCCTCAAAATCAACATAATGATGCAATTCAACCAGGTTAGCAATGTCACGATTTAAACCAGAAACAAAATCATGCCATAGTAGACTCCTTGTCCTCAATATTGGCTCGAATCATAGCCATCTTGATCTCTTGATGATACTCTTCAACACTCTTTGATTCTTGGTTCAATATCTGTAAAAGATTGTACAATTCTCTATAATAATGTTGTGGTACAAATCTCCTCCTCATAATTGCTTTCATTTCAAAACATGAAGAGATTGAACCTTCTCCACTCCTACGCCTAGAAGTTGAGAGTTGATCCCACCACACACTTGCATAATCAGTGAAACCTACAACAACCAATTTTACCTTCTTCACTTCAGTGTAGTTTTGACATTCAAACACACGATCGACCTTCTTTTCCCAATCTAAATATGCTTCTGGATTGCTCTTGCCTTGGAAAGATGGAATTGTCATCTTGATTGACCCCAAGTTCCCATCTTTAGATTTTTCTTTGTTGAAACGTGTAGAATCTGTGTCAAATTCATCTTCTAATTCATTAATGAGATTTCATTTTGTTCCTCCAGATTGAGCACAACTTGAAGTGCCTTGCTCAATTCTCCCCAATCTTTCTTTCAATTTCTGGTTGTCAGTAGCTTTTGCATCATTCCTTGTATCGCCTCCAAGGTAAGTCTATCTTTTGATTCCATGATGTAAAACCTGCAATAAAGATGTTAGAAAAGAAAAAATCCTAAACTAACTCTCCCTCATGTGTTTCACTCAATTGTTTTTAAATCCCTCTATTGATCTCACCAAATTTGATCACACAACAGCCTCTCTTTGAAGTTCTTATTTGAGTTAAGGCTTTACTAATCACTAAGAATGAGTTCTTAGTCTTTGCTAAACAAAACTCAAACAAAAAGAATGGATCTTTGGTGAAATGAATGAATCTGTATCTTTTTTTTTTTGTTTGAAATTCGAAACCAAAATCTCTCTTTTTTTCTTTTTTCCACAAACTTGGACTCAAATAACAAGAACAAATCTTTTATCATTCTTGTTGAAACTTGAAATCAAATCTCTCAATCTTTTTTTTTTCAAACTGAAACAAAATGATAAGAAGGTTATGGAATAACCTGTTTCCCGCAACCTAGGCTTTGATACCAAACTGATACGATCCTTGCTTATCTATCAAATAAGACCCGTAATAACCTTTTGATACTATTACCAAATATCACGAATTAGGAGCCTTTAGTTGACAAACAACTAAGAACCCTAATTATAAGTGACGGAATTCTTTGAGAATTTCAAAGTAAAACTCTCACAAGAACTTTAAGAGCACACTCAAAATTGTATTCAATCATAATCATCTGAATTGTTCCAATTATATATATAGAAAAAAGAGTTCAAATCCTTATTTAATTAGGAACTCTACTTATTTAAAAAGAAACCAAATCTACTAAGATATCAAATCTATCTAGATTTTCTTATTCAAAAAGGAAAAAAATAAAACAATAAATCTAATATATATCAAATCTGTCAAGATTTCCAAATTCTTATAGAAAACAAATAAACTCTAAAATCCTTATGGGCTGGACGAAATTCTTAAGTTTGGTGGGCTTGTAATTGAACTTTCTCCTTTGTATCAAATCTAATTAAATTCACAAGTCTTGGACAACCCATGCAATTTCCCTCTTGAGCAGATTGATCCAAATAACATAAAATAAGCCCATTGAATGTATCTTTCATCTGTTTAGCTCTAGCTTTTATAATTGGACATCTATCATAGCTCAAAAGATCTAGCTTCTTCTTATTTGTACTTGAACTCAAATTTCTATTAATGTCATCTCCATACTCCGCATCATTATACCAATTAAGCAGATAGCAAAAAAATCCCCTAATTCACCACAGAATGACCAATTACATTTAGCCAACATAAATCATTAAGATAAATCAATTCATATATAGATAAGCAGTAATCTCCCTACAAGGAGAACTCACTCCCTACAAGTTTGTAGAAAACTTGGAAAAAAATTTTCCAGGACATAGATACGCAGTGCTTCTGTGGGGCACCCACCAAGCTTGGGTTTTGTCAGATTTTCAAAAGAATAGACTTGTTAAGGTCTCTTCCGAGTTTAAAATCAAAAGCCCTAAATTTAGGGTTGAGCAGAATTAGAGTTTCGAGATAATACCTTGATACCACCTTAATCTGTTTCGGATTTATAGAATAAGTATAGAACCTGGTGTATGCCAATCTTGGCTCGACACAGTTCGAACTGCAACTTAGAGAGTTTGCTCGGCACAGATCGAACTACAACTCGACACTCTGATGCCACTGTTAGGTCATATAACTAACACTTCAGAGAAATTAAAAACAGCGAAAGCAAAGAGAAACACAAGATTTTAAGTGGTTCGGAAAATACTACTCCAAGGTGCTTAGTAGGAGCTCACCTTCACTATAATTAAGTTTGTTACACCATCAGGAAATTACAAAATTCTTATCAATAGTTATCTAAGCTTATACATTACAAAAGAACGGATTTAACCGAGATACAGAGAGCAAGAAATTAAAGGTTTTAGGGAGAAATAGTAATTAAGAGAGAGAAAAACACAGCGAGACGGAGGCCCTATACCACTGTTAGGGTTCAAAAATGAGAAAAAAACAATATATACTAGGGCATTCGTGTGTGGATCGGTTTTACCCGATCCACACGATTGACCCACGAGTCTAAGCTGGGTGTGACTCAATTCGTTCTTCTTCTCAGCCCAGACCAGAAGTAATAGCAACAGAGGCTCAATTTAACAATAATAATACATGGATATCCATGTACAATATTAATTACACTGCTTGGAATTTTTCATTTTCTAGTTCAACCTGTAGAAATTTGAATCAATGGCAGTGCTGTTAGTGCATGTCTTACTTGTAAGCTAAAATCACTGCATAGTAGCATTTGGAAGAGACTTACAAATACAAACACAGAAAAAGGTGTTCTAAAAGTTGATGCATGTTGTCTATTATTTGAGTTTATTGGTAGCAAAGCTGTCACCTTCTGTGCAATGTTTCTGTTGAGTATTAAATTTAAGTTAGGCAGCCTAAAATGACTGATATGTTTAGCGGCCAAAGATAGTTGTTATGAATATTGTTTCTTCTACATTTGTGTGCTTGTGTAAGCCTATATATATAAGCACTTGTAATTTAAATCATCAAGTCATTAAATACAATCAACATGATATCAGAGCCTCTTTTCATGTGGCCTGAACCTTTTTGATAATTTGAAATATTCATTTGAAGTATTAGAATTCTTTAATGTTTTGTTTTAGGAAGTGTTTCAATTAGAATTTTTAGTCTTTTGCTTCAAGAAATACACATAAGAAACATATCTCCAACCGTATGATAAAATCTTCAAATTCCAGGTTCTTCAATCTTCAAGTTCCAGATTTTTCAATCTAAATTCAGTTTCTATTCTCCATTCTATTTTTCTATCTATCTTACATTATCATTATTCGCACTTCAACCTCTCAGAACATCATCATAAGCTGACCTCTTTTATTCAACCTTAATTTTCTCTTCTAACAAGTGATCCTCATTCCTCAAAATTCGGACCATTCTTTATTAGTTCAATCCTTTTCTGACTTATCTCTTGTCTGCATTACCTTTCTTTCCCCCTGTACACAATTTGTCAGACATAAAAGTCAGGTTCACCATTTTGTTCTTGTTCATTTACATATGGATGAAAGTTTTTGAAGATGGTACTATGTTGGTTCGAAATGTTGAGTTATTTGATCACCTAAACAGTGATTCAGTACTAGGCCTCTTTCAATGTATTACTAGGTATTTAAAGCCAATATAATGGTTTTCTTTTTTCCCTTTTTTCAGTTCAGGGGTACCGACAACAATAGATTACCACAAACTTATCCTGGATGTTGAGGTAGGTAGGCAAAGTTTGACAAAGTTGAAAGTCATCGATAAATACTACTACTATGCCCAATTATTTTTCTTTTTTCTTTTTTCTTTCTGGTCACTGTGATTTTTCTAAATTTTCCATGTGCTGTTGATTGCTACACTGCAGGATTTCAAAAATGGAAAAGTTGATACTGTTTTTATTCCTAAGCATGAAAAGGAATTAGCTGCTGTAAGAATTTCAAACATCTTTCTCTTAGAGATCGATCACATTTATTGCTATCCTTGTATCCTCTATTTTGACACTAATGTCTTGGTTGATAGATACATTCAACATATACTTGTACATCTTTTCTATTCTTTCTTTTTTGTTCTCTATGGTGTTTGTGTACTAGCGCATGTGCTAGAGAAATAAACTTTCAGAGCAAAATGATATAGAATTGTAATTCCTGGCAGTCATGCTGTTATAGTTTCTCATTGGAGATGGAGCTTGAATATATTAGAAAAAAGAAAAAGGAGGAAAAAAAAACGAAGTTAAGGTCTTTTACATTCCTTTCTTGATAGGAATCACCTATGCTGCTAAATCTCAGTTGAGGCATATTTTTGGCATTTTGAACTTGTAGAGACCATAATTCTTATAAACCTTCTTGGATAATCATGGTCATGGGAATGCAATGGAGTTCAACCTATAATTGAGTAATTGAACGTTCTTGCTAGACTCAAGGGTCTTCTCAGAATGGTTTGATTGATCTTTAATATTCCAGTTCAAACAGAATTATTTGTTGATTGGCTTTAAGCTTAACAACTGTCTCAAAGTCGTATATCATCTCTTCTTGAAACTCAAAAAAAAAAAAAAGTGATGCTGTATCTGGTCTACTTTTATATTTGCAATTTTTTGGTCTTCCAGGATCATGATTATCCTGCTTTTCTTTCCTGCTGCGGTTTTTCTTCTGACCAGGTTCTCTTTTGTTGCAGCCCCAGCCAGCCAACTGTACCAGTTAAAACAGAGAAAGAGTTGACCAAAGCTGCTGCCTAAGTTTGTTTCTCATCAGTCAAAGCAAGCTAGATTTCCTTGGGGAACATTTCACCCAAGCCCTATTCATTCTTTTGCTCCCTTCATACTTGTATTTTAATTTTTACGACTGAATTAGGAACCTTTTTTCTTTCCTTTTTGGGCTTCCAGATGTAATAATTTAAAATGACCTTCAATCAGCATGCTTCGTATTACAAATGTTTTTTTTCCCCCTTTCCTATTTGATTCTTGGTAGTAGTTTCTAGTCATGAATGCCAACAGCAAGAATGGACTTTATAATTGATTCACCTTTGCCTATACTTGACTTGGAGGGAAATTGGCTAATTTAATCTAAACTTATTTCAATTAACAACATGAGTCTTTAATTTTTATTTTTATTTTTTTGAATTTCTGATTTTTTTATTTTGGTTAAGTTTGACTCAATCAACGTTTGATGAATGATATTTTTGAAAATTCACTGTTTAAAATGAACTATTAATAATTATTATTATTGAAATGGAAAAATATGGGTAATAATTGTATTGTGTTTATATGTCAATATAAATTAATTACTTATGACAAAAAAAATCTTAGTCATATGCTTAGCTAATTACTTTATTTTCACGGTTGTTTCACAATTACATGAGTTTTTTCAAATTTAATTTTGATTGAATATATGAATTATATTTTGTGATATTTAAATTATTTTATTTCATGTCATGTATAGTGTGAGTTAGCTATCTCGTCATAAGTAATTAATTTATATTGATATTATTTATTAATATGAACACAATGTAGTTATATTCCCCTTATTTTTTTCATTTTAATAATTGATAGTTCATTTTAAATTTTTACTACTCACACTAAACGAGTAATCATAACATTTATTATTTTGATTGAGAGAAGGAAAAAAAATGTTTTTTATCTAATAAAAAAATGTAAATAGTGACTTTCCAAAAATACTTAAACATTTGAAGAAAAAATGCTAGTAAGCATTAACTTGGTAAATTTTAATAATAAATAAATAAAGGACCTAGTTTATCAAATGGGAAAAAAATGAATTTAAAAAAAATTAAGGACTCATCTCACAAAAGGTAAAAAGATAGGGTGCCTACAAAAAGAAAAATGTAAATGGTGAGTTTTCAAAAATATCTTTCACTAAACGTTGATCAAATTAAACTTAATAAAAAAGTTAACGAAAAGATCTATCTCACCAAAAATAAAAAAGATTTGGAATTTGAAAATAAAAATTAGGGACTCAATTTACCAATCAAAAAAAGTTCAAGGGTTTAAATCCACCAATTTCCCTAAGTTGGAAGAGGATATTTGTTTCTAAACCTTTTTGCCATCAATCTTTTCAAAATTTGTATATCCTTTCGGATTAGTTCCTAGCAAAGCTTGAGTAAATTCCACTGTATAAACTTGAGTAATTTGTGAAATTGGCTCTACTATTTACTATCTTGGCAATTAAAGCCTCTTGTTCTTTTTAAAAAAATTATTGGATCCCTAATGTTTCTCAATTTGGTTAATTGGGTGCTTTTGAACAGAATTAGTGCAAATCCATTCAAATTGGGTTAAAGTCAAAAATGGTCAACCATGTGAGGTACTTTTGGTATTTTACTGCTTACCTTTAAGGCTTTTTTTAAAAAAACCCAATCCCAACTATCATCCCCTAAAAAATGAAAATCCTAAATCCCTAATGGAGATCAAGGTGCTGACCAAGTTGAAGTTTCTAAACAAGTTGATGATTTCAAATATCATATAGATCCTCTGCATATAATTGGTGGTCCAATGACTAGGGCAAGGACAAAGTGGATAAAAGAAGCTTTACAGTGTTTGATAATGGATGTTCTGATGCGGAGCATGGAGATGTCATTAATGGAAATTCGAGTTCAAGCACAAATAAGAAGAAGCTGGATCCTTTGAGCTATGATGGAGGTCCAATTACAAGAGCTAGAGCTAAACAGATGAAAGATGCATTCAATGGGCTTATTTTGTGTTATTTGGATCAATCTGCTCAAGAGGGAAATTGCATGGGCTGTCCAAGACTTGTGAATTTAATGATTTGAATACAATTTTGAGTTTTCTCTTAAAAGTTCTTGTGAGAGCTTTGCTTTGAAATTCTCTAAGAATTTCGCCACTTATAATTAGGGTTCTTAGTTGTTTGATAACTAAAGGCTCCTAATTCGTGATCTTTGGTAATAGTATCAAGAGTTTGTTACGGGTCTTGTTTGATAGATAAGCAAGAATCGTATCAGTTTGGTATCAGAGCCTAGGTTGCGGGAAACAGGTTGTTCTATAACCTTCTTATCCTTTTGTTTCAGTTCGGAAAAAAAACGAAAAAAAAAAGATTGAGAAAGTTGATTTCAAGTTTCAGAAAAAAAGATCAAAGATTCGTTCTTGTTGTTTGAGTCCAAGTTTGGGGCAAAAAAAAAAAAATCATTCTTTTCACCAAAGATCCATTCTTTTCGTTTGAGTTTTGGTTATCAAAGACTAAGAACTCATTCTTAGTGATTTGTAAAGGCTTAGCTCAAATAAGAACTTCAAAGAGAGGCTGTTGTGTGGTCAAATTTGGTGAGATCAATAGAGGGATTCAAAAACAGTCGAGTGAAACACGTGAGGGAGAGTTAGTTTAGGATTTTCCTTTTCTAACATTTTTATTGCAGGTTTTTTACATCATGGAATCAAAAGATAGACTTACCTTAGAGGCAATACAAGGAATGATGCAAAAGATGTTGTCACAACAAGAAGATCTTGCTAGTGACAACCAGAAATTGAAAGAAAGATTGGGGAGAATTGAGCAAGGCACTTCAAGTCGTGCTCAATCTGGAGGAACAAAACGAAATCTCATGGATGAATTAGAAGATGAATTTGACGCAGATTCTACACGTTTCAACAAAGAAAAATCTAAAGATGGGAACTTGGGGTCAATCAAGATGACGATTCCATCTTTCCAAGGCAAGAGCAATCCAGAAGCATATTTAGATTGGGAAAAGAAGGTCGAACGTGTGTTTGAATGTCATAACTACACCGAAGAGAAGAAGGTAAAATTGGCTGTTGTAGGTTTTACTGATTATGCAAGTGTGTGGTGGGATCAGCTCTCAACTTCTAGGCGTAGGAGTGGAGAAGGTTCAATCTCTTCATGGTTTGAGATGAAAACAATTATGAGGAGGAGATTTGTACCACAACATTATTATAGAGAGTTGTACAATCTTTTACAGAGATTGAGCCAAGGATCAAAGAGCGTTGAAGAGTATCATCAAGAGATGGAGATGGCCATGATTCGAGCCAATGTTGAGGAGGACAAGGAGGCTACTATGGCACGATTTCTTTCTGGTTTAAATCGTGACATTGCTAACCTGGTTGAATTGCATCATTATGTTGATTTTGAGGATATGGTACACATGGCAATTAAGGTTGAGAAGCAATTAAAGATGAGGAACAAATCTGGTTTGACTTCTACTTCTTCATGGAAGTCGAATTGGAAGGGCAACAAAGGTGGAGATTTAAATTCAAGCAAGGACAGATTTGAAGCAAACAAAAGTAAAGATGTTTCTACAACAAAAATACAACCTAAGGATGATAAATCTAAGGGTTCCTTGAGAGATCTGAAGTGCTTTAGATGCTTGGGATATGGACATAGGCAAGCCCAATGTCCTACTGCAAAGGTGATGGTTATACGAAATGGAGAAGTGGTGAGTGAAGATGAGGGAGATAATTTTGACTACAGTGACATGCCACTATTAGCAGAAGATTCAGAGGAAGCAGATGATGGAGAAACAGCCCCTCAAGGATCAGTTTTCAACTTGGTCACAAGACGAGCACTAAGCATCCAATCCAAAGAGGATGAGGTACAACGTGAAAACATATTTCATACTAGATGCTTCATACATGATAAACTGTGTAGCATGATCATTGATGGGGGTAGTTGTACTAATGTTGTTAATGCTAGTTTAGTTGATAAATTGGGATTGAAAACAACTAAACACCCTAATCCCTATAGATTGCAATGGCTAAACAATACTGGAGATCTTAGGGTTACAAGGCAATCATTGATATCTTTCTCAATTGGACGTTATTCTGATCGGGTTTTATGTGATGTTGTTCCCATGCATGCTACTCATATATTATTGGGACGACCTTGGCAGTATGATAGGCGAGTTATGCATGATGGCTTCACTAATCGATATTCTTTTGTGATGGATGGACGACCTATTAAGTTGCTGCCCATGTCACCTAAAGAGGTGTTTGAAGATCAGAAAATATTGAGTGAATGTGAGAGTGCACAAAAAAAAAAGAAGATGCACGAGCAAAAGGAGAGCTGTGAGAAAAGCCATGAGAGGCGTGAGAAAAGAGAGGAAAAAGGAGAGGAAACAGAGGGGATGTGCCATGAGGAAAAGAATCTTGAGAGGGCACATGCAAAAGGAGAGAATAGTGTGCAAAGAGTGGCTAAACAAGAGGTAAAAGGCAGTTTCTATGCAAGAGAGGGTGAGGTCCGAAAGGCCTATCTATCTAGGCAATCTATGCTTCTTTTGGTATTCAAAGGAGCGAATTTAACTATTTCTTCTAACTCAGATCTCTCTTCTCTTCCTAGTTCTTTTCAAACTTTGTTGCAGGAATTTGAAGAATTGTTTCCTGAAACTATGCCAGAAGGCTTGCCACCACTTAGAGGGATTGAACACCAAATTGACTTCATTGCTGGAGCACAAATTCCAAACCGACCAGCTTATAGAAGCAATCCTGAAGAAACCAAGGAGTTACAAAGGCAAGTGGATGAATTGTTGTCTAAGGGTTTGATCAAAGAAAGTATGAGTCCATGTGCAGTACCCGTGTTGTTGGTGCCTAAAAAAGATGGTTCTTGGCTAATGTGTGTTGATTGTCGAGCAATTAACAAAATTACGGTAAAGTATCGCCACCCTATTCCTCGTTTAGATGATATGTTAGATGAATTACATGGTGCCTGCATATTCTCTAAGATTGATTTAATGGCTGGTTATCATCAAATTCGTATGAGAATTGGAGATGAATGGAAAACTGCTTTTAAGACAAAATATGGTTTATATGAATGGTTAGTTATGCCTTTTGGATTAACTAATGCACCTAGTACTTTCATGAGATTAATGAACCATGTTTTACGTAGCTTTATTGGGAAATTTGTTGTTGTCTACTTTGATGATATACTTGTGTATAGCAAGTCACTTGATGAGCATATTGTGCATGTTAAAGCTATTTTTTGTGCTTTGCGAGAACAAAAGTTGTATGCTAAGCTTGCTAAATGTTCATTTTGTGTGCCTAAAGTTATATTTTTAGGATATGTTGTTAGTCAGCATGGAATTGAAGTAGATAATGAAAAGGTTAAAGCTATTGAAACCTGGCCAACACCTAAGAATGTGGGGGAAGTTAGAAGTTTTCATGGTTTGGCAAGTTTTTATTGACGATTTGTTAAGGATTTTTCGAGCATTGCTGCCCCTTTAACTGAAGTTATAAAAAAAAATGTCGAATTTAAATGGGGGGATGAACAAGAAAGAGCATTTAACATGTTAAAGGCAAAATTAACTTCTGCTCCTATTCTTGCTTTACCTAACTTTGATAACGCTTTTGAAATTGAATGTGATGCTTCGGGAGTTGGTATTGGTGCTGTCCTTTTGCAAGGAGGAAAGCCAATCGCTTATTTTAGTGAAAAGCTGAATGGCGCTGCATTGAAATATCCAACTTATGACAAAGAGATGTATGCTTTAGTAAGAGCATTGGACACATGGCAGCACTATCTTCTTCCTAAGGAATTTGTTATCCATACTGATCATGAGAGCTTGAAGTATTTGAAGGGACAAAATAAGTTGAATAAACGACATGCTAAATGGAGTGAATTCATTGAATCGTTTCCATACATCATCAAGTACAAGAAGGGAAAGGAAAATGTTGTTGCTGATGCTTTGAGTCGAAGGCATGCACTTATTACCACTTTAGATGCTAAATTGCTAGGCTTTGAGCATATTAAAGAATTGTATGAGAAAGATAGTGATTTTAGTAATGTTTATAATGCATGCGAGAATGCTGGTTTTGATAAGTTCTATAGGCATAATGGTTATCTATTTCGCATGAGACAACTTTGCGTTCCTAAGTGTTCTATGCGATTACTTTTGATTCGTGAAGCACATGAAGGGGGTTTAATGGGACACTTTGGCATATCCAAGACTTTAGATGTTTTGCAGGAGCACTTCTTTTGGCCTCATATGCGATCAGATGTTTCTAAGTATTGTGCTAATTGCATTACATGTTTACAAGCTAAGTCTAAAGTGCATCCACATGGTTTATATACACCATTACCTGTGTCACATGCACCTTGGATAGATGTTTCTATGGATTTTGTTCTTGGTTTACCTAGAACTAAACGTGGATTTGATAGTATATATGTGGTAGTTGATAGGTTTTCTAAAATGGCACACTTCATTCCATGTCATAAAACTGATGATGCTTCACATGTTGCTGAATTGTTCTTTAAAGAAATAGTTCGTTTGCATGGTATGCCTAAGTCCATTGTGAGTGATAGAGATGCTAAATTTTTATCTTACTTTTGGAAAAATTTGTGGGCAAAATTGGGAACTAAATTGCTGTTTAGTACTACTTGTCATCCACAAACTGATGGACAAACTGAGGTAGTGAATAGAACTTTGGGACAATTATTGAGAGCTATCATTAAAAAGAATCTGAAATCATGGGATGATTGTTTACCTCATGTAGAGTTTGCATATAATAGGAGTGTGCATTCCTCTACTCATTATTCACCTTTTGAGATTGTTTATGATTTTAATCCTTTAACACCATTAGATTTATCTCCTTTACCTTTGGATGAACAAGTTAATTTTGATGGAGCTAAAAAGGCAGAATATGTGAGAAAAATTCATGAAACAGTCAAGCAAAATATTGAGAAAAGAAATCAGCAAGTGATGACTCAAAGAAATCATGGAAGAAAGAAAGTGATATTTGAGCCTGGTGATTGGGTATGGTTGCATTTACGCAAGGAAAGGTTTCCTAAGCAAAGGCATTTAAAGCTTCAATCAAGAGGAGATGGTCCTTTTCAAGTTGTTGCAAGGATTAATGACAATGCTTACAAATTAGCTCTTCCTGGTGAGTATAATGTTAGTGCTACTTTTAATGGTTCTGATTTACTTCCTTTCGATTATGCAGGTGATGATTCGAGGGCGAATCCTTTTGAGGAAAGGGGGAGTGATGCGGAGCATGGAGATGTCATTAATGGAAATTCGAGTTCAAGCACAAATAAGAAGAAGCTGGATCCTTTGAGCTATGATGGAGGTCCAATTACAAGAGCTAGAGCTAAACAGATGAAAGATGCACTCAATGGGCTTATTTTGTGTTATTTGGATCAATCTGCTCAAGAGGGAAATTGCATGGGCTGTCCAAGACTTGTGAATTTAATGATTTGAATACAATTTTGAGTTTTCTCTTAAAAGTTCTTGTGAGAGCTTTGCTTTGAAATTCTCTAAGAATTTCGCCACTTATAATTAGGGTTCTTAGTTGTTTGATAACTAAA
This sequence comes from Apocynum venetum, assembly GCA_019593545.1. Classification (NCBI taxonomy): domain Eukaryota; kingdom Viridiplantae; phylum Streptophyta; class Magnoliopsida; order Gentianales; family Apocynaceae; genus Apocynum; species Apocynum venetum. The sequence continues at coordinate 1,578,526 of SRSM01000334.1, forward strand.
GGCTCCTAATTCGTGATCTTTGGTAATAGTATCAAGAGTTTGTTACGGGTCTTGTTTGATAGATAAACAAGGATCGTATCATGTTCAATACAAAGAAGCTGTAAAACTTGAAGATTCCAAAGCTTCACCAAGGGAGTTTACATATCTATGTGTTCAAGGGTTAAATCTCAAGATCAACAAGAGTGCACGAGCTAATTAGAGAATTTTTCTTTAATTTTTGTTTTTAAGCCTTTATGTTATAATTATCATGTGTAATTTCGTTTTGGGCTTTTTATATTATAATTATCATATTATGTTTTTAAGACTTTTTATTTAAAGAATAATTAGGTTCAGTCTACTTGTAATCAGACCCAAGCCAATTTAAGGTTTCTTTTATGTATTGTTTGAGATGAACATCAATTCGAAAGAATTATTCAAGAAAAGCCTTAGCTTTTGTTTTCTTGTGTTCTTGATTCAATGCATGAATTTGACTTATCAAATGAGTGTTCAACCTTTGTGGTGTCTCTGAATTAGGGTTTAAAAGTCTTAGTTTTCTTCAGGTTCTAATTCTGATATTCTTCAACTCTTTTCTTGTGTAATTAGGGTTTTTAATCCATTGATATTTGTGTTCCTAGGGCTGGTCGCCTAAAGGGTCCATATCAATCCCTCAAATTCCTTCCTTCCAAATTAATATAACTAACTGTAATATATTAACGAGAAAATTAGGGTAGAAAATGGGTAAGGGAAAAGGGAAATTGTAGGGCAAGGGAATCGTGGTTGATTCAAGAAATGTAGCACGGTGTCTTGGCTGAGGAAGGAGACCTGGATACTCAATACAAACTAGTATGATTGATACTTTGAGTAAGTAGCACAACACTCATAACAAAAAATGACATTGTAATGCTTGTGACCTTGTTTGGCTTTTTTATCTTAGAGTATTTTTTGTGTCTTAAATTGCAGAAAGATATGAGACCAAATATGATGTGAATCACATCTTAACCTGTAGAATGAAATCAAATCAATAAAGTTGGCCAAGAATAGTTTCTAGGTTGTTGTTATATGATAAGCAAGAACCTCAGTATAAAAAAGACACCACAATCAATCAACCAAATATTGATTGAACGAATGTCACAAGTACAAGACTTGATATATTCAAGAACCAAAGAGAAATAATCTCAACATCTTTATTGATAAATTGATATCTTAACTTGCTTATAAAGTGTTGTATGAATGGTATTTATAATAGTAAAATAATAAGCAAATTAAGGAAAATCTAGAATTCCTAAATCACTAAGTAAATCATATTATAATTTATATTTGGAAGTTACTGAAATTTATTCTATAAAATCTTCCAAATCCTATTTAAAATAGAAAATCTTCAAAGAATCCTCCAATTTTTGTGCATCTTCCATAAATTAATCAAATTAGACTTTGGCTTGGACTTCAAAAATCCTTCAAGATAGTTGATTATATTGACCTCCAACTTGATTTGGATTCATCTTGGGCTTTTCTAACCACGAAAATTCTTCAATAATTAGCAATTAAAATCTCTTTGAACCTTTTCTCATAAAAATACATGAGGAGAAGAGGAATGACTTCAATTGTTTGGATTGTCTTTTCTATAACTCCTATTTGACTAGTAAAGGGAAGGTTTTAAAACGAAAATGTCCAAGGAAATACACATTTGTGCCGATCGTGATATGGTAAGTGTTTGTATTTTATTTTTTTTGGCTTGGGATTTTTTTCCTTGCCACATTCGAAAAAAATATTTGCAGGTCACAGTGGTGTCTCCTAATCTTATGTCATTTTGGTGATGAGGATGTTGGCTCATGCATGCTCCTGTTGAACTCTCTAATTAGCAGCTAATCATGCACTTGAACCTAATATAAGAAGATAAGATGTTAAATCATGATAATTTAAGTTAAAATTGATCATTTGTTCAAGTTTAATATTTATACTGATTAGGTTAGTAAAATAAATACACACTGCTGACTTATTAGTGAGTGATTATTATGTGCAAGCAATTCCCCTTCTATGTCCACAACAACGAGGTGGTGTTGAATGTGGGTACTATGTTCTTTTTTTATATTAAGCTCTTTGTTGAGAATGCTCTGGAAAAATTCAGTCCCAATGATGGCTACCCTTACTTTGTAAGTTTGGTGATTATTTGATGCGATCCTTGCTTATCTATCAAGTAAGAACCGTAACAACCTCTTGATACTATTATCAAATATCATGAATTATGAGTCCTTAGTTATCAAATAACTAAGAACCCTAATTATAAGTGGTGAAATTCTTAGAAAATTTCAAAGTAAAGCTCTCACGAGAACTTTAAAAGAAAACTCAAAATTATATTCAATCTTCATCATCTGAATTGTTTCAATAACATATATAGAATAAAGAGTTCAAATCCTTGTTTGATTAGGAACTCTACTTATTTAAAAACGAAACCAAATCTACTAAGATATCAAATCTACTCAGATTTCCTTATTCAAAAAAGAAAAATAAATAAAACAATAAATCTAATAGATACCAAATCTGCCAAGATTTTCAAATTCTTATAGAAAACGAATAAATCCTAAAATCCTTATGGGCTGTACTAAATTCTTAAGTTTGGTGAGCTTGTAATTGGACTTTCTTCTCCTTTGTATCAAATATAATTAAATTCACAAGTCTTGGGCAGCCCATGCAATTTTCCTCTTGAGCAGATTGATCCAAATAACACAAAATAAGCCCATTGAATGCATCTTTCATCTATTTAGCTCTAGCTCTTGTAATTGGACCTCCATCATAGCTCAAAAGATCCAGCTTCTTCTTATTTGTACTTGAACTCGAATTTCCATTAATGTCATCTCCATGCTTCGCATCACTCCCCATTTCCTCAAAAGGATTCGTCCTCGAATCATCACCTGTATAATCAAAAGGAAGTAAATCAGAAACATTAAAAGTAGCACTGACATTATACTCACCAAGAAGAGCTAATTTGTAAGCATTGTCATTGATCCTTGCAACAACTTGAAATGGACCATCTCCTCTTGGTTGAAGCTTTGAACGCCTTTGCATAGGAAACCTTTCCTTGCGTAAATGCAACAATACCCAATCACAAAGCTCAAAAATCACTTTCTTTCTTCCATGATTTTTTTGAGTCATCACTTGCTGATTTCTTTTCTCAATATTTTACTTGACTGAATTTTTCGCACATATTCTGCCTTTTTAGCTCCATCAAAATTAACTTGTTCATCCAAAGGTGAAGGAAATAAATCTAATGGTGTTAAAGTATTAAAACCGTAAACAATCTTAAAAGGTGAATAATGAGTAGATGAATGCACACTCCTATTATATACAAACTCTACATGAGGTAAACAATCATCCCATGATTTCATATTCTTTTTAGTGATGGCTCTCAATAATTGTCCCAAAGTTCTATTTACTACCTCAGTTTGTCCATCAATTTGTGGATGACAAGTAGTACTAAACAGCAATTTAGTTCCTAATTTTTCCCACAAAATTTTTCAAAAGTAAAATAAAAATTTAGCATCTCTATCACTCACAATGGACTTAGGCATACCATGCAAACGAACTATTTCTTTAAAAGACAAATCAGCAACATGTGAAGCATCATCAGCTTTATGACATGGAATGAAGTGTGTCATTTTAGAAAACCTATCAACTACCACATATATACTATCAAATTCACGTCTAGTTGTAGGTAAACTAAGAACAAAATCCATAGAAACATATATCCAAGGTGCATGCGACACAGGTAATGGTGTGTATAAACTATGTGGATGCACTTTACACTTAGCTTGCAAACATGTAATACAATTAACACAATACTTAGAAACATTTGATCACATATTAGGCCAAAAGAAATGCTCCTGCAAAATATCTAAAGTCTTGGATATGCCAAAGTGTCCTATTAAACTCCCTTCATATGCTTCATGAATCAAAAGTAATTGCATAGAACACTTAGGAATGCAAAGTTGTCTCATGTGAAATAGATAACCATTATGCCTATAGAACTTATCAAAACAAACATTCTCGCATGCATTATAAACATTGCTAAAATCTTTATCTTTCTCATACAATTCTTTAATATGCTCAAAGCCTAGCAATTTAGCATCTAAAGTGGTAATAAGTGCATACCTTCGACTCAAAGCATCAGCAACAACATTTTGTTTTCCCTTCTTGTACTTGATGATGTATGGAAACGATTCGATGAATTCACTCCGTTTAGCATGTCGTTTATTCAACTTATTCTGTCCCTTCAAATACTTCAAGCTCTCATGATCAGTATGGATAACAAATTTCTTAGGAAGAAGATAGTGCTGTCATGTTTCCAATGCTCTTACTAAGCATACATCTCTTTGTCATAAGTTGGATATTTCAATGCAGCACCATTCAGCTTTTCACTCAAATAAGCGATTGACTTTCCTTCTTGCAAAATTACAGCACCAATACCAACTCCCAAAGCATCACATTCAATTTCAAAAGTGTTATCAAAGTTAAATAAAGAAAGAATAGGAACATAAGTTATTTTGCTTCTAACATGTTAAATGCTCTTTCTTGTTCATCCCCCCATTTAAATCAGACATGTTTTTTATAACTTCAATTAAAGGGACAGCAATGTTAGAAAAATCCTTAACAAATCATCTATAAAAACTTGTCAAATCATGAAAACTTCTAACTTCCCACACATTCTTAGGTATTGGCCAGGTTTCAATAGCTTTAACCTTTTCATTATCTACTTCAATTCCATGTTGACTAACAACATATCCTAAAAATATAACTTTAGCCACACAAAATGAACATTTAACAAGCTTAGCATACAAGTTTTGTTCTCGCAAAGCACAAAAAAACAGCTTTAACAAGCAAAATATACTAATCACGTGATTTGCTATACACAAGTATATCATCAAAGTAGACAACAACAAATTACCCAATAAAGCTACGTAAAATATGGTTCATTAATCTCATGAAAGTAGCAGGTGCATTAGTTAATCCAAAAGGCATAACTAATCATTCATATAAACCATATTTTGTCTTAATATCAGTTTTCCATTCATCTCCAATTCTCATACGAATTTGATGATAATTAGCCATTAAATCAATCTTAGAAAATATGCAGGCACCATGTAATTCATCTAACATATCATCTAAATAAGGAATAGGATGGCGATACTTTACAGTAATTTTGTTAATTGCTTGGCAATCAACACACATTCTTCAAGAACCATCTTTAGGCACCAACAGCAAGGGTACTGCACATGGACTCATACTTTCTCTGATCAAGCCTTTAGACAACAATTCATTCACTTGCCTTTGTAGCTCCTTGGTTTCTTCAAGATTGCTTTTATAAGCTGGTCGGTTTGGAATTTGTGCTCCAGCAATGAAGTCAATTTGGTGTTCAATTCCTCTAAGTGGTGGCAATCCTTCTGGCATAGTTTTAGGAAACAATTCTTCAAATTCCTGCAACAGAGTTTGAAAAGAACTAGGAAGAGAAGAGAGATTTGGGTTAGAAGAAATAGTTAAATCGCTCATTTGAATACCAAAAGAAGCATGGGTTGCCTAGATAGATAGGCCTTTTGGACCTCACCCTCTCTTGCATAGAACTGTCTTTTACCTCTTGTTTTGCCACTATTTGCACACTATTCTCTCCTTTTGCATGTGTCCTCTCAAGATTCTTTTTCTCATGGCACATCCCCTCTGTTTTCTCTCTTTTTTCCTCTATTTTCTCACAGCTCTCCTTTTGATCGTGCATTTTCTTTTTTCTTTTGTGCACTCTCACATTCACTTAATATTTTTTGATCTTCAAACATCTCTTTTGGTGACATGGGCAGCAACTTAATAGGTCACCCATCCATCACAAAAGAATATCAGTTAGTGAACCCATCATGCATAACTCGCCTATCATACTGCCAAGGTCGTTCCAATAATATGTGAGTAGCATGCATGGGAACAACATCACATAAAACCTGATCAGAATAATGTCCAATTGAGAAAGATATCAATGATTGCCTTGTAACCCTAAGATCTCTAGTATTGTTCAGCCATTGCAATCTATAGGGATTAGGGTGTTTAGTTGTTTTTTCAATCCTAATTTATCAACTAAACTAGCATTAACAACATTAGTACAACTACCCCATCAATGATCATGCTACACAATTTATCATGTATGAAATATGTTTTCACGTTGTACCTCATTCACCTTGGATTGGATACTTAGTGCTCGTCTTGTGACCAAACTAAAAACTGATCCTTGAGGGGCTGTTTCTCCATCATCCGCTTCCTCTGAATGTTCTGCTAATAGTGGCATGTCACTATAGTCAAAATTATCTCCCTCATCTTCACTCACCACTTCTCCGTTTCATATAACCATCACTTAGCAATGTCACGATTTAAACCAAAAAGAAATCGTGGCATAGTAGCCTCCTTGTCCTCCTCAACATTGACTCGAATCATGGCCATCTCCATCTCTTGATGATACTCTTCAACACACTTTGATCCTTGGTTCAGTCTCTGTAAAAGATTTTACAACTCTCTATAATAATGTTGTGGTACAAATCACCTCCTCATAATTGTTTTCATCTCAAACCATGAGGAGATTGAACCTTCTCCAATCCTACGCCTAGAAGTTGAGAGCTGATCCCACCACACATTTGCATAATCAATAAAACTTATAACAACCAATTTTACCTTCTTCTCTTAAGTGTAGTAATGACATACAAACACATGTTCGACCATCTTTTCACAATCTAAGTATGCTTCTAGATTTCTCTTGCCTTGGAAAAATGGAATTGTCATCTTGATTGACTCCAAGTTCCCATCTTTAGATTTTTCTTTATTGAAACGTGTAGAATCTGCGTCAAATTCATCTTCTAATTCATCCATGAGATTTCGTTTTGATTGAGTATGACTTGAAGTGCCTTGCTCAATTCTCCTCAATCTTTCTTTCAATTTCTGATTGTCACTAGCAAGATCTTCTTGTTGTATCTCATCCACCTTGGATTGGATGCTTAGTGCTCGTCTTGTGACCAAGCTAAAAACTTATCCTTGAGGGGTTGTTTCTCCATCTTCTGCTAATAGTGGCATGTCTCTGCAGTCAAAATTACCTCCATCATCTCCACTCACCACTTCTCCATTTCGTATAACCATCACTGATGGACATCAAGGTGCTGACCAAGCTGAAGTTCCCAAGCAAGTTGATGATTTCAAATATCATGTAGATCCTCTGCATGGAATTGGTGGTCCAATGACTAGGGCAAGGACAAAGAGGATGAAAGAAGCTTTACAAGGTTTGATAATGGATGTTCAATACAAAGAAGTTGTAAAACTTGAAGATGTCAAAGCTTCACCAAAGGAGGTTACATATTCATGTGTGCAAGAATTAAATCTGGAAAGTCAACAAGAGTGCACGAGCTAATTAGAGAATTTTTCTTTAATTTTCGTTTTTTTGGGCCTTTATGTTATAATTATCATGCGTAATTTCGTTTTGGTCTTTTAATTCTAATTATCAGATTATGTTTTTAAGACTTTTTATTTAAAGAATAATTAGGCTCAGTCTACTTGTAATTGGGTCCAAGTCAGTTTAGCGTTTCTTTTAGGTGTTTTTTATTTAAGGACATTAACTATATATTGTTTGGAGATTAACATCAATTCAAAAGAATTATTTAGGAAAAGTCTTAGTTTTTGTTTTCTTGTGTTCTTGATTGAATGCATGAACTTGACTTATCAAAGGAGCGATCAACCTTTGTGGCGTCTTTGAATTAGGGTCTAAAGGCATTAGTTTCATTTAGATTCTAATTCTGATCTTCTTCAACTTGCTCCTTATGTAATTAAAGTTTCTAATCCGTTGAGTTTTGGGTTCTTAGGACTAGTCACCTTTTTTTATTTTCTTGATATTCTTAATTCAAAAAAAAATGATCTTTCTTATTCTTGAAAAAAAAAAGTTACAATCTTAAGAAATGTTCTTGAATTTAATTGAATTCTTGCACTGTTCAAAACTTTTTCTTATAAAAGATTTGATTTTTTATTGACTCTTGATCTAAATTCTTTGAAATTTGAATCTTGCTATTAAATTTGAGTCAATATTGCTAAAATTCGTATCTTCTTGTCTTTCATGAATCTTGTGGACCTTGTTTCTGATTAAAAAAAATCGTGCAAAAAAAAAAAGAAAAGAAAGGAAAGAACAAGAACAAGGCTGTTTCTGTGTGTTTTGGAATTTCCAACAACTTACTGAGTCTGACTCTAGTGGTTTCTTTCATATGTCTTTTGCTTCTCTTTGAAGTTCTATTATTTTTCTTAGTTCTATAGAGTTGTTCATCTTTGATTTTCAAATATCTAAATTGCTTCAACTAAGTCTTTAACATTCTGATTTTTGAGATTGTTGTTATCTGCTTCTTTGAATTTGTTGGTTTGTGATTCCGTTAAGAAAATAAATGAGGCAACTAGGGTTTTTAGTGGTAAAAGGTAAGAGTGAATATCATTAAAGTAATAGCCAAGAAGAGTGAAACACGAGGATTACTTATCTGATTGAGTGCAAACACGTGTGGGAGTGTGAGAAACAAAATTGTTTTTTTTTTCTTTTCCTTTTACACAGTTTAACAACATGAGTAAGGAAGGAGGCAAATCACATGATAATGATATGAAATTGTTCGTCAAGGCTGTCCAAGATCAATTCAAATTGTTGAATGCTAGGATGAGAGAATTGGAATCCTCTTCTGTTTCGAAAACAAAACATGAAATTGATGAAGAAGAAGAAGTTGATTATGAATTGGAAAGGAGAAGTCATAGACAAAACAAGAAGTTCAATTTCAAGAAGGATAGCAATTTAGGCAGCATAAAGATGAAAATTCCAGCCTTTCAAGGAAAGAATGATCCTGAATTGTATTTGAATTGGGAAAGAAAGGTTGAGCATTTATTTGATTGCCATAATTACTCCGAGGAAAAGAAAGTAAAATTAGCAGTTGTGGAGTTTACAGATTATGCAAGCATATGGTGGGATCAATCGGTGATCAATAAACGCAGGAATGGCGAAAGACCAATTCAGTCATGGGAAGAGATGAAGACAGTAATGCGCAAAAGATTCATACCCAGCCATTAACTATATAGATTTGTATAGGAAGTGTGGAGGATTATAACAAGGAGATGGAAATCGGCATGATTAGAGCAAACATAGATGAAGATAGAGAAGCAACAATGGTTAGATTCGTTGGTGGATTTTTAATAGGGAAATTGCTGATGTGGTTGAGTTGCAACATTATGTAGAGATGGAGGATTTATTGCACAATGCTATTAAAGTAGAAAAGCAAATCAAGGTAAAGAGATTCAAATCTAGTTCATCCAATGGTTCTGCATCAAATTGGAAGGACAACAAAGCTGGATTGAAAACAAAAGACGAAGCAAAGTTGAAGAATTTCGTTTCTATTCCTCCTAAAGGTAATTTGAAAATTAAATTTAAATCTAAACCACCTTCTAGTCACATGATTTTAAGTGTCAAGGTGATGCGGAGCATGGAGATGTCATTAATGGAAATTCGAGTTCAAGCACAAATAAGAAGAAGCTGGATCCTTTGAGCTATGATGGGTAGATTTGATATCTTAGTAGATTTGGTTTCCTTTTTAAATAAGTAGAGTTCCTAATCAAACAAGGATTTGAACTCTTTCTTCTATATATGTAATTGGAACAAATCAGATGATGATGATTGAATACAATTTTAAGTTTTCTCTTAAAAGTTCTTGTGAGAGCTTTGTTTTGAAATTCTCTAAGAATTTCGCCACTTATAATTAGGGTTCTTAGTTGTTTGATAACTAAAGGCTCCTAATTCGTGATCTTTGGTAATAGTATCAAGAGTTTGTTACGGGTCTTGTTTGATAGATAAGCAAGGATCGTATCAGTTTGGTATCAGAGCCTAGGTTGCGGGAAACAGGTTGTTCTATAACCTTCTTATCCTTTTGTTTCAGTTCGGAAAAAAAAAAACGAAAAAAAAAAAAAAAGATTGAGAAAGTTGATTTCAAGTTTCAGAAAAAAAAGATCAAAGATTCGTTCTTGTTGTTTGAGTCCAAGTTTGGGGCAAAAAAAAAAAAAAAAAGGGTTACAGATTCATTCTTTTCACCAAAGATCCATTCTTTTCGTTTGAGTTTTGGTTATCAAAGACTAATAACTCATTCTTAGTGATTTGTAAAGGTTTAGCTCAAATAAGAACTTCAAAGAGAGGCTGTTGTGTGGTCAAATTTGGTGAGATCAATAGAGGGATTCAAAAACAGTCGAGTGAAACACGTGAGGGAGAGTTAGTTTAGGATTTTCCTTTTCTAACATTTTTATTGCAGGTTTTTTACATCATGGAATCAAAAGATAGACTTACCTTAGAGGCAATACAAGGAATGATGCAAAAGATGTTGTCACAAGAAGAAGATCTTGCTAGTGACAACCAGAAATTGAAAGAAATATTGGGGAGAATTGAGCAAGGCACTTCAAGTCGTGCTCAATCTGGAGGAACAAAACGAAATCTCATGGATGAATTAGAAGATGAATTTGACGCAGATTCTACACGTTTCAACAAAGAAAAATCTAAAGATGGGAACTTGGGGTCAATCAAGATGACGATTCCATCTTTCCAAGGCAAGAGCAATTTGATTCCTTATGTAATATGCACGAAAATTTGGTGGATGCTTTAAAGATTTTCTATCTTAAATAGGATTTGGAAGATTTTATATAATAAATTTCAATAGCTTCCAAATATAATTTGTAATCTGATTTCCTTAGTGATTTAGGAGTTCTAGATTTTTTTAAATTTGCTTTCTTAATTATTTTGGATTTTACTATTATAAATACCATTCATATAATACTTTGTAAGGAGAAGATATCAGTTTATCAATAAAGATGTAGAGATCATTTATCTTTGGTTCTTTGAAGAACATTCTTTCTTGATTTATCAATCAATGTTTTGTGGGTTAATTGTGGCGTCTTTCTTATACCAAGGTTCTTGCTTGTCATATAAGCAATGGGTCGCGGTTCCACCATAGCATCCATCTAGAAACGATTCTTGGACGACTTTATTGATTTGCGTTTCGTTCTACAGGTTAGGGCGGGGTTCGTATCACAAACAAATATTAAGATATGTAGGTTATTAATTGTTTATCTGGAAGCTCAATAAAGATTGGTTCGCTATTGACCAATTCAACAGCTTTCATGATAGTCTTTGTGGTGATTCTACTAATGGGTTTGAGTCAGAAGTGGAGAATGATGGGTTTGATAATGATGGTGATGTGATTATGTTGTCATCTTGTTTAGAATTGAATGAAGAAGTTGAGGTCATTGATAGAAATATGAATGATGTAGGAACAAAATTCACTATTGATTTCTGGACTCTAATAGATAGATATGACATATGTGCTTGATATGACAGATGATGAAATAGAACTCAATGCTTCTATATGTGGTGATGTGCATGTTGGCATTATTGGAGGTGTTGAAGTGGGGCAAATTCCCCCCAATGTGATGCCTAAAAGTGATGACCAAAACACTGGTGAATGTTAGCAGCCAAACAATCTTCCAGACAAGGGAAAACAAACAAAGAGAGGAGGAACTACAGGACCTTGAATGAAGTGGGTAACAAGTGTTCAACTATAGTCATTGGACCACCAATTGCATGCAGATAATCTACATGATATTTGAAATCATCAACTTGCTTGGGAACTTCAGCTTGGTCAGCACCTTGTTCTCCATTATTCTCCCTTCCTCGAAAGGATTTGTCCTCGAATCTCCTACACATTACAATAATCACTTGGCAGATCCAGTGATACGATCTTTGCTTATCTATCAAACAAGACCCGTAACAACCTCTTGATACTATTACCAAAGATCACGAATTATGAGCCTTTAGTTATCAAACAACTAACAGCCCTAATCATAAGTGGTGAAATTCTTAGAGAATTTCAAGGCAAAGCTCTCACAAGAACTTTAAAAGAAAACTCAAAATTGTATTCAATCATAATCATCTGAATTGTTTCAATTACATATATAGAAGAAAGAGTTCAAATCCTTGTTTGATTAGGAACTCTACTTATTTAAAAAGGAAATCAAATCTACTAATATATCAAATCTACCCAAATTTCCTTATTCAAAAAGGAAAACAAATAAAATAATAAATATAATATATATCAAATCTGCCAAGATTTCCAAATTCTTATAGAAAACAAATAAACCCTAAAATCCTTATGGTCTGGACGAAATTCTTAAGTTTGGTGGGCTTGTAATTGGACTTTCTCCTTTGTATCAAATCTAATTAAATTCACAAGTCTTGGACAGCCCATGCAATTTCCCTCTTGAACAGATTGATCCAAATAACACAAAATAGCCCATAGAGTGCATATTTCATCTGTTTAGCTCTAGTTCTTGTAATTGTACTTCCATCATAGCTTAAAGGATCCAGCTTCATCTTATTTGTGCTTGAACTTGAATTTCTATTAATGTCATCTCCATGCTCCGCATTATCTTTGATTCTCTCCAAAACTTGAAAATGGTCATCTCCCTTAGGCTTCAATTTTGATTTCCTTTGTGAAAGAAACATTTCCTTTCATAAATGCACCGAAACCCAATCTCCAAGTTGGAAAATAACTTTCAAACCCAATAAAAATGCTCACCATCAAACCTCCGCCATGACTTTTCCTAACAAACATCTCATGAACATAACAAATAGGCACACATAGTTTATCTTTTCTAAACAAAAATCCTTCATGCCTATTGAAATCACCAAACGCACACTCTTAGCACATGCATTCCATGCTTGGTTGAAATCAGAATCATTATTAGCATACAAATCCTTAAGAATGGGTGTTCTTGCAGAAAAACATGAGATTGAGGTGCTAACCAAACTAAAGTTTCCTAGCAAGTTGATGATTTCAAATATCATATAGATCATATTCATGGAATTGGTGGTCCAATGACTAGGGCAAGGACAAAGAGGATGGAAGAAGCTTTACAAGGTTTGATAATGGATGTTCAATACAAAGAAGCTGTAAAACTTGAAGATTCCAAAGCTTCACTAAGGGAGGTTACATATCTTTGTGTGCAAGGGTAAAATCTGGAAGATCAATAAGAGTGCACGAGCTAATTAGAGAAGTTTTCTTTAATTTTCGTTTTTAGACCTTTATGTTATAATTATCATGTGTAATTTCGTTTTGGGCTTTTAGATTCTAATTATCATATTATGTTTTAAATACTTTTTATTTAAAGAATAATTAAGCCCAGTCTACTTATAATCAGATCCAAGTTATTTTAGGGTTTCTTTTATGTGTTTTATATTTAAGGAAATTAACTATGTATTGTTTGAAGATTAACATCAATTCAGAAGAATTAGTCAGGAAAAGCCTTAGTTTTTGTTTTCTTGATTAAATGCATGAACTTGATTTATCAAATGAGTGATCAACTTTTGTGCGACCTCTGAATTAGAGTTTGAATGCCTTAGTTTCCTTTAGATTCTAATTTTAATATTTTTCAACTCGTTCCTTGTGTAATTAGAGTTTCTAATATGATGAGATTTGGGTTCCTAGCGCTTGTCGCCTAGAGGGTTTGTATCAATTGGTGTAAGAGCTTTGGTTCCAAGGCAAGTTTGTTTATCACATTTTTTCGTTTTTTGATATTCTTAATTCAAAAAAAAAATCTGATATTTGTTATCTTGAGTTAAAAAAAAAAAAGTTACAATCTTGAGAAAAGTTCTTGAATTTGATTGAATTCTTGCACTTCTTAGAACTTTTTCTTATTAAAGTTTTCATTTTTTATTGACTCTTAGATTTCTTTGAAATATTGAATTTTGCTATTGAATTTGAGTTAATATTGCTGAAATTCATTTCTTCTTGTGTCATGAAGCTTGTGGACCTTGTTTCTGATTTAAAAAAACGAAAAAAAATGAAAAGAACAGGAACAAGGTTGTTTCGTGTGTTTTGAGATTTCCAACAATTTGTTTATTCTAATGGTTTCTTTGATATGGTTCCAACAAAAACTAGAGTGTTAAAGACTTAGTTGAAGCAATTTAGATATTTGAAAATTAAAGATGACCAACTCTATAGAACCAAGAAAAATAATAGAACTTCAAACAGAAGCAAAAGACATATAAAAGAAACCACTAGAATCAGCAAATTGTTGGAAATCCCAAAACACACGGAAACAGCCTTATTCTTGTTCTTTCCATTCTTCTTTTTTTAAAAAAAATCAGAAACAAGGTCCACAAGATTCATGAAAGACAAGAAGAAACGAGTTTTACAAATAACTCAAAATCAATAGCAAGATTCAATATTTCAAAGAATTTAGATCAAGAGTCAATCAAAAATTAAAACTTTTATAAGAAAAAGTTCTGAACAGTGCAAGAATTCAATTCAATTCTCCCTTTCTCAAGATTGTAACTTTTTTTTTACTCGAGAATAACAAAAATCAGATTTTTTTTTTTGAATTAAGAATATCAAGAAACGAAAATAAAGGCGATAAACAAACTTGACTCGGAACCAAAGCTCTGATACCAATTGATACAAACCCTCTAGGTGACCAGCCCTAGGAACCCAAATCTCAACGGATTAGAAACCCTAATTACACAAGAAGCGAGTTGAAGAAAGATCAAAATTAGAAACTAAAGGAAACTAAGGCAAACCCTAATTCAGAGAAGCCACAAAGGTTGATCACTCCTTTGATAAGTCAAGTTCATTCATTCAATCAAGAACACAAGAAAACAAAAGCTAAGGCTTTTCCTGAATAATTCTTTTTGAATTGATATTAATCTCTAAACAATACATAGTTAATGTCCTTAAATAGAAAACACCTAAAAGAAACCCTAATTACAAGTAGATTTGGACCTGATTACAAGTAGACTGGGCCTAATTATTCTTTAAATAAAAAGTCTTAAAAAAAACATAATCTGATATTTAGAATGTAAAGCCCAAAACGAAATTACACGTGATAATCATAACATAAAAGAGCAAAAACGAAAATTAAAGAAAAATTCTCTAATTAGCTCGTGCACTCTTGTTGATCTTCCAAATTTAACGCTTGCACACATAGATATGTTCTTTCATTCTCTTTGTCCTTGCCCTAGTCATTGGACCACCAATTCCATGCAGAGGATCTATATAATATTTGAAATCATCAACTTGCTTGCGAACTTCAAATTGGTCAGCACCTTGATCTCCATTAGGAAATGGGGATTGTTGCGGAACATGGAGATGACATTAATAGAAATTCAAATTCAAGCACAAATAAGAAGAAGCTAGATCCTCAAGCTATGATGGAAGTCCAATTACAAGAGTTAGAGCTAAACAGATGAAAGATGCACTCAATGGGCTTATTTTGTATTATTTAGATCAATCTACTCAAGAGGGAAATTGCATGGGCTGCCCACCAAACTTAAGAATTTCATCCAGCCCATAGCTTCCAAATACAATTTGTAATTTGATTTCCTAAGTGATTTAGGAGTCCTAGATTTTATTTAATCTGTTTCATTAAGGTTTTACTATTATAAATACTATTATACAAGACTTTGTAAGTATGATGAGATTTTCAGTTTATGAATGATATTTGAGATATTGTTCCTTGTGCTTATCCTCAAAATCAACATAATGATGTAATTCAACTAGGTTAACAATGTCACAATTTAAACCAGGAAGAAATCGTGCCAAAGTAGCCTCCTTGTCCTCCTCAACATTGGCTCGAATCATGGCCATTTCCATCTCTTAATGATACTCTTCAACACTCTTTAATCCTTGGTTCAGTCTCTATAAAAGATTGTACAACTCTCTATAATAATGTTGTGGTACAAATCTCCTCCTCATAATTTCTTTCATTTCAAATCATGAAGAGATTGAACCTTCTCCACTCCTACGCCTAAAAGTTGAGATCTGCTCCCACCACACACTTGCATAATCAATGAAACCTAATTTCACCTTCTTCTCTTCGGTGTAGTTATGACATTCAAACACACGTTCGACTTTCTTTTCCCAATCTAAATAAGCTTCTAGATTGCTCTTGCCTTGAAAAGATGGAATCGTCATCTTGATTGACCCCAAGTTTCCATCTTTAGATTTTTCTTTGTTGAAACATGTAGAACTTGCATGAGATTTGGTTTTGTTCCTCTAGATTGAGCACGACATGAAGTGCCTTGCTTAATTCTCCCCAATCTTTCTTTCAATTTTTGGTTGTCACTAGTATGATCTTCTTGTTGTGACAACATCTTTTGCATGATTCCTTGTATCATCTCTAAGGTAAGTCTATCTTTTGATTCCATGATGTAAAACCTGCAATAAAGATGTTAGAAAAGACAAATCCTAAACTAACTCTCCCTCACGTGTTTCACTTTATTATTTTTAAATCCCTCTATTGATCTCACCAAATTTGACCACACAAGAGCCTCTCTTTGAAGTTCTTATTTGAGCTAAGCCTTGACTATTCACTAAGAATAGGTTCTTAGTCTTTGCTAACCAAAACTCAGATAAAAAGAATGAATCTGTAACCCTTTTTTTTCTTTGAAATTCAAAACCAAAATCTCTCTTTTTTTTTTATTTGCCCACAAACTTGGAATCAAACAACAAGAACGAATATTTGATCTTTATTCTGAAACTTTAAGTCAAATCTCCCAATCTTTTTTTTTTCAAACTGAAACAAAAGGATAAGAAGGTTATGGAATAACCTATTTCCCACAACCTAGGCTTTGAACCCAAAATGATACGATCCTTGCTTATCTATCAAACAAGACCCGTAACAACTTTTTGATACTATTACCAAAGATCACGAATTAAAAGCCTTTAGTTATCAAACAACTAAGAACCCTAACTATAAGTGGCGAAATTCTTAGAGAATTTCAAAGCAAAGCTCTCACAATCTTTAAAAAAAAACTCAAAATTGTATTCAATCGTAATCATATGAATTGTTCCAACCCATGCAATTTCCCTCTTGAGAAAATTAATCCAAATAACACAAAATAAATTGATTTAGTGCATCTTTCATATGTTTAGCTCTAACTCTTGTAATTGGACCTCCATCATAGCTCAAAGAATCCAGCTTTTTCTTATTTGTGCTTGAACTCGAATTTCCATTAATGTCATCTCCATGCGCTAACATCATAAGAGGTCCAATGAGAACTTTTATTGGATATAAATGTCTCATCCCACGTGCTCTTATTTATGCTATCCTTGCCATCATTAGGGTTGAACCCATTCCAGTATCTCTCCCTCTTTTACTGACCAAATTAATAGATTAGGCCAATTTTTTGAAGACATTTAGTATGGACAAAATCTATCACTAACCTTAACAAAACTAAAATCATGTGACTGTTTGGATTGCACTTCGTCTTTTTTGTTCATGAGAGATTTGGATTGCACCAAAATCATGTACTCGTACAGCCAAAACCTATAATTTAAAGCTGTGGTGATGCGGAGCATGTAGATATCATTGATGAAAATTCAAATAAGAAGAAACCAACAACTTTTTTCTAGAAAAGAAAGGAAAACAATAGTTTTGGCAAAAAGCTGGGCTACATGCTTGCTGGTTTTTTAATCTGATTCGATAATCTACTCTTTGAATTAGCGTTGATGATGATGATGCTTTCTTGAGTTTGTAATTTTTAGAGAGATATGAGACCCGAATCTTGGTAGGGCAATCCGGATAGCAACTAGAGATGAGAATAATCCTGATGGGCTTCTCTCCCTTGCTTACAACCGAGTCGGTGTCCCTCCCTCTCTTCCGTGATCAAATTAACGAAAGATTTGACCCTATTCGTCCATGTTTGGCATATTGTTTAAAACATTTCTGTCCCTTTCGGAATCTGGTGTCCTTTTAATAAAAAAATTCCGAGAATGAGTCTATATGGTAATGGAAATTTCTAGTGTTGGTTACCCCTCTTGGTATTCCGGTGATTTCTATTTATTCGAAACCAACAACTTTTTTTTAGAAAAGAAAGGAAAACAATAGTTTTGGCAAAAAGCTGGGCTACATGCTTGCTGGTTTTTTAATTTGATTCGATAATCTGCTCTTTGAATTAGCGTTGATGATGATAATGCTTTCTTGAGGTTGTAATTTTTAGAGAGATATGAGACCCGAATCTTGGTAGAGCAATCCGGATAGCAACTAGAGATGAGAATGGTCCTGATGGGCTTCTCTCCCTTCCTTACAACCGAGTCGGTGTCTCTCCCTCTCTTCCGTGATCAAATTAACGAAAGATTTGACCCTATTCCTCCATGTTTAGCGTATTGCATAAAAAATTTCTGTCCCTTCCGGAATCTGGTGTCCTTTTAATCGTAAAACTCTGAGAATGAGTCTACATGGTTATGGAAATTTCTATTGTTGGTTGCCCCTCTTGGTATGCCGATGATTTCTATTTTTTCGAAACAAACAACTTTTTTCTAGAAAAGAAAAGAAAACAATATTTTTGGCAAAAAGCTCGCTAAATGCTTGTTGTTGGTTTTTTAATCTGATTCGATAATCTGCTCTTTGAATTAGCGTTGATGATGATGATGCTTTCTTGAGTTTGTAATTTTCAGAGAGATATGAGACCCAAATGTTGGTAGGGCAATCCGGATGGCAACTAGAGATGAAAATGGTCCTGATGGGCTTCTCTCCCTGGCTTGCAACCGAGTTTTGCAACCGAGGCGGTTTCTCTCCTTCTCTTCGAGTTTTGCAACCGAGGCGGTATCTCTCCTTCTCATCCGTGATCAAATTAACGAAAGATTTGACCCTATTCGTCCATGTTTGGCATATTGCTTAAAACATTTCTGTCCCTTCCGGAATCTAGTGTCCTTTTAATAAAAAAAAAACTTCGAGAATGAGTCTATATGGTAATGGAAATTTCTAGTGTTGGTTGCCCCTCTTGGTATGCCGGTGATTTCTATTTATGTAAACCAACAACTTTTTACTAGAAAAGAAAAGAAAACAATAGTTTTGGCAAAAAGCTGCGCTACATGCTTGTTGTTTTTAATCTGATTCGATAATCTGCTCTTTGAATTAGCGTTGATGATGATGATGCTTTCTTGAGTTTGTAATTTTTAGAGTGATATGAGACCCGAATCTTGGTAGGGCAATACGGATGGCAACTGGAGATGAGAATGGTCCTGATGGGCTTCTCTCCCTTGCTTGCAACCGAGGCGGTGTCTCTCCTTCTCTTCCGTGATCAAATTTACGAAAGATTTGACCCTATTCATCCATGTTTAGCATATTGCATAAAACATTTCTGTCCCTTCCGGAATCTGGTGTCCTTTAAATCGTAAAACTCTGAGATTGAGTCTACATGGTTATGGAAATTTCTAGTGTTGTTTGCCCCTCTTGGTATGCCGGCGATTTCTATTTATTCGAAACCAACAACTTTTTTCTACAAAAGAAAAGAAAACAATAGTTATGGCAAAAAGCTGGGCTACATGCTTGTTGTTGGTTTTTTAATCTGATTCGATAATATGCTCTTTGAATTAGCGTTGATGATGATGATGCTTTCTTTTGTTTGTAATTTTTAGCGAGATATGAGGCCCGAATCTTGGTAGGGCAATCCGGATGGCAACTAGAGATGAGAATGGTCCTGATGGGCTTCTCTCCCTGGCTTGCAACCGAGTTTTGCAACCGAGGCGGTGTCTCTCCTTCTCTTCGAGTTTTGCAACTGAGGCGGTGTCTCTCCTTCTCATCCGTGATCAAATTAACGAAAGATTTGACCCTATTCATCCATGTTTAGCATATTGCATAAAACATTTCTGTCCCTTCCGGAATCTGGTGTCCTTTAAATCGTAAAACTCTGAGAATGACTCTACATGGTTATGGAAATTTCTAGTGTTGTTTGCCCCTCTTGGTATGCCGGCGATTTCTATTTATTCGAAACCAACAACTTTTTTCTACAAAAGAAAAGAAAACAATAGTTTTGGCAAAAAGCTGGGCTACATGCTTGTTGTTGGTTTTTTAATCTGATTCGATAATCTGCTATTTGAATTAGCGTTGATGATGATGATGCTTTCTTGTGTTTGTAATTTTTAGCGAGATATGAGGCCCGAATCTTGGTAGGGCAATCCGGATGGCAACTAGAGATGAGAATGGTCCTGATGGGCTTCTCTCCCTAGTTTGCAACCGAGGCGGTGTCTCTCCCTCTCTTCCGTGATCAAATTAACGAAATATTTTACCCTATTCGTCCATGTTTGGCATATTGCTTAAAATATTTCTGTCCCTTCCGGAATCTAGTGTCCTTTTAATAAAAAAAAACTTCGAGAATGAGTCTATATGGTAATGGAAATTTCTAGTGTTGGTTGCCCCTCTTGGTATGCCGGTGATTTCTATTTATTCTAAACCAACAACTTTTTTCTAAAAAAGAAAAGAAAACAGTAGTTTTGGCAAAAAGCTGGGCTACATGCTTGCTGGTTTTTTAATCTGATTCGATAATCTGCTCTTTGAATTAGCGTTGATGATGATGATGCTTTCTTGGTTTGTAATTTTTAGCGAGATATGAGGCCCGAATCTTGGTAGGGCAATCCGGATGGCAGCTGGAGATGAGAATGGTCCTGATGGGCTTTGAAAGCCTTAAAGCTTTTAATATCTTAGTTTTGATTAAATGACAAACATTGATAAGGACTAATGGCTTTATTGTATTAGTGATGATCTTTTAGGATTCATATATCTAATCCTTACAAGATCAAAGTTTCAAATCTTCAGGAAAGAGCTTTTGATGTCAAGCCTTGAAGATAAGCGTTTCTGGATTAGATAGGATCTAGAGGTGTAGCTTTAATTCTTTATTTATCTTTGGTTATCTCTAGGTCTATCCCTTTGAGTAATGAGTTCTATAGGTTGCTCAATAAGAGTGAAATGATTTTCAAAATGCATTTCATTTAGATAAAACATGAGTTGGGTATTTGAAATGATTTTCAAAATACATGCACATACTTCAAAATTCATAAAATATAGTTTGCAAACTCTTAGAGTTGTTTGGGAACTTGTTCTGCATAGTTTTAATGCATTTGTGGTCGACCTGACAAAAGTGTGGCAGACCACAAATCATGCGGTCGACCAGACTTCTCAGAGTATCGTCCGCAGGCTGTCCAGAGTTCTCTGGAACACTTGCGGATGATGGAGGCGGTCGACCGGACTTCTGAGCTCATCGTCCGCAGGCTGTCCAGAGTTCTCTGGAACATTTGCGGATGATGGTACGGACGACCCTCTTGATTTGCGGTCGACCGCACTTCTCCTGAGTGGGATTCAAACAGCCATTTTTATGACCGTTGGTGCATACATATAAATACCCAATCGTTTAAACAACTCAATCAATTACTTTTTGAGCAAAAATCTGATCCTAACACTTCATAGAACCTCTGGAGATTATTTTGAAACCAAATCTTAACATTCATATTGTGAAATTCATCAAAGTGAGATTTATACAAAATCATTGGGGTTCTTGAGCAACTTACAAGAAAACATTACTCAAAGAGGTATTTATGCTTTACATTGATATATCTTCACATTAAGGTGATTTCATATATCAAACTCTTCTTATTCATATCTTGATTGATTTGTTCAAGGTTGCATTGAGCTTAAAACTCTAAGGGTTAGAGTGAGCCTTGAACCATAGAAAACTGTGTTTGTGTTAAGAGCTTCTTTTTCATTAATTGTTGTAATAGAGAAAGGTGTGTAGACAAGGTTATATTGTAAAACTCAAAGTGTTGAGTGAACCTTGGTTGGTTAAGAGGTTTATGTTGTAAAACCCTAAGGGAATTGGGTGAGCCTCTATTGTATTCTCTCTTACTATATTAGTGAAAGGTTTTGTGAAATCCTTGAGTAGATAGCTCAAGGTAGTGGATTAGGTTTTGTTGGATAAACCGAACCACTATAAATCTTTGTGTTCATTGCTTCTTTTCTTGAACTCATCTTTTCATACTTTGGTTGAACACCAAGTGTTTGATATTTGTTATCTTAGAAAGCTTGTTTAATTTAAATAAGGAAAATCGGTTAAAACCTAATTCACCCCCCCCTCTTAGGTTTTTCAATTGGTATCAGAGCAGGTCTTCTTGTTGATAAGGCTTAACATCCTTGAAGCAAAGATTCTATGGCTCATCTAGATAACAATATGATGGTAGAAGGTTACTCTACTACTAGACCTCCTTTGTTGAATGGCACAAACTATAATTTCTGGAAAAATAGAGTTAGAATCTATATATCTTCTCTAAACTATGAATTATGGAATATTGTTGAAAATGGTCCCTATGTTCCTTTCAAAGTTGTTGATGGTATAAAGATTGATAGAATTTCTGAGGAATTTGATGATGAAGATAAAAAGAAAATGACTCTTAATTTTCTTGCCATGAACACTCTTACTTGTGCACTTGATATGAATGAGTATAACAGGGTAAGATGTTGTGAATCTGCACATGAAATGTGGAGACTACTTGAAGTGACTCATGAAGGTACAAACCAAGTAAAGGAAACAAAACTTGGTATGCTTACAAGGGAGTATGAACTTTTCACTATGAAATCAAATGAAAACATCACTGATATGTTTACTCGCTTTACTAACATTATTAACGGTTTAAAAGTGTTTAGCAAGTCTTATTCTATAGGAGAACAAAATATGAAAATACTCAATGCTTTACCAAAGGCTTGGGAAGGCAAAACCACTGCTATGTTGGAAACTCATGATTTGAAGAAGAAACCAGTGGAAGAGCTTATTGGATCACTTCTCACTCATGAGATTAGGATGAAGTGGTTGAATGATCAAGAAGTGGAAGACAAAGGGAAAAGAGGAATTGCTCTCAAAACTAAAGAGAACAACGAAAATGAATCTTCCAGTGATGAGGAAGAAATGGATGATGAGGAAATAGCTCTTGTCATGAAGAACTTCAAGAAAATGTTCAAAAAGGGACATTTCAACAAATTCAAAAGAAGCCATCGACATCTACAAATAACAACTCAAAGCAATGCTATGAATGCGGAAGTCCAAATCACTTCAAAGCGGACTGTCCAAAATTAAGAGAGAAAGAAAAGAAGTACAAGTCCAAGAACAAGAAAGGACTTGCTTGCACTTGGGATCAAGAAGGAAGTGAAGATGAAGAACAAACTGAACATGCAAATGTTTGTTTCATGGCCATTGAAGATGAGGTAAATACTCCAAAAACTCCTTCTTTAGTTGATGATGAAAGTGATGATGATATTTGTGACATGTTTGATAGAGATGAATTCATCTCCAATCTCTATAAGGAAATGAAAAAGATTATTAAGAAAAACAAAGTCCTGAAATGTCAAGTAGAGAAGCTATCATTAGATAATACTAGGCTCATCGATGAAAATGCCTTGTTAACTTCTACAAAGATTTGTCTTGATGAGAATGTTATTGGTTTAAATGATAAGGTAAAATTTCTTGAGAATGCTAATGTTGATCTTATTTCTAGAAACAAGAAGTTGGATGATATGATGAGTGATTATGATGCCATGAAAATTAGAATGAGTGATTTAAGTGCTAGCTTGCAAAAACTTACATGTGGTAGGGACAATTTGAACAAACTACTTGGTATGCAAAGACTCACTCATGATAAGAGAGGTCTTGGTTTTGATGATAGTTATAATAATGTCTCACACACACATGAGAGTTTATCTCACTCACATGTGTCACATACACATAAGAGAGTATCTCATGCATATCATTCACATGTCTATACTTCTTCAAAAATATGTTGTACTTATTGTGGTAAAAATGGTCATAAAGTGACTAGATGTTATGTGAAGAAAAAGATTGAGAATGGTGCTAAAAGCACTTGGGTAATTAAAAGAACTAACCCCAATGGACCCAAGAGAATTTGGGTACCAAAAGGCTTATTAACATCTTTGGTGTAGGTATGTTTTCAATTGAAAACAAAGGAGAACAAATGGTTTCTTGACAGTGGATGCTCAAGACACATGACTGGAAATGCATCCATACTTAATGATGTCAAACCAAGAGATGAAGGATTTGTGACTTTCGGTGACAAAAAGAAAGGGAAAATCATTGGCATTGGCAATGTTGGTAAAAGTACTTCTCCCTTTATTAAAGATGTTCTTCTTATTGATAATCTCAAATATAATTTGCTTAGTATTAGTCAATTATGTGATAATGGTTATAAGGTTATTTTCAAGAAGGATTCATGTTTAATTATTAATGATTGCTCTAACAAAACTGTTTTTGTTGGAAATAGAAATGGAAATATGTATGATCTTTACTTTGATGATTTAGTTGAACAAGATGTTAAATGTCTTGCTTTGAAAGATGATGATGCTTATCTTTGGCATCGTAGGTTAGGACATGTGAGCATGGATACTTTGCATAACTTATCTAAACATGAATATGTTAGAGGATTGCCTGCCATTCATTTTGAAAAAGATCGTGTTTGTGATGCGTGTCAATATGGTAAACAAGTCAAGAGTTCTTTTAAACCTAAGAAGATTGTTTCAACTTCAAAACCTCTTGAACTTGTTCATATGGATTTATTTGGTCCTATGAGGACAATGAGCCTTGGTGGAAAATTGTATGCTTATGTGATAGTTGATGACTTCTCTAGATTTACTTGGGTATTATTCTTGTTGGGCAAAGATGAAGCTTTTGGAGCTTTTGTCAAGCTTTTTAAACAAGTACAAAACACCATAGGTTGCAAACTCATCTCCATTAGAAGTGATAATGGTAGAGAATTTTGCAATATTAACTTCACTAAACTGTGTGATGAGAATGGAATTTCTCACAATTTTTCTGTTGCTAAAACTCCTCAACAAAATGGTGTCGTTGAGAGGAAAAATCGTACGTTACAGGAAATGGCCCGTTCTATGCTATGTGAAAATAATTTGCCAAAGTATTTTTGGGCTGAAGCTGTAAACACCTCTTGCTATATTATAAATAGAGTGCTTCTTAGACCCCTTGTGAAGAAAACCCCCTATGAACTTATGTTTGGCAAAACTCCTTCTATTTCTTACTTCAAGGTCTTTGGTTGTAAATGTTTTGTTTTAAACGTCAAAGACAATCTTGGTAAGTTTGATAAGAAATCCGATGAAGGTATATTTCTTGGCTATTCTTCAATAAGAAAAGCTTATCGTGTGTATAATAAGAGAACTATGATTATTGAAGAAGTTATTCATGTTGTTTTTGATGAATCTAACATCTATTTGCCAAGAAATGAGATTGAAGGTGATATTCAAGAAATACCTTTGAAGTCAATAAATAAGGATGCTGCTCAAACAAATGAAAATCCTTCAACATCAAAGGATGAGAATAGAGAAGTCCTTGAAAATCAAGAATCTATCTCACTTGAAGAAGGAACAAAGTATGATCTTCCAAAAGAATGGAAATATGTTCACAACCATCCAAAGGATCAAATCATTGGTGATCCAAATGAAAGGGTAAGAACTAGAAGATTTTTTACAAATTTTGTTGATGATTTTGCATTTTTATCTCATTTAGAACCTAGGAACATTGATGAAGCTCTTAATGATGATTTTTGGATTATTGCCATGCAAGATGAGTTAAATCAATTTGAAAGGAGCAAAGTATGGGAACTTGTACCTAGACCTTCAAATCTTACTATTATTGGTACAAAATGGGTCTTTAGAAATAAACTTGATGAACATGGTATTGTAACTAGAAATAAGGCTAGACTTGTTGCTCAAGGATATAATCAGGAAGAAGGTATTGATTATGATGAGACCTTTGCTCCAGTGGCTAGATTAGAGTCCATTAGAATGTTACTTGCATTTGCTTCCTTTAAAGGTTTTAAATTATTTCAAATGGATGTCAAAAGTGCTTTCTTAAATGGTGTCATTCAAGAGGAAGTGTATGTTGAACAACCTCCTGGTTTTATTCATGAATCATATGTAAATCATGTGTACAAGCTCTCCAAAGCCTTATATGGTTTAAAGCAAGCACCAAGAGCTTGGTATGATAGACTCAGCAATTTTCTTATTGAAAAAGGTTTTTCTAGAGGTATAGTTGATACTACTCTCTTTATTAAAAATAAAGCTCATGATATTTTGATTGTTCAAATATATGTTGATGATATTATTTTCGGAGCTACTAATGAAAATATGTGCAAAGATTTCTCTAAGACTATGCAGGATGAATTTGAAATGAGCATGATGGGTGAGTTGACATTTTTCCTTGGATTACAAATTAAGCAAGCAAAGGAAGGTACTTTCATTAACCAAGCCAAGTACACAAAAGAATTACTGAAGAGGTTTGGAATGGCTGATTCAAAGGAGATTGATACTCCTATGGCCACATCTATTAAATTAGACAAAGACGAGAATGGTAAGATGATTGACCAAACTATATACAGAGGAATGATTGGTAGTCTTTTGTATTTAACTGCTAGTAGACCTGATATTATGTTCTCTGTTTGTCTATGTGCTAGATTTCAATCATCTCCTAGAGAATCTCATTTGATTGCTGTGAAACGTATTCTTAGATACTTAAAGGGGACGATAGATTTTGGTTTGTGGTATCCAAATCTATGTCTTTTGAGCTAGTAGCATTTACTGATGCAGATTATGCAGGTTGTAGAGTAGAACGTAAGAGTACTAGTGGTCACTGTCAATTTCTTGGTTACTCTTTAGTTTCTTGGTATAGTAAGAAACAAGCTTGTGTCTCTCTCTCTACCACTGAAGCTGAATACATTTCTGCTGGTAGTTGTTGTGCACAAGTTTTATGGATGAAAACCACCTTGCAAGATTATGGCTTGAACTTTGATTGTACCACTATCAACTGCGATAATACTAGTGCCATAAATCTGACAAAGAATCCTATACAACATGCAAAAACTAAGCATATAGATATTAAACATCATTTTTTACGTGATCATGTTTTAAAAGGTGATATTGTTCTTGAGTTTGTTCCTACGGATGATCAATTAGCTGATATTTTCACAAAGCCTTTGGCTGAGAAAAGGTTTTGTTTACTTAGAAAACTTTTGGGTATTGGTACGTTTGATTTCTAACTTGTGCGTTTTTATGAAGTCAGTCAAATATATGCTTTTGTGCATTGTTTTGGATAACACCATTGGCAGGTGCGGTCGACCGCAAGCTAGAAAATAATCATCCACAGAACAGACAGTGGACTTGAGGATGATCATGACAGGATGACCGGTCGACCGCAGATTCAAAGTATCGACCGGAGAGGTTCCAGTGGACGTGCGGACGATACACTTATCAAATCGTCCGGTCGACCGCAGATTAAACACATCGACCGAAAATGTTCCAGAAAATTTGCGGACGACTCAAATTAAAACTTCCGGTCGACCGCAGATTAAATTTATCGACCGAAAATGTTCCCGAGTTACAAAAATCAAGGTGCGGACGATACTGCGGACGACGATCCGGTCGACCGCACATCTGTAGACCGTTACAAATATGCCTCTTTCGGACGCAACTTTTCATTTTCCAATCATCCCCACCTCTTCATTTATCAGCCGCAACTCTTCAAACTCTCATAACCCACGAACAATCCACCATAAATACACTTCATTTCTTCCCCAATTCATACATTCATCCTACATATCCTTGTTTGCTGCATTTGAAAACCCTAGAAATGGCAAAAACTCAAAGTGACAAGGGGAAAACACAAATGGTTCAAGATGTTCCAAAGAAGAAGAGAACCATGCAAGCTTCTTCTCAACTCTTCAGGAGCAAGCATCATGAGGATCGTTACAATGATTACCTCAAAAATCGTCAAGTAATTTCTGGGAGCACCATTGATAGGTATGAATTTCCCTTTGATAGAATTCTTACCTATATGGCTTGGCAAGGATGGGATAATATAATTGATCATGAAGAATCCTTGTATACTGATCTTGTATATCAGTTTTATGCTAATCTTGAAGAGGTATTAGAAAAGAAGGGAGAGACAACTATAAGGACTCTTTTTGTTTCAAGGGTCAATGGGATAGATATAAAATTTACTTCCATTGGTTTAGATGAAATCTTAGAGATACCTATAGATGGGATTGAGTATTTTAATACTCATCACAGAGTAAATCATAAGGATTTTTCTACTGAGGGTTTTGAGAAGATATTCACTAAAGGAAACTCTTTTGTAAACTTAGTCAAGAGAGAGGCCAATGTGTTTAGTTTTGAACATCGAATTCTTCATCATATGTGCACTAACATCTTCATCCCCACTGAAGGCCATAAGACTACTGTCACGTTTATGCATATGTTTCTTATGTATTTGTTGGTGAAGAGAATCCGGGTGGATTTTGGTTACATTATGGTACACCACATGATGGCTACCATTGAGAAGGGCAAAGGTGTTCCGAAAAGCTTACCCTATGGACGGTTATTAACCAAAGTTTTCCGCCATTTCAACGTCCCATTTCCAGAACTGAAGGGGACAAAACATGTGCCTAAGTTCAACTTTGCTTCTTTTAAAAGAATGCAAGCGTTATGTCTCAATGGTACATGGGATTTGAAGAAAAATATGACTTCGGAAGAGATCATTGTGGCAACAAAGGAGACAGCAAGGTTGATGGGAAAAGAACCACCGATAATTCTTCATGAAGACGACCTTTCTGGCGAAGGTGAAGACTCACAAGGAGTGAAAAGATCACTTCATCTAGATGAGGAAGAAGATGTTCCTCTTGAGGCTCCAGATTTGAAGAGGGCAAAAGGTAAAGAAAAAGTTGGAGAGGAAGATGTATCCACTCCAAAACCTGCCATTTGGGGTGCCCTGGAAGAAATCTCTTCTCAGATTGGCTCCATGTTTAGCACATTTGACAATCATTTCAAGACACTTCACTCCAAGATCGACGACCTGGCATCAAGGGTGGAGTACCATGGCATTGAGATCATCAACATCAAATTTCATCTAGAGGCACTACATGGCATTCAGGTTGACGTTTCTACACCACCACCTTCACATGATATGCCCCCGCCTGATGAGCAGCCTACTGGACCATCCTCTTCCACAGCAAAAGTTTATATGCGACGACCTAGGAGATAGTGTTTTTCTGCACTTATTGTACTTTTGTTTTATCCAGACAACTTATCTCTTGTTTGTATTCTTAACTCTATTTTTTATATATTTTTCCCCATGATGACTCCTTGGTAGTTGAGGGATCTTATTGTTTAAATTAACTTAGTTCTATCCTTTCTATCCATTCTTTTTGAATGATGACAAAAGGGGGAGAAAAACTACTGTTGATTGCAATATATAAATGTCGTGAAACTAACTTTTTTGTTTCAGGAATTTCTGAGATGAACTTAAATGCTCAAACTCATCAAAATCAAGAGAAAGGAGAAATAGCTCTAAAGGTTAAGTATGGCTATCCTTGGTTTAAAGGTTATATATTTCTAAGTTTATGCTATATTGAGATTGAAGGAGAATGGGAATTGTGCGTTGGTGGCCGGGTTGGCTTTATGTGCGATTTTATGTGTTATCTCATCTCTTTTGCATTGTTGAGTTTGTATTGTGATATTGAATTTTATAAGAGTTACAAAGGAAACTCTGTCAAATTTTTTACAAAACTGATGTATATTGATAGGGGGAGCTTTATAAATGTTTTATAGTCTATCTATATGCTCTTAAATCTGGAAGGAAGGAGGATACGGAGGTTGGTAGAAAAATAGGCTTCTTTAAGCCTATATAAGCTAGGAAGTGATCTCATATACTTACAATGAATACTTTCATTTTGAGATCCAATATTTATTCGAAAAATGTTACATTCTATATATTTCTTGATATCATCAAACTAAATGGTTATATGCTATATGTGATATCTTACAAATACCTAGCATATTGTAAGGGGGAGCATTTTACAATGCTTGATACATATTCTATAAACTCTTCCTTACTTTGAATCCTTGCACTTAATTGTTATATTCATCACATTGCATCAATATTTGTCATCATCAAAAAGGGGGAGATTGAAAGCCTTAAAGCTTTTAATATCTTAGTTTTGATTAAATGACAAACATTGATAAGGACTAATGGCTTTATTGTATTAGTGATGATCTTTTAGGATTCATATATCTAATCCTTACAAGATCAAAGTTTCAAATCTTCAGGAAAGAGCTTTTGATGTCAAGCCTTGAAGATAAGCGTTTCTGGATTAGATAGGATCTAGAGGGTAGCTTTCTTTAATTCTTTATTTATCTTGGTTATCTCTAGGTCTATCCCTTTGAGTAATGAGTTCTATAGGTTGCTCAATAAGAGTGAAATGATTTTCAAAATGCATTTCATTTAGATAAACATGAGTTGGGTATTTGAAATGATTTTCAAAATATATGCACATACTTCAAAATTCATAAAATATAGTTTGCAAACTCTTAGAGTTGTTTGGGAACTTGTTCTGCATAGTTTAATGCATTTGTGGTCGACCTGACAAAAGTGTGGACGACCACAAATCATGCGGTCGACCAGACTTCTCAGAGTATCGTCCGCAGGCTGTCCAGAGTTCTCTGGAAACACTTGCGGATGATGGAGCGGTCGACCGGACTTCTGAGCTCATCGTCCGCAGGCTGTCCAGAGTTCTCTGGAAATTTGCGGATGATGGTACGGACGACCCTCTTGATTTGCGGTCGACCGCACTTCTCCTGAGTGGGATTCAAACAGCCTTTTTATGACCGTTGGTGCATACATATAAATACCCAATCGTTTAAACAACTCAAATCAATTACTTTTTGAGCAAAAATCTGATCCTAACACTTCATAGAACCTCTGGAGATTATTTTGAAACCAAATCTTAACATTCATATTGTGAAATTCATCAAAGTGAGATTTATACAAAATCATTGGGGTTCTTGAGCAACTTACAAGAAAACATTACTCAAAGAGGTATTTATGCTTTACATTGATATATCTTCACATTAAGGTGATTTCATATATCAAACTCTTCTTATTCATATCTTGATTGATTTGTTCAAGGTTGCATTGAGCTTAAAACTCTAAGGGTTAGAGTGAGCCTTGAACCATAGAAAACTGTGTTTGTGTTAAGAGCTTCTTTTTCATTAATTGTTGTAATAGAGAAAGAAGGTGTGTAGACAAGGTTATATTGTAAAACTCAAAGTGTTGAGTGAACCTTGGTTGGTTAAGAGGTTTATGTTGTAAAACCCTAAGGGAATTGGGTGAGCCTCTATTGTATTCTCTCTTACTATATTAGTGAAGGTTTTGTGAAATCCTTGAGTAGATAGCTCAAGGTAGTGGATTAGGTTTTGTTGGATAAACCGAACAACCACTATAAATTTGTGTTCATTGCTTCTTTTCTTGAACTCATCTTTTCATACTTTGGTTGAACACAAGTGTTTGATATTTGTTATCTTAGAAAGCTTGTTTAATTAAATAAGGAAAAATCGGTTAAAAACCCTAATTCACCCCCCCCCTCTTAGGTTTTTCAGGCTCATCATCAACTGCTAATTCAAGAGCAGATTATCGAATCAGATTAAAAACCGACAAGCATGTAGCCCATGTTTTGCCAAAACATATCTGTGTTTCTTTTCTTTTTAAAAAAGTTGTTCGTTATATAGAATCAATACACGAAAACCGCGCATCCAAGAGGGCAACCAACAGATAAATTTCCATTACCATATAGACTCATTCTCGAAGTTTTTTTTATTAAAAGGACACTAGATTCCGGAAGTGGACAGAATTTTAAGCAATATGCCAACATGGCCGAATAGGGTCAATCTTTCGTTAATTTGATCACGGAGAGAGAGGAGAGACACGCTCGTCAACTCGGTTCCAAGCAAGTGGAGAGAAGCCCATCAGACCATTCTCATCCTAGTTGCCTATCCGTGATTGCCCTACCAAGATTCGGGTCTCATATCTCTCTCTAAAATTACAACTCAAGAAAGCATCATCATCATCAACGCTAATTCAAAGAGCAGATTATCGAATCAGATTAAAACACCAACAACATGTAGCCCGCTTTTTGCCAAAACTACTGGTTTCTTTTCTTTTCTTAGAAAAAGTTGTTGGTTTAGAATAATAGAAATACACACCGGCATACCAAGAGGGGCAACCAACACTAAAATTTCCATTACATTTAGACTCATTCTGAAGTTTTTTTTATATAAAGAACACTAGATTCGGAAGGGACAGAAATATTTTAAGCAATATGCAAACATGACGAATAGCGGTAAATCTTTCGTTATTTGATCACGGAAGAGGGAGAGAACTCGCTCGTTGCAATGGCCACTAGGAGAGAAGCCCATCAGGACCATTCTCATCTCTAGTTGCATCCGGATTGCCCTACCAAGATTCGGGCCTCATATCTCGCTAAAAATTACAAACCAAAGAAGCATCAATCATCATCAACGCTAATTCAAAGAGCAGATTATCGAATCAGATTAAAAAACCAGCAACAAGCATGTGCCCAGATTTTGTTGCCAATAACTATTGTTTTTCTTTTCTTTTGTAGAAAAAGTTGTGTTTAGATAATAGAATCACAATCAGCCGCATACCAAGAGGGGCCCAACACACTAGAAATTTCCATTAACCATAGCTGACCAATCTCAAGTTTTTATTTAAAGGACACCAGATTCCGGAAGGGACAGAAATGTTTTAGCAATATGCTAAACATGGCCAGAATAGGTCAAATCTTTCGTTAAATTTGATCACGGAAGAGAAGGAGAGACACCGCCTCGGCAACTCGGTTTGCAAGCAAGGGAGAGA